>CM062226.1:1486889-2041716 GCA_031216235.1 Syzygium jambos | reverse complement strand
TAAACATTGTATGGTGAATCAGAATTTTCTTATTATTTTATTTTTTTAAAATTTTGATAGTACAAGCAGCGATAAGCGGGTCGGTGGCGTACATGAAGATAGACCTGAAAGTATCTGATCTCCATCTTAATATTGTGACGGGGGCCATGAGCGTCGCCACATTGTTTGGATTGGTGACGGCGAGATGGATTTCTGATCGGTATGGCCGCCGCATGACGATTGTGGTGGCGGTGGCTATGTATTTCGTTGGCCCCCTTGTCATGGGTTTTGCCCGGAACTATGCAGTTTTCTTGGTCGGCCAAGTCATTGCCAATTGGGGCGCCGGCTTCGCTAGCATGATTGCCCCCATGTACGTGACAGAGATTTCTCCTCTCTGTAAGAATTTCCTAATGTGGGCTTCATTAATTGAAATTGACTGAATTAGTTTGGTCTAATAAAGGTAAGATATATGGGTTCTTAATAAGTCTAATATGGGGCTGGCTGGTGTGGGCCGAGTACGGCCCGGCCCGTAATGAGAGGGCCCGTGGTCGAAGACTCTATAAATAGCGCTCAAGTCCCTCCCCTAACCTGATGATGCACATTTTGACTCACATACGGATTTAGAGAGAACTTTCTTCTCGTGAGTGGCAATCTCATTAGGCCAGTGTTCTAACGAAGGGATAGGGGAGAAGAACTTGAGTTCGTGTTCGGAAAACCGTCGCTAATTCCGCGTCAAGTTCGATGGATTCCAAACCAGGTACGCGAATCAACAATTTCTCCATCATCGTGTTTCGATTTCTGATTATGGTGATCCTGGGTGTGCCATTTTCGTGGCCCTACATGTGGTATCAGAGCCTGCCATAGATTAGAACCGAAACATGCGGATTAGAATCGTTTTTCGTTTTGTCCGAGAGGTTTTTGCCCAGTTTCGAAATTTTTTATTCGATGAAAGTTAAATTTTATTACATATTTGGAATCTACTCGTCGAGACGAGAAAAATGGTGGGCGGCACGTCGCCGGAGGAGGCCGGACGCGCCGTCACGGGCCTGCACGCGCCCTAGGCGCGGCGGCGCGTGACGGCCACGCGCGGCCGTGTCCAACCGGCGCGTTTGTTCGCCCGGTAACCGTATGCTGACGTCAGCATGACGTCAGCGGGGCGCGGATCCGGTTGACCCGGATCCTGACCCGACCCGGTCGTTGACCCGACCCGGATCCTGACCCGACCCGACCATTGTCCCGACCGGTCAACCGGTCGGACCGGTCCGTTGACCGTTGACCGGTTGGACCGGTCAACCGGTCGGACCGGCTGTTCGGACCGGTTTGACCGGCTGAACACGCGCCGCGCCTTCCGGCGGCGCGTAAGGGCACGTCCGACGTCCGTTTTGGATGATCTTGGTATCGACGCGCTCGTATCGAGATGCTCTACATCGTGGTATATTTATTTTACATGTTTGAAGCTTTTACAGATGTGAAAATACGTATAGAACCCTATGTACGCGTATTTTTAGGGTATTTTTGCGTATTTTCTTGTATTTCTCTATGGTTTCGGAAATACATATAGTAGCTCACATGTATATCACCACATAAGGACTGTGTAGAGTGTAATTCATTGTCTATCAATGAATGGAACAGTATAATTAGCATGACATGTAATTTCGAAGACATACGCCCCTGTCTTTACGTCTAGCATTACATGTATATAGTAAATGTGATACATAAAGCTTATATCCCTGGTATGAGAGATTTTCAAGAATTCAGTTGGGTTGTGACCGCCAAAGTGGCACACTTGACTGGGTTTGAGAAATATCGATCTCATATTGTGGTAGAATGTCTCCTGGTCTATTACGTGATTATACTCCCAAAGGAGGTGATCTTGTATTAGTTCATGGAGGGGTACATGTATAGCATGTGCTTGAGAAATGACTAATCTTAGTGGTTCATACACCCAAAGGTGGTGATTTCGCGAAAGATTAGAATATGTTCTCATGGCCGCTGTCATGTGGAGAGTATACAACTGCATGTCATATTTTCTGCCCAAAGGTGATTATATGATGATGTATGTAACTCTTTGGATAAGTATTCACATGATGCTGATTGTATTGTTTGTTTGTTTTCCAGTCACCTTTTCTGTAAACGGCAATTCCATTTCAATTGAGGTTCTTACTGGGTTGAACTTTAAGAAATGGAAAGAGGATTTTCTTTTTGGAATGGAGCTGGCGGATGTTCATATTGCTCTCACAAAGGATAAGCCGGCAGATATCTCGACCATTAGTACTGAAGCTGAGAAAACGGACTATGCTGCATGGGAAAAGAGCAATCGGATTTGTTTATTGACAATGAAGAAATCCATTCAAGAACACTTGAAAAGTGGTTTGCCAGCTGACTGTACTGCTAAGGAAATGATGGCAGCCTTAGAGGCCAGAAACCGTATTTCATCTAATGCTGAGGTTGGTACACTTCTTCAAAGGCTCTTCAATATGAAGTATGATGGTACTGCTGGGGTTAGAGATTATGTCCTTAGGATGATAGACCTAAAGACAAAGCTTCAAGCTCTTAATGTTTTCATTCCTGATGCTTGCATTGTGCATCAAGCCCTAAACACCCTTCCACCTGATTTTGGGATTATAAAGACAAATTATAATTCCCAAGATGAGACTTGGTCAGTTAATGACTTGATAGCAAGGGTGGTGGCAAAGGAAGAAAAACTTAAGAAGGAAAAAGGGCATCTAGCCTTATATGTTTCTAGTTCCCACAAAAGGAAGAATAAGAAGTCCAGAAATCGTACTCATAAAGGTACTCATGACACTACCGGTCAATCTGACAATATGGGTCCAAAGAAGACATCCTTCAAAAGGGATGGTGACCACTGCTTCTTTTGTAAGAAGAAAGGTCACATAAAGAAGGATTGTGCAAAGTTTAAAGCTTGGTTGTCCAAACGTGAGCCTACAGGTAATGATTCTTTGGCACTTGTTTGTGAATCCAACCTATCAGAAGCACCATCCAGTTCTTGGTGGCTCGATAGCGGTGCAACTAATCATGTTGCGTTTACCATACAGGGATTCATAAACCGGAGGAAGCCAAATCAGGATGAGTCAAGACTCACTGTGGGAAACAACGAGAAAGCTGATGTTGTGTTTGTGGGAGATGTAATCTTGATTCTAGACTCTGGTTTTAGATTAATGTTGAAAGACACTTTCTATGTACCTTCATTTAGACGGAACTTAGTTTCCGTATCGTGTTTGGACATGTATGGCTACTCATTTGAAATCAAGAACAATGTTATTTCTTTGTTTCTTAATTCAAATAAGATTGGGTGTTGTTATATGTCCAACGGATTGTAAATATTGTGTTTGTCTCCCAATGACATATACGTCGCTTATACGGCTGAAAAGGTTGTTTCTAAGAGACCATTACCTAAGGAACAGTCTTATACATTGTGGCATAAACGGCTTGGCCATATCTCTAAGGATAGAGTAGAAAGGCTGATAAAGACTAACATCCTGCCTGCTCTTAAAAATGACTTAGAGACATGCGTAGACTGTTGTAAAGGTAAAATGACCAAGATAAGGAAGAAAACTGCCGTCCGAAGTTCTAACTTATTGGAGGTCATTCACACCGATATAAGTGGACCCTATACGGCAACCTTGTGTAGAAATTTTTATTTCATCACATTTATTGATGACTATTCTCGATATGGCTATTTGTACTTGATTAAAGAAAAGTCCGAGTCTCTTGATAAGTTCAAGATTTTTCGGACTGAAGTCGAGAAACAGTTGGGAAAGGTCATAAAGGTTGTTAGATGTGACCGAGGTGGAGAGTATTATGGCAAGCATGGCGATGCCGGACAGCTTAAGGGGCCATTTGCCAAATACTTAGAGGATTCTGGGATAGTGGCTCAGTTTACTATGCCTGGGAGTCCTGAGCAAAATGGTGTGGCCGAAAGGCGCAATCGCACCCTTATGGAAATGGTGAGGAGTATGATTAGTAGGACTAATTTACCTGGTTTTCTGTGGGGTGAAGCTTTGAAAACAGCTTTGTACATTCTAAATCGTGTACCTACTAAAGCTGTTCCATTGACTCCTTTTGAGTTATGGACCGGACGTAAGCCTAGCTTAAACCATCTTAAGGTTTGGGGATGTCCTACAGAAGTGAAGTTGTATAATCCAACATTAAGTAAGTTGGACTCCAGAACCACTCGGTGTTACTTTGTATCTTACCCGGATCATTCGAAGGGATATCGGTTCTATAATCCCAATGGAGGCACAAGAATTGTGGAATCACAGACAGCCAAGTTTTTGGAGTTTGATGTGGCCGAAGAAAGTAGCTGCTCACAGACTATTGAGAATAATAGTACGGTGGGTAATATTGTATCTTTATCTCCTCCCATACAGATAATTGTGGAAATTCCCACACCACAGACTGAACCTGTTGAGGCTCGGGATCCTGTTGTCGAGACAGCTCCAAATGAAGTTCCTCAAGGCTCTCAGGTCCAGGATGAGGCTGTTGTTGTTCCAGTAAGGAGATCCATTAGGGAGAGACGATCAGCTATACCATCGGACTATTTAGTCTATATAGGAGAGCAAGACTACGATATCGGTTCTGTGGCTGATCCAATGACTTATGCGGAAGCTGTTTCTTGTCCTCAGTCAGAACTGTGGTTGGATGCAATGAGAGATGAAATGCAGTCTATGAAGCATAATGAAGTTTGGGAACTTGTTGAATTGCCTGAAGGTCATAGACCTATTGGCTGCAAATGGGTGTATAAGACTAAAAGGGACCCTAAAGGAAAGATTGAGAAGTTTAAAGCCAGACTGGTAGCCAAGGGTTTCACTCAGAGAGAAGGAGTAGACTATGAAGCAACTTTTTCTCCGGTCTCTTCTAAAGATTCTTTCAGAGTGATCATGGCATTAGTAGCTCATTTCGATATGGAGTTACACCAGATGGATGTTAAAACTGCCTTTCTCAATGGAGACCTTAATGAAGAAGTCTATATGATGCAACCCAAAGGTTTTGCAGCAAATGATTCAGGTACGCTTGTATGTAGACTGAAAAAGTCTATTTATGGTCTCAAGCAAGCTTCTAGACAATGGTACTTGAAGTTTCATAGTGTTGTCGCTTCATTTGGTTTTGTTGAGAACAAAGTAGATCAGTGTATATACTGCAAGGTCAGTGGGAGGAAATTCATTTTCCTTATACTCTATGTAGATGATATCCTACTTGCGAGCAGTGACCTTGGTTTACTGCATGAGACAAAGCGGATGTTGTCAAAGAACTTTGATATGAAGGACCTTGGTGAGGCGTCTTTTGTCCTTGGCATTGAGATTCATAGGAATCGTTCTCGCCGACTATTGGGTTTCATATGTTGATCGTATTTTAGAAAGATTCAACATGCAGCAATGTAAGCCAGGAATTGCTCCTGTCTGTAAAGGTGATAAGTTGAGTCTGTCACAATGTCCTCATTCAGATTTTGAGAAAGCCCAAATGAAGAATGTACCTTATGCTAGTGCACTTGGGAGTATTATGTATGCTCAAGTATGTACTAGACCAGATATTGCTTTTGCAACAGGACTTCTAGGCAAATATCAGTCAAATCCAGGACACGATCATTGGGTTGCTGCCAAGAAGGTTTTAAGGTACTTAAAGAGGACAAAAGACTATATGCTGATTTACAAACATGTTCAGGACCTACAGCTAGTTGGGTATTCGGATTCAGACTTTGCTGGCTGTCAGGATGAAAAGAAGTCGACAACAGGTTACATCTTCAAGTTAGCAGGAGGTGCAGTATCATGGAAAAGTGAGAAACAGAAATCAATGACATCCTCTACCATGCAAGCGGAGTTTGTAGCATGCTTTTCGGCCGCTACTCAGGCAATTTGGCTCCGAAACCTCATTAAGGAGTTGACCGTATTTGATTTTGTGGATAGGCCCATACAGTTGTATTGTGACAATAACTCTGCAGTGTTGTTTGTTAACAACAATAGAGGTCTCAAGGGGTCTAAGCATATGGAGGTCAAGTACCTGACTATAAAAGAAAAAGTTCAGAATGGTGACATTGCAGTAGAGCACATTTCAACAGATGATATGATTGCAGATCCGCTAACTAAAGGCCTTCGCCCTTGTGTATTTGATCGACATGTCATTAACATGGGCTTAGGAGTATCATGAGATACTGTCAATTAGTGGGAGCTGTTTAGTTTTATGTTGCTCTTATGAGGTTTATATATATTTTCATTACATTTTTGTAATATTTGAATATGTATCAACTCTTTTGCATTCAATGAGGCATTTGTGAATGTAGATTTATCAAGTTGAATACATATATTTGATGAAAATCTCGAGGCATTGTGTAAACCTTGAGTACAGGCTATGGGGCATTCTTGGTATTAGCCTTAATAATATGTCTTGTTACACATAAAGTACAGTTAACTATCAAGCTAAGACATATGCAGGTTCGTTGGAACCATAAAGGATATTCTCTGGTGACACACTAGGTTTTGTGACACTTAAGGAGAGAGAATTTGGACTAACAAAATGGATAACACATGAAGTATCACTCATTATGAGGTATTGTCCATTTGACACACTACCATATTGAATCCATATCAGTAAAGTTGAAAGCACTCGTGACCATGGAAGGCTCTGCGTGAGTACATGCAGTTACCGCCATGATTCGGTGTTCGAAACTTTATGGGATCGGATTGACTATTAAGAATAATCTCTAGACCAATATAAGGGTGCGCACACAGTTCTCTTTCAATTAATATCGCCCAAGTGGGAGAATGTAAGAATTTCCTAATGTGGGCTTTATTAATTGAAATTGACTGAATTAGTTTGGTCTAATAAAGGTAAGATATATGGGTTCTTAATAAGTCTAATATGGGGCTGGCTGGTGTGGGCCGAGTACGGCCCGGCCCGTAATGAGAGGGCCCGTGGTCGAAGACTCTATAAATAGCGCTCAAGTCCCTCCCCTAACCTGATGATGCACATTTTGACTCACATACGGATTTAGAGAGAACTTTCTTCTCGTGAGTGGCAATCTCATTAGGCCAGTGTTCTAACGAAGGGATAGGGGAGAAGAACTTGAGTTCGTGTTCGGAAAACCGTCGCTAATTCCGCGTCAAGTTCGATGGATTCCAAACCAGGTACGCGAATCAACAATTTCTCCATCATCGTGTTTCGATTTCTGATTATGGTGATCCTGGGTGTGCCATTTTCGTGGCCCTACACTCTCTTCTCCCGCGGCTTCTACGCCTCCTGCCCTCAGGTGCTCATTCATTCATTTTCCTTACTTTTATTCCTAATTTTGTTGCTTCCTTTATCACTTTTTCTATTTCTCATCAAATTTTTGTCTTGAACTTAATTTCAGATGTTCATCAGCATTGGCAACCAGGTGGCCAATCTGACCAGCTATTACTTCTCCAAACTTCGCCCCAGCCTCGGGTGGCGTTGCATGCTTGCCACGGGAGCCGTCCCCTCGGTGCTGCTTGTTTTCGAAATTTTTGCCTTGTCGGAATCTCCCCAGTGGCTTGTCATGCGAGGTCGCTTGCGCGATGCCAAGCGCATCCTCGCCAAGACCTCCAGGTCGGAGGAGGAGGCCGCGCTCCGGTTTGCCGACATCAAGAAGGCTGCCGGAATACCTGAAGAGTTCGACGACGACGTCTACACGATCGCCGACCAGGACACCGGAGTATGGCGAGATATACTCCACCCGACCTGGTCTATGGTCCATATGCTACTATGCGCTGTTGGAATCCATGTCGTCCAACAGGCATGTGGCATGGACACCTTGGCACTCTTTAGCCTAAAGGTTTTCGAGACTGTCGGCATCACCACGTCTGTAGGGAAGCTTCTTGCAAATATGGTGCTTGACATAGCCAAGATATCGGTCTTTCTCCTTGCCAGCTACCTCGCTGATTGGGTCGGGCGGCGGCCACTGTTGCTGACCAGCATGGGCGGCATGTTCTTGTCGCTCATGTTCATCGGACTGTTCCTTACCTTGAAGGTCTCGCAGGTAGTGGAAGTCTCGGCGATTCTTTACGTCATCTTCTTCTCGATCGGGCTGGGACCGGTCACGGACGTGTATTGCACGGAGATCATCCCATTGAGGATGCGTGCGCAGATTTACACAATCAGCCTTGGCGTTAAACAGGGGGTGAGCGTAATATTATCATATACGTACTTGTTGATGTTCAAGGCAATCAAGCTCGGTGGGGCTGCCTTTTTGTTTGGGGGGTTTGTCATTGTTGGTTATGTCCTATTTTATATCATAATGCCCGAGACGAGGGGGAAAACATTGGACCAGATCGGACAGCTGTTTGGTAGGTTGAGGAGGACCGCGGCGGCAAATGATGTGGAGCTGCAAAGGACGGAGGCTGCGGTGAGCAGCGGATAAGGAAGCAAATACACTTGGAACAAGCATCGTACAACATCAATCAAGAAGCCCATCAGATTTTCGAAGATTATTCAGGATTAGATTTTGCTTTAGTTTTGAATTTGAAATACGAAGCCAATTAAATTTCCTAGGTTTAGTTATTTGTCTTTAATTATAAAATCTTCCAGTCAAGTCCTGTAAGCTTTTTACGTTCTCTATGCACTTCATGATTTTCCATTGAGAAGTTCATTGTTCAAATCCAATCATCAAGCAAGCATGCACCCAAAAAATTAAAGCCAGCTCTTTTCCTAATTCAACAAAAGTTCCTCGCAATTTCCTTATTTGTTTTCAATCAATGGTCCACTCTTTCGTTTACGCAATTCGAATCTTACAAAGTCCTTGAGACTGCTTAAGGCATATTAGAATCGATTAACTTTTAATTTGAAGTTGGATTTGATGCTTTAATATGGCATCGATGGATTGCTACAAGACTTTAGTTATTAAAACTATTGAATTTCTAGAGACCACAGCTTTGACAAAACGCACGAACGCATCTCTCCTTAGGATGGAAGACCATCACCCAATCCATTGCCGAAAGTGTACAAGAAGATCACTTTGTTCAATTGACTCGGATTATCTTGGAAAATTTAGGAAAAAACCTTAAAGTGCTAAACAATCCGAACACACGGCTCAGATGAATTTAAACTCAGGCAATGTGGTAAAAGAAACAAAGCAAAAAAAATCGAATCATTCACCATGTCCATGAACAAATTTAAGAAGGTAATAACTAGGGCTCACAAAGGTGACCTCGTTTTCATGAACGTCCATAATCAAGGAGAGGGTCACGCTTCACTAGTAATGTCGTTTTGTCGAATGCCTTTCTATCTCCGTACTCTCTGCGCTCGCTTGACATGCGCTTGACACACTTGTAATTTGTGGCTTTAGTTTGATTTTTTTCTTCTTTTCATGTTTCATTAAAAAGGCAACGAGAATGAGAAAACAACATACGGCAATCGGAGCAATATCGTTATATGCGGGATTAGGTCTGCTGCATATTGATTACATGAATAATCTAGAAGCGTTAGAATGAAAATCTGTACCACACATTGATCTGGCAACAGTAATCAGGATAAAGAACATCCAACCGTGATGGTCGGGCTCTTGGTACGTGTGCTCAGTTATTAGCATTCTACAATACATAATTACTTTCAACTTATTATTAATGATTGATTTTATCTATACAAGAAGATGATTTTCATATGGAAAAGTAATCATCAGTGAATCAAGTAATGATGATAAGAGCCCATTCATTGTGATTGGTATCTTTCCATGTTAGAACCGTAAGTTTCGGTGTATCAACTATCGATGATGTATATCCATGTATATAGTATGTTTTGTTAGAAAAGTAACTTTCAAACTACTGCTAATTTAATCAGCCAATCCGACATCCTCTTTTGTTGATTGAATCAAATAAATTACATTATTGAAAGAGTAATTAAAGCAATCAAGTCTTAAGAATGAAAGCATAAACGATAATTGAAATCCTAGAAAGCGATAAATACTCCCTACGCAGAGGAGTGTGCAAACGATCAAATATGCCCCTGGTCTTCTAAGAGCAAGAAAAAGTCAATCTTCAGATGAGATTAGTGCTTAAAACTGTGGCGTAGTGCTTAAAACTAGGGCGTGAGTCATTGATCCTTTCGTCCTCGGGACTTCGTTCGAGTGTTTGTATGAATATGCAGTGTGCTCGCATGCAAGGATCAACTTGTTGAAGGAATCAAAGCTCATTCCTCGTATCTGGAAGCGGAGCGAATAGGGCATAGCTTGTACGAACAGCTTCATCATTTCCAATTCAGTCAACTGAGGAAGAACTTGCGCAGCTGAAGCTTCCCATCTCTTCAAAAATGCTTTGAAAGACTCCGTCGGCTGCTTTTTGGTGCGGGCCAAATCCTCATGAGACAACGCAGCTTCTATGTTGGAATGGTATTGCTGGAGGAATGCACAAGATATCTCATCCCAACTCTTCATCAGATATATCTTCTTTTCGAAGAACCATTGTAACGCAGGCCCGGTGAGGCTCTCTTGGAAGGTTCGCATCAATAGCCGCGCTTGATCGGCGTATTGTGCCATTTTGATGTGATAATATTGCAGATGCGCCTTCGGGCAGGTCGTGCCATCATATTTGTAGAAGTCAGGCACCTCAAATCTTCTAGGAGCTTTAACCTTGCCAGGGCGAGACGAACCCGCCGCATTTTGATCAGATATTTTGCCCTCCAGACACGCCACCGGTCTTTTCAGCGTAGCATCGAGCTCCATCACATCTCCCTTCTTCGGATCAAAGGTTTCCTTCGAAGACGATGCATCCATGTCGTTGTGGCACTTTTGCTTAATGAGATGAGCTACCGTGGAACGCAACTCGTCGACTTGATTTTGGAGACTCGCAATTTGCTTGTTCACGGCTTTGCGACCCATTCATAACGCGACACTGTCGCCTCGCGGTGACAACATTACCTGAATTAGAGAAAAAAAAAATGGACAATGAGTATAGCAACTTGGAAAGATCGGTCATCGACAATGGTCAAACGTCACTTTACTTAATGCACGCAAAATTTATTTAACCAATCACTGCATAGAAGAACTTACGGTAAAAACACGGATAATGCACGAGACGATATTAAGGATCCGACCTTTGGGCCCAAAGGCCCAATACCCTAATATATCTTAAACTAAAGCCACGGAACAATCAAGACTCGATGAAATGGTTAAGGTGTCAAAAACATTGGCTGGTTTGACTAAATCACGAACATCAATTGTGCCCTCCAAACATGTGAGTTAATTCAGTTCAATACTATCACGGCAAACGCGATCAAACTGGTTTAAGGATGGAAATGAAATAATCATGCCTGAAATAACAACACCGAATAATACCGACGCGCATTAACGAACTTAGAAAGACCGCAATAATTGCCCTTTTGACGATGACCGTAACACGAGCCGACGGAACGTGGCGGTAACTGCCGGGCACCAGGAAAACCGAGAGACGCTGGAGAGGGATGAACGCCGGAGAACTTGTGGGTACGCCTATACTGCGGGAGGGGCACTGGCAACTCCGTTAAGCTGCTTGGAAGCGCGCCGACGCTACCGAGACGAGCTGGATTGTGGTCGGATGGCAGCAAGGCGCTGGAGATTGCGAGCTGTCGAGACATTGTTTTAATACACGCCAAATTTATTTGACCCACCATTGCATAGAGGAACTTAATAGTAAAAACACGAATAATGCACGAGACGATATTAAGGATCCGACCTTTGGGCCCAAAGGCCCAATGCCCTAATATATCTTAACTAAAGCCATGGAACTATCAAGACTCGATGAAATGGTTAAGGTTTCAATAACATTGGCTGGTTTGACTAAATCACGAACATCAATTGTGCCCTCCAAAGATGCGAGTTAATTCAGTTCAATACTATCACGGCAAATGCGATCAAACTGGTTTAAGGATGGATATAATCATGCCTGAAATAACAACACCGAATAATACCGACGCGCAATGACGAACTTTAAAAGACCGCAATAATTGCCGTTTCGACAGATGTGGCACCACCCTATCGGAGCAGAACCTCAGTGCTCCTGGAAATCGTCGGGAGGACTGGCACCTTGGTGGAAATTTCCCCTGAACCGATGGTGTTCGTCCGAGGAGTCACGCGCACCTTGGTGTTCGTTGCCTGTCGAGGCTGCTGCAGTAAGGGCGGGCGGAGTGGCAACAAACGCAGCGGCTCGTCGAACCTTGGACACTCGTGGGAAATAAGATTGCTCGAAATCACTGAGCGTTTCTTCTTCTTTGAACGCTGCCGCCGACCAGCGAACTCCCCTTCGGTGATTCTCTCACGGATGAAGACAAATTCTCTCTATCTCTCTCTCTCTCTCTTCGCTTTTTTTTTGTTCTCTCTCTCTCTCTCTCTCCCCTCTCCTTAGGTCAGGCTCCTCTCTATTTATAGGTGTCTGAACCCCTCAGATGTTCGACCAAAAAAAAAAAAAACCAAACCCCGCAAATGAGAACGACACGTCAAAAGACCCACGAAATAGGAGGCAAGAAAATCAAGTTTGTTAAGTTCTTTGAGCAGTTCAAGAGGTGAATGAACACCTTCATTGCCTCGGAACCGAATTCTTGCCCAACCGTGTACCACTGCTCGGCATGATAACGATTCTGTGCCTGGGAACAGATTCTGCTCAGAAATGATTCTTTTTGATTTTGTGCCCGGAATTAATTCTGAGCATTTTAAGACTTTTGTTAACGGCCAAAAATTCCATCCTGGAATAGAAAAAGAACAGAAATGCATTTGGTAACGCCACAAAATTTCTTTTTATTAATAATATTTCCAAATATTTTAATATTTCTTTCTTTTTTTTCTTTTCTTTTTTTCTTTTCCTCCTTCTTAGCCATGGCCTGCTCGCCGGTAAAATATTTTTTTATTAATAATATTTTTGTTAAAAGTATTTTTCTTTCTTTTGGCCATGGCTTAGTCGCAGGCCATGATCGGTAAAATAATTTTTTATTAATAATATTTTATTAAAAATATATATTTTTATTTTTTTCGCCAGGACCTGGTTACCGGCCATGGCCGGTAAAATATTTTTTTATTAATAATATTTTTATAAAAAAATATACATTTTTATTTTTTTGGGCCATGGTCTGGTCGCCGGTCATGACCGGTAAAATATTTTTTCTTAATAATATTTTTATTAAAATATTTTTATTTTTTTTTTCCATGGCCTGATCGCCGGCCATGGCTGGTAAAATATTTTTTTATTAAAAATATTTTTTTCTTTTTTTGCCATGGCCTGATCGCCGACCATGGCCTGTAAAATATTTTTTTATTAATAATATTTTTTATTAAAAATATACATTTTTATCTTGTTTGGCCATGGCCGGTAAAATATTTTTTTATTATTAATATTGTTTATTAAAATATTTTTATTAAAAATATATATTTTTTCTTTTTTTGTCATGGCCTGGTCACCGGCCATGGCAGGTAAAATATTTTTTTTATTAATAATGTTACATATAATGAAGTTGATCTTGACTGATGGTGGAGGATGTAATCATAATGTTGCGTGTTTACGGGACATATTTATCCTACAGTGCATACCTTATTGTGCACATTTGTGTTTTCTGATTCCATTGCTTCGTCTTGTTGTTGAATGGTTTTGAAGTTGTATTTCTTCTTGTCACGACCTAATCTTCGAGGGCCGCCTCAAGGAAGTAGGTTTAGAGGTATTTTATTGGACTCTCCCTAAGTCCATACCTCGCGTGACATTGATTGTTTAAATTTATTTGTTCGATAGGAGTTGCCACTAGCCACGATTAAGGATCGGTTAGAAATCCTAATCGAGATACGAGAGTGTTATCTCGAAAACAAACGCAACCAAAGATTCTTAGGGATCAGGGACTTGATTACACTAGTTTTTCAACTAATGCCCTTTCGGTACCTAAACTCGATTATTTGCTAACCAAAATATCATGGCAGTCTTTTACTAATCGAGAATTTTGAATTTTCATCCTAACCATTCTAAAAGGGGAAAACAACAATCAATGAATTTAAAGTACGCAATCAAATGAAAGTGCACAAACAACGACCTAGCATCGTCTCTAAAAAAAACAATCAAAAATCCCTAAGGTAAAGCCCTAAAGGCTTATTTAATTTTGGGTTAAATTTTTGTTCAAGTCAAAAGTGCTTATTAAAAGTCCCGAACTAAGAGAATTCTACATTTTTTTAGCTTTTCTCACATTTTTTATTTTTATGAATTTTCTGAATTTTTTTAAAATTTTTTTAAATTTTTTGGGGAAATGGATTTCGGACCGGGGCAGGGGAAACTGGTCTGATTTCCTAGTCTGACCCGGACCCAGAAGGCCCAATCAAACTCGCAATTCGGATCAGTTCTTGCGGCCCAGTCCGAATTTGGGTCTCTTCTGATGGGCTATCAACAATTCAAGCCCAAGTTTTCCAACGTTTTTTTTTATTCATTTAGCTCAACTCCAAATTCAGCCCATTCACACTAAAATTGAGCCCATTTATTTGTCCTAGTCTCCAGCCAGATTAGAATACGATCTCATCTCCACTATATTCAACTCTTGTTATTATTATTATTTTTTTATTTCTAGTGTTTCTTTTCTTTCATTTTCTTTATCCCCTTTTCTCTGGTCTTCTTCCCCGATGGCCCTCTTTCTACGCCCTCATCTTCGCCGAGAATAGCTATGTCACGTTTTCACATAGAACACTTTTTTCGACGAACTCCATAGCACCATCAACCTCAACCTTCAATTGTCCACTTCAATTGACCGCGGCCGGCTAATGACCATTGGCCACTAGTTGGCCGACTGTTTCTACATCGCCGGACTAACTCCGGCGAGAAATTCTCAAACTCAAAAATCACGTTAACTGAAACTCAATCGCACGTAGGAAACATATATGCAAATCAAATCGTGAGATAGACTAACTAAAGCGGCCTCTAACCGCAGGCATCACTCCGGAAAAAATGGAATGGATCTCCGTCGAAGGTTCCATCAATGGCCGACTCGGAAAAATGATGAATGTGCCACAAAATCAAGGAAAAACACAGATTCAGTATTGATTCATCAACCTAAGAACACATCAAGCATAAAAGAACGAGTTCTACGCACTGATTTCACAAAAATCAATTCGGTTCTTCTATCAAGCATTTTGTCGAACATATGATATGCGATCTGAAAAACGAGATTCCGATTTGATTTCGATATGATTCTCAATCAAGAAGTGATGTACAGATGCCTAAATCATATTATTCTACAACAAATAGCCTTATTTCATGAGATTTTCACACAAACTCGAAAATCGAATCAACTTCACTCGGCCAAAACAGTACGTATATGAGAAAGAAGTCTTACCTAGTTTGGCAGCAACGCAAAGTCTTCACGATCGTCTTCGAACAGGAATGTGACAGCTCTGGGAGTCTTCTGGTGTGGCTAAACAGTGACGAACAACACCGACTCGCACTTCCGAAGTAACGAACTGTGGTGTCTCGTGTATCCGAAATGGTGATTCACAAGGATTGTTCTCCGGCGACAATGAACGGACGATGGAAGAAGGGGAAAAGATTTGCCGGAATTCCTCCGCGCAAGCAGAGAAACCGAACGCTCTCCTCTTCAAGACCCTTCTTCCCCGGCGATTTTTTTTTTCTCCTTTTCAGTCGAGTGAGTATATATCTTCCCGCCGTTTCCATTGTGCATTCTGTTTTGCTGATAACAACCTCTACAGCTCAGCAAGCATCTAGAACCTTACCTGGATATGCTTCCGTCACATGTTTGTTTCGTTACCGCCATTCTCAATCACAGATGCACCCTCCGTTCGTCACCATCTTATGCTCACAAGTGTGAGCAAGCAAAAGCGATCACAGGCGTGAGATTGGGGGTAAAAAGAAATGGGCTCAAAGGAAATAAATTGGGTTTAAATAAAAAAAAAACAAAGAAAAGAGAAGAGCGGGCCGAATTCGGCCCAAACGAGGAAAGAAAGATAAGCCAAACGCGCAGCGGGCCGAATATGCATATTAGGCCAAATCGGTCTTGGTAGGTCAAGAGTTTTCTTCTCTTGTTTTTTTTTTTAGATCGAGGTGTCAACACTTCTTTTCCAGGAACTTCCACAAAATTTAACGAAAAAAATCTCATTCCCAAATCCATCAGCTTTTGTCTTGAGTTTGACTAAGCCGAAAGGTATTGCTACCGGGAGTCATATAGCTCAAAGTCGTGTTTCTGTAGAATCTGTCATCCCTCTCAAAATGTACTTTGTATGCCAGTCATGGAAGGTGTTTTTTACCCGGTTTCCCAATCATGCCTATCAAATCATTGTTCCCATGTCCTTGTTCAACAATATTTCTGGATGAAGCATTTGAAAATTGTCTGCTTTTTTTATCTACAGATAACAGACGACTACCCTGGAAGATCCCTGCGTGAATATCAAGGTCTGTATTTTGGTTACTTTTTTCCTTTGGTTATCATCTATCTCTTATATGATACCATCAATATATCTTGGAACAATCCTGCTACGAGTAGGGGCAGCATTCTAGGTAGAGACGAGGTGTGAGAATGAATCCAAATTAATCTGATAGAGCAGTGACCCCTCGAGTGATCTGACAGTAGTATATTCTCAAATGATCTTCTTTGAGCATTGCTTATTTAGAAATTCTGTATCTGTCGTCTAAGAAATGAGGAATCTCGATTCACTCATATAAATGCAGAAATCTCTATCATTGGGTGTAGAATAAATGCTTTTTTGAGATAAGAAATTGCTTTGTCGCTGTGTTTTGCTTCTCTCCTGTCTGACAATAATTTTAATTGCCCTGGAGTGTGGCCTTATGTTATTTCTTGTCATTCTAGGAAATATAGTTTAGCTTTGAAAATCAATACTTAAGTGGGGGTTTATGAATCTTAGGGGATCAGAAGGAAACTCCATTCGTTCTTCTCGAATTGCAGACTTTGGAACGCTTGAGCAGTCTCTTGGATTCCGCATAGAAGATGCAGTTGCCCTCAGCAGAAGTATGTGCCTGTGCATATGTTTTATTATCCTCTGCTTCAATAAGTGCTTCTACAGATAGTCTAATACACAAGTTTACTTGAATGTCAAGAGGTTGATAATTTTACCAAATGGATGATGTGCAACAGCCATACAAATATCTCTCTTTACTTTCTGCTGCATTGCGCTCATGAACAATGAATCGAACTCTTGCTTTTCGACGGGCCTGCAGCACATGATTGCATGTTCCCCACCATTTAGGTTAACTGCTGGTAGCTGATTTGCTGTTCAATTCGTTTTGGTTCTGTATTTTTGTCCACATATTGCTTCCCAAGGCCATGGTCCTCTGAGGTGTCATTTGTCACTCGTCGGAGCTGAGGCTCTGCTGCTATTATTAGCACTTTAAAACCTTATCTGCCAAGTTGTGCTCTCTGCTAATTAGTATGAATTGACTAATTACAGGGTCTCATACTTTCAATTTGGCAGTTTGTTCCTGCAGACATTCTTTGTAGCCTGTCTTGAGAGTCAAATCATTGTTTCGTCTTAAATACCGATAATAGCACCTTGTTGCTAATTTGCAAATGAATAATAAGCTGCTAACACATGTAATTTTCGGGTTTATCGTCCCTCCGTGTTACTTGAGCTACATTTTTTATTTGGTGATTTTGTCGCCTGCAGATCCTGTCTTCAATCAGATGAAATCAAGTGCCCAGGCTCTTAGGGCTGATGTCCAATTTGGCTCTTTGAATAAGGTCAACCTCTCATCCTGTTCATGCATTTTCTGCTACAGTTAATGAGAAGAAACTTATTTGTGTCTCTTCCTCTCTTTTCTTATAAATTGTGGGGTTCAGTCCCTTTCATCCTCAGACAGAAATCTTTCTGCAAATATTGTGGGGTCTCAGACACTATCCATGCATAGAGATTCACAATCAAACCTAGTGTCAATACCTGGTGCTCATCGTGAGAACTGGGGGGATTCCATGATGGCAGATTCCAGTCCAAGGACAGATACCTCAACGGACGACACAGGTGACAAGAATCAGAGGGTGACGTCTCCTACACCATCTCTATGTTTTTTTAGCTTACATCACTCCATTTGCCAATTTCTTTTCAGAATGTTGCGGTATGTACTATTTTGATTTGACAAGTAACTGACATATAGAGTTAACGGCACAAAAGAACAGACAAACTTATGGCTTCTTTCGGCGATATGGAGTGGTGCATGATTTTTTATTACTGTTTTTAAGTCTTGTGTACTCAATCATGCGGTTCGAAGGGGGTCAATTGGCTGTTGCAGCAGCTTCTGATTCCAGTGACAGATCAAAAGAAAAAGCCACAGATCAAAAGGTGCAAATTTTGTTGTCTGTCTCAATATCATCTCAGATGGGGATTATGATTGCATGATTTACCATCAAATTCTGCAGACTTTACGCAGGCTTGTTCAAAACCGTGAAGCCGCCAGAAAAAGTAGATTAAGGAAAAAGTTAGTTCTCATACTTAGTTTTTTTGCCATTAGCGGAAAAGCTGAATTCTCATCCAGCTTCTTCAATCATTTTGTACTTAAAGTGTTTAGCAGCTTGGGTAATAGTTCGATCTATGTTTTCCCATTTCTATTTTCATCTGATTTGCAGGCATATGTCCAACAACTAGAGAGTAGCAGGCTGAAACTCACCTAACTAGAGCGAGAACTGCAGCGAGCCCATCAGCAGGTTCAATTTTGTATTGCTCTGTTTGACTTACATAGGTAATGTCACCCTTTTGTGTTTGAATAAACTTATTTGTCTATATATGTAGGGCATTTTCATTTCAAGTAGTGGAGACCAATTCCACTCAATGAGCGGAAATGGTACTTCAACATTTTCTCATTCTCTCTTCTCACTATGAATTTTGTTTTCTTCAGTTGAAATTGTAATGTGCTAGAAAACTATATGGTGGTGGTGTTTTTATCATTGTGAAATGTGAAAATAGCGTGGAGGGGTTGCCAATCTTGTAGTGATGTACATAAATTTTCCAGAGCATAGGAAGTTGTAGACTTGAGAGTAGCAACATTCTGCTGGCAATGGAACTAGGCAGCGAAAATTGGAAGCACAATTTACCCATCCCGGCACAGGCTTTTGGCTTTTTTATCCTCTTTGCAAAAGCCAATAAAGGGGCTGAGACATCTTTATTCATGATGTCTCAGTTGTGCTTTGATGACTGATCAACATCTTGAATGCTCAATGTTTGCTGATTCTGGCCCCCCGAGGAACAAAATTAAAGCAACCATATTGTTTTCCTATTCCTTGCCATCTAAAGGTGCAGGTTCATTCACCAATTTTTCACAGAACTTCCCTGTATCGCCTGATATTGGATGTTCTTTGCAGGATCCATGTGGTAGAATCTTAAGTAGTTTTCATGTGCTTAATAAGTAATTTGTTTTTTTTTTTGGTAAGGAAAAAAAAAAAAACTTAACAAGTAATTTGTTGGTCTTTAATTTCCTGGAATGATGATTCTTGGGATGCAATTCCCCGAGTTGCATTCATCAGTAAAAGATCAGATTTTTTATTCCATCTATCCTCAGGTGCCCTGGCCTTTGATGTTGAATATGCACGTTGGCTAGAAGAGCACGACAAGCTAGTTAATGAGCTGAGAAATGTGGTCAATTCTCATGCTGGAGACACTGAGCTACAGACAATTGTTGACAATGTTGCCACACACTTTGATGAAATCTTTAAGCTGAAAGGCACTGCAGCAAAAGCTGATGTTTTCCACATTTTGTCTGGAATGTGGAAAACTCCAGCAGAGCGATGCTTTATGTGGATTGGTGGGTTTCGCTCATCTGAAGTCCTTAAGGTACATAACATACTCCTTAAACTCATTTCTCATTTTCACTCTTATCCGGGAGAAGTAGATATATTCATGGTGTGGCCTTTTTAAATTGAGGGAACTTTTGACTGGTCGTAAACTGCATACGGTTAGAACTTCATAGAGAATATGAGCTGGTGCAGATGTGCCATTAGTGACAGAATTGGCTGTTTCTCTTGTGCCTTGAGTTCAACCCTTTGGATATTCTGAAATTATTTCAATGGAAGCTTGCTTCAATACAAACTGTGGATTTTCCGTTACCAAGTCCATCTTGTTAACCAATTCGCCGTTTTGCAGCTTCTTGTGAATCAATTGGAGCCTTTGACCGAGCAACAGTTGGTGGGTATTGGCAACTTACAGCAGTCATCCCAACAGGCTGAAGATGCTCTGTCATAAGGGATGGAGGCGTTGCAACAATCTCTTGCGGAGACATTAGCCAGCAGCTCACCTGCGATGGCAGGACCTTCTGGGAATGTGGCAAACTATATGGGTCAAATGGCCATGGCTATGGGTAAACTTGGAACTCTCGAGGGTTTCCTTCGTCAGGTAATAGTACTTCTAGTCTTCCTTCATTGCTCACTTCAGCAGGTCATCTTTTTGTTGGGGGAGGCATTGGGTATTTACCTAAACTCCCCTTTTCTTCAGGAATTGCACAATGTACAGACTAACAGGTTGGTTTGTGCCGGTTATGGGACAGTCTTTCAAAATGATACGAATCTCTCTATCTGTCTATTACAGCTCTTGGTACGAGGCTTCATTACAATTTAGCTTGCGGTGTCTATATCTTCTTCAAAATTAATTGAATGCATTCTTATGGTATCTAGTGATTGGCAAAATGGTGTACATCTAACTGAAAAATGGACAATGAGTTGTACGAGCGATCAAGGAATTGCCTAGCTAATAAATGCAGATATTCCCACTATGAGTCAGTACGATGGAGCAATTCCTTGCATGTTTTCAAATGACTTTGTGTCTACTAAGAAAATGTCCAAACTATAGCTGTTTCATGGAGGTGATATGTGTTAGCAATTGTTACTGCATTATTGTTCTACCTGTTTGCCTTTGTAGTAGGGACCTACTCCTGGATTTGACCCTTCCCGGGAGATGTTGATGCCCATTTATTCGCTCATCTTTGTTTAACTTCCAGGCGGACAATTTGCGCCAACAAACTCTGCAGCAAATGCACCAAGTTCTGACAACGAGGCAATCCGCACGCGCTCTTCTTGCAATAAACGACTACTTTTCCCGTCTTCGAGCACTCAGCTCTCTCTGGCTTGCCCGGCCTCGTGAGTGATACAACCATTGAAGGCAAGGTCGTATAGTATTAACCTGTTGAAATCCACTGCTGCCCCTACTACGCTTCCTGACGGGAGACAATTGCAGATTGCCTTTACTTGGCGAAGGTCAAAGACCGTTGAATGTCCAAACTACAGTGCAACGACGATTAGCTGTTGTAATTATAGACTCATGCTGTCATAACACTGTAGCAATTTCAGTGTTTGTGCTGTTGTAACATTATAGTGATGGCATGTTTAGTTCTCGTGGAAGTCCTAATGTATTCTGTTTAATATGAATTAACTTTGGGGAATAGAAGTGGGAGTTGTTTATGTCATAATGATACTGTTGAAAGATACCAGCAAGTTATAAACCGATGTCTGCGGTGTACTGGGGTTAGAATAATTTCTCGGGCTGCTTAATTAATCTGCTGCTTAATGAGTTCTTGATGCAGTCTGAACTGAAGTGAAATCTTTGTGTAGTGATTTCTTCTCTTTCTCGTGGTTTTGTGTGTTCACATCTTCCTCGTTCATGGTGACTTGATGAGAGAGCTCATATCAAGTAGACGTTCGAGTTCAAAGTGCATGAAGTACCTCATTAACCCATGAACAAATAAGATGTCGAGTTGTATACCAAATGAAAAATACTCCGTTTGAGCCATGGGCTGGCAATTCATATTGTGTCGGGACGAAACAGAAGTATAATATGAATATGACTAATCCAGGTACACAACGCATTCAATAATTTAACATGAACACAACATGCCTAGAAGAGCAAGTTACAGGAAACCATACAAAACACAGTAACCAAACGCGTCATTGTGTGAGGTATCGACACGCACAGTACATTAGCAATACAAATACATATTAATGTGTGCACGATAAACACATAAATACGTTTATACGCGATAGCTTGTTTTAACACATTTCTAAAGCTGGTTTCATTTCGCATTATAACTAGAGTGTATTGTTAAGTTAATTTTCATAATATCCTTAATTACCTAATTGTATATCTAAATATCTTTTTATCTTCACCCTCTGTTCCTTTTTCAAGATAGGTGTTAATCTTTTATAAACTTAAAAGGAATTAAAAAAAATTACTAAACACGTTAAAATAGTTTGACAACGTCACATCGTATCATAATATTGACACCTTAGTGTGCTAACCTAACACTAAGGTGTAAATTTGCCTTCAAATGGATAAAAAGGGGCCAATTTGAGTCTGCGTCGCAATTTTTACCGTGTACAAAACTCATCGGTTTGTACAAAAACGGGTCAATAGCTTAACACTAATCGGTTTGTACAAAACTCAAACATCATGTCGTGTCGTTTTGTAGGGCATAAGTAGATGCAGTGCGAGAGCGTTTAAATGGAACAGCCCGGGCCTTTCTTTCGTGACTCAAGACAGCCTTTACTCGATCGTAGTTCTCGTTCGGCTGTTGGGCAGTGCGAAGAAACCGCAGAGCGAGCAGCAAGGAGATGGCATTTACATCCGATCTTCGGCCAGGTAAATGAGCCCGAGAACGAGAAGAGAACACCCTTCTCCTGCCTATTCATCAATGGCCGTTTTGGCGGGTATCTGTTTTTCTTGTACCCAGGTAGAAATTTGTAAGACTGTCGGTGCAAGATGCTCATCAATCCACAAAAAGAGAAAGACCCACTTGTTTTAATCAGACTAGAAACGCAGGTTTTCCTTCAAAATGGATGCAGAATTTTGTTTCGAGTCTTGACACAGCTTACCCGGAAAGAATGTGTGAGGAGGGCAGCGGGCAAATGTGGTTTTTGACTTTCCCAGCTATGAGCTTTCCTGAGCAACCGAAGAGGATGGCGACCCGAAATTTCCGTAATGCGAAAAGTTTCCTATTCGTGTGGCCTGTTCTTGATGATGTTTGTAGTCTTTCCATGTAATCTAGGCTCGGGCGAAAGCGGTGAGGATTGGTGATCCATCTGTTTGATGAAATGCCTGTGAGAGTTATGCGTCCATCTTCTCTTTCTTTTCTTTTGAGCACAACTTTTTTAGCATGGGTTTCTGTAGTCATTTGCTGGGGCTGGTATGGACTTGGGAGAACCATTCTCAAAAGCTTGTTGTTGAGGTGGGAAAGATCGGTACCGTGTTAATCTTGTATGGATGTCCCTTCCAAATATTACAATTTGGATTATAGGATCAGCCATGCTTCCATAGTCCTGGAACCAGTCTGGGCTGGCAGTGAGTAGCCTTAACTTGTCCCAAGGTGGCACTCTGCAATACTGGTGTCACTAACTGCAATATGTGATTGCAATAGGGACTAGGGAGACACGCATGGTGAACAGCTTTGGTACCAGTTGATATGACCCTTGGGAAGATGACACCATGATAGTTAGCTATACAGGTGGGATAGCTTGAAGGCCACATAATACGATGTCAACATGGGCCCCTTTCTTTGATCAAAGTGAAGTAGCATAACCTTGAGGACTCTGAATATATTTCTCATCAATCCCTCTCTGAATGTATCTAACTCGATTTTCTACTCTTCCAATGTGACCCTTCCATTTGCTAAGATTTTTGTCACTGGGAAGCTGAGATTGTTAGTCATTTGTTCTATCATTTTTTCATTTTGGGGCTTGAGAGTGGATGTCGTCCCATAAGTTCAATTCTCTAAAACTTGTCTTGTCATTGTCACGCCTCCTTATTTAATCATTTGTGTTTCTTCTCTTCTGTGCACAAGTTAACACTTGGATGAAGGCTTGTTTACTTAAAACAGTCTGTTAATCATCCAAGGAGTGCGGAGTTAGGTTAATTTGCATAAGAATCAATGGTTTCTGGTCTTAACCTGGAGTTTCAAATCATATTTTTGCAGAGAAGTATCTGATTACTTGGTCTAATGCCGCATAAGACCCGCCCCATGACGGCGCTGTTATTGTTTACTGGAGTCAACGCCGTTTTGGTTTCAACTATAACTCCAGTCTATGACTTCATCTGCTTTCTACCTTACTGGGAGAGAAGGGTATGGTCGTTTTTCATTCTCTTTTGCATTGACTCTATGGGATTGTTTGTGAAGAGGGAGGGGAGAGAAAATTCTTTCACAAAAATTTCAAATTTTTAGCCATTTTCCTCACCCTCCTCCCATTTTCCCTCCTCTCCCCTCTTCCCAAGGAAAGCTATAGAAAAACTTACTATTGAGGATTGTGTCATAGCTGATATCTGATTGTTTGATAGAGAAGTTGATCTAGATGTGTCACTTCTGAGCCTTCTGCATAATGTCAGTCCATGTTTCTATTTGGTAGAATGTATCCTGGTTCTGTTACATCTTGGCCTTTTTTGGGAAATAGTTGTATCAATGGATCCATCCAATACAGCCTGGGCTTCAAGTTTTGTTTTCGTATATGCGCATCTAGCCTATCAAGTTCTTTGATATAATAGCGTGAACAGAAAATGCGGGATACAAGAGTTATAAGTGCTACTATTCATCTTGCTCAGAAATCTATTTAATCATCATAACTATCTGCTGGATCTAAATGAGTAATTAGGTTGCAATATACTCGTAATTTAGCTCCATTGACTATTTAGATGCTTTTTCATGGAATAAGATTCTGTGTTCTGATTTTCCCTTGTGTTATGCGCTTCTGTCAAGAGTATTTCTAGCTTAGATGATGAAGCGGTCTCCATAGGCTGGGTGGTGTTTACCATCAATTTAACATGAACACTGCTGGTGTAACAGTTGTATCATATTTCCAAAAAGTTGAGACATGTGACCGAGCCCTGATGATACGCTTGTGCTATTATTTCCTGTGGCCTGTGGGTGGACTATATACAAACTATTAAGATAAATGCAGAATAGTCCTGTTTATCTTGAAATTGCGATACATTGAAAAAGATGCCCAATATCGTGTGTACATCTATTCATCTTAACATCCTAGTTCTTCCTTGTTTCAGAGAGAGCGTCGTCGTCAGGAACGCGAAGCTGCTTTAGCTAAGAATTCTGGTGCCGCATCAACATGGAATCAACTAGATGCCATGTCTCCCATACTGGAGATTTGTTCTTTTTATCTTGACCTGTCCATACAAGATGTTCACATCATTACCAGGAGTTCTGATCGAAATCACTGAACATGCTCTCTTTACAAGCCACCGGTTGATTACCGTTTCTTCCTGATTGAATGTGCAATTGCAGCTGTACATATAATTGTTGAATTCTATTGACATTTCACTATGGTAGGCTCTACCGATTCGATCGAACTGATTCTCCTGATAGTACTAGTGCAGTCGATTTCTTTTACTCCATACGTGAGCTTTTGCAGAGCTGTTTTTCAACAAATCTATTACTTTCTATCTCAAGTTGCCTTCTGCGGTATCTTTTTGTGGGCTGAACTTAACAAGCTTCCAAATGGGGCAAAATTCGTAATACCAAGGGTCCGAGTGTGTCCTTTGCCAAGATAGGAACCTTCTCCAGTGCATAATAAAGTCGAAACACACGACCCAACTGGTATGACATTAGGCTGTTCATGAGGATTGGCTCTTCTGGCGGCAAAAGTTTGAGGAGTTCTCTGGAAGTAAGACTCGAATCTTGAACCGGGGGTGCTGACATGAAGTGCAAGGAAAGCAGAGGTACATGTGCCCCTGGAACGTGAGGATGCTCCTTTGGTCGGGCAAGTAGCGCTAGCAGTGGGGGATCCTTAGTGGGTACAGCTTTGGTCTCTGACAAAATGGCAACAAGTACTCCGTAAAAACTTCTTACTAAGTGTCCATTAGACTTCTAATTTGCAAGATGTTGATCATTCTCTTTGCAAAGGGAACTATTCTTGCGCTCTCCACACAATATTATAATAATATTAATGATTACGTATAAAATATTCCTTTCATGTTATATAACGACGACAATTAAGATTTTGTATTGTTACTGAGTCTCTATGTTTTACATAATATGAGTTAAGAATTTCGTAAAAAACGAGGGAGATTCATATGAAAAGAGATAGAATTTAACTAATTATTTATAATAAAATACGAGTAGCTATATTTCAGAAATGAAAAAAAAAATTCACGCCAGCTTGCACGTCAGCTTCTAACTAAAGAAATCAAGCCATTACCCTCCCAAGAATTAATCTCCCGTTTATCAAGCCATCTCATTGATTTTCCTTGGAACGTTTTCTTACTCGCCCCTTCGCTCTTATGTCTGGCGGATACACATCCCAGTATACACTTTTGTAGTCATCTGGAATAATTAAGGTATCATTAAAGCGAGCTAAAAAGAAATTGTAAATATTGGACGGTTTTATCATAACCTCCTAGCCCCTATTACCAAGTAGACAATCGGAAAGTAAACATAATCGCATCAAGAGAACAAAGTTAATAAAAAAAATGAGAAACTCCAATCATAAATGCACCCATGTGCAAGGGAAAATAACGAAAGATAAAAAACACGAGGACAAAAAAATAACGTAAGATTGCCTTGAAATCAACCTCTATATGCGAGTCCAAGAGTGAGCTTTGATACAGCTATTCTTTAAATCGAAATTCTTAGGGGTAATGACACAAATAGTTCATGAATTTTGGTCCAATATGCAATGAGGTCCCTAAACTTTTAATTTGTTCAATATGGTCCTTAAATTTTCGCCTCATGTGCAATGTCATCTTTGAACTTTTAATTTATTTAATACAAGCCTTAGATTATTGGCACATATTTAATTTAGTCCCTAGACTATATGAAAATTTTTAATTTTGTTCTTCCATTTATTCACGCTCAAAGACAACATTGAACATTTTCTTATAGTATAGAGACTAAATTGAACATGTACCAAAAGTCTAGGGATTACATTAAATAAATTAAAAGTTCAGAGACGACATTACATATTAGACTAAAGTTCGGGGAATACATCGAAGAAATAAAAAGTTCAAGGACCACAATACATATTGGGTCAAAGTTCAAGGATCATTTGTGTCATTTTCCCAAATTCTTATATTAAAGTCAATGGACGGCAATAGTAAAAGGGTGAAAATATAGCCCACAAATTGTCATTTCATGTTTTCACTAAGGTGGAGATTTGGTTGGTAAGTTCTTCTTGATATTTATATCTTTTCTTTTTCTTTTTTCTTTTTTGGTATTAGAGTGTTTTTTTGGTCAAATTTTGGTATTAGAGTTTTTTTTTTGGTCTAGTGTATTAGAGTTGATAGGCGATATTTAAGACTAATTTTGTTTTTAAATGTCTTTATCAAATTGGAAAATTAAATCTTGCCATTGTTCCTTTTGTAAATTTTCAAACTAGAATTAAAAGTTGATTTCACATTTGACCATACAACAAAAGATCGTCAATGATAATATATCCATGAATAATGCTGTAGACAAATTACCAAGACTTGGAAGGGATGATTTGCTTTTTCAATTAAACTTGAAAATGAATATTATTATTCGGCACTCTCAACGCTCGAGTCTTATTGAATGAGTATGTGTAACATGTTATAATTGATCATTTATTTTAACTAAATATGAAAAATATACGCACCATCTAATTATAAATCACTTTACATATTTCATCGAAAAAATTGAGTTTTCTACTAATGAGTTTGAATTTCGAATTAATGTGTTTGATAAATCACTCTCCGGCTAAATGAAAAAGAAACTATCTTAAATTAACTATTGTAGTCAATCTAACAAGCTAACAAATTAATGTATTTTATTTTCAAAATTTTAAAAATGCGATATATACTCTTAATACAGCTGCCAAATAGGATCTCTAAAAACTTTCCGATTTTCACAAGGAATGTAAATGTCTCAACAATTTTGCATGAACGGCTTGGACATTGCAAGCATGTATAGGTGGGTCCACTTGACTAAACTAAAGTGCAATTTAGGCCGTTCACAAAAAAATATTGTTATGCAACCAAATAGGCGTAAAAATGGGCTCTTCCATAGGACTAATACGTCGACTTTCTTAGATATTTTTAATCTCCTATAGTGAGGTATTTAGAACTATCTTCGATAATTTGACTCAAGTACATGCCTGATCTACCCTTGGCATATAATTATTGGACCCTCTACTCACAGGTAAAAATTTAACTGATCTTAAAAGAAAAATTAGTCAAATTAAGTATATTAAGTTCTTTCAAGTTGAAATGATATGAATAAGACTTGTTCATTTGACCCAAATAATTCCTTTTTTGATTGGTTTTTTTAGCCTAACTTTTGGTTGCTTTAGGTGACTACACCCTTACTCTACCTAAAGTAACAGTGCAATCTGCACCCCACAGTTTCCCAAGGAAACCGGATGACTTTTTTGTCTAGTTTTATTGGGAAATCAATTCCCTTAAATAACAATTTTTAGCTAAAAGTGAGTTTAAAGGAAAAAAATCAGAATTATTAACGATCGAAATGCAAATAATCACAAATATGAAAATGATATTTGGTTGATTTAATTTATCTATTACATTTGCATGTGATTTTTTTCTTTTATTTATTTTTACATCAATCTTCGATCACATTTTAAAGAATTATACTTTCATTACTTTCCTTTTATATGAGTTTAAGTATCTAATAGCTTTCTGGTATAATTATTAAAAAATATATGAAGTTATAAGAGTTAGATTCTATACTCATTTAAGATAACATAAATTCCTTGGCCCTTATTGTCATGATATCTTCATATTAGCATCTTTAATTAAATAATTTTTCCCAACCAATCTTGTAATATTTTTTCATCAATTCAATTAGTATAAAGGGAACTCCATATAAAAAAATTAAGAAAATTGGTTTAAGCATATCTAATTCAAGAAAAATGTAATATTTTGATAAATAACTACTAAAATACTATGTTCGAGTACCATCTATTGGTGTGCAATTAAAGCTAATAAGAGCCAAGTAAAGTTTCTTTTTCGCAATGAGAGACTAACTTGTTTTTCGATGTGTACATAAAAAAGCTCAATAGTGGTGTACATGATCATAAAACATTAAAAAGATTGATAGTCCATAACTCATATCCTCCGTATACCTAATGTTTACTTTTCTCATTTAGTAATTCTTAGATATTAATTCGTAGCTATTATTAATAATGAAGAGATGTGAAAGAGAGAAATGTGAAATTTTGTGTATATTGTGATGTTTATATTAACGAAGAATACATTAGCCTATTTATAAGTTTTATTAGATTACTATTCTAAGATAATATCTCAATCATGATAATGTATAATCAAAGGGAGATATACGTGCAACATATGTGCAACATTCGTGCAACATGTGTGCAATCACGAAAGATACAAATAATCAACATAAAATTTCATAATTATCTCTTACATAAGAAAATATCTTATAAAAAGTGATAAATATCTCTAACAATTAATTACATGGTTCAAATAATTACATTGCTATGCGTCGAAAGTGAATAATGTTTAGCTAGGCGAAAACGTTGTTACATGTGCCGCCGCCGGCCTTTTGCTAATTGATTTTGTAGGTTGGGAGTTATAAGGGGTGGAGTGATTGTTGACATGTTTGTTTTGCAGGTTGGTGTAAAGGGTGTGTGTGTGTGTGTGAATGGAAAATTGAAGTGTTATTTTGATATCAAATGTCGTGCATGCTTTTACTTGCTTTAACACTACACCTTGCACACACAACCCGCGATCTAAAACCCCGATCGCCTTAGGAAGCCCATAGGAGGTGCCAAAAGTGTGGAAACCGTGCGGGGAAGGACCCATGGCTATCCCCTTTTGGTTCCCCCCATTTTCAAATAGTGATAAAGAGGACTGTCCGACGTAAGTGCGGAATGGGGAAAACTCTTTTGATCTATTTGGGATGGGGACCTTTAGCCTTTAGAACTCCCACCTTTAGTGAGCCTCACGAGTCGGCATGCGACTTGTTTTTGTGTTTGACATATCCACCCTTTTTGGCTAAAGGTTTGTATCTCCTTCACATTCAATAATCGCAACCCTTTTTTTCATGCGAATTTAAATTTACCTCGTACTAAATAGTGATTGATTTAAATGCCCATAGGCTTAGATATCATGGGCCTCGACGAGCTTCGGATCCTCCCGATCCTGAAGCGAGTGTTGTTGGACATGTGGGATGCTCTCGACCCAAGCAAGAAGAATTACGTGGAAAAGAAGATCGGCCACCTCCTTTCTCTTTTGCATATAGAGCCCCAAGTGGCATTGATCAAGGCCTTGGCCCACTTTTGGAACCCCGAAACCTCGACCTTTGTGTTTGATCGTCACGAATTAACCCCGACTTTAGAGGAAATTCAAATCATCATAGGCAATGTCCCTTCCCTTAATGTCGTCGATCCTTCTTTAGGCGTGGATCCTGTTCCTCGTTTGAGTCAAATCCTAGGGGTCCCGCCGCCCGAAATTAGGACACTCCTCAATAGAAACTCCAAAGGTCTCCCACTAGCTTTCCTTGAACAACGATTCCATAGCTTCCTTTCGAGTCCTAGAGCCGAATCTGCTAAAGTCTTCCTATTAGCCTTTTTCGGGTTTGTTATCTTTCCATTCACTCAAAAAACAATGAACCCCACTGTCATCCGTGTTATCGATGGGATCCTCGTCCTCAAAGGGTTTACCAATATGATCCTCGCCGAAATGTTCATCTCTCTTAATCGTTTTAAGAAGTACAAGTGTGTGGCCCTTAGAGCCCCTGTAGGTATTCTCCAAGTCTGGTTTGTATCTCACTTGAAACAATTCGATGGAAACTTAGCCATTCCTCATGTTAGTAAGGACATAAATCCCCTTACCCAATTCAAAGAGATAGAAAAATTTCTTCGTCCTTGGACCTTTCGTAATTGGGTAGACTTCCTCGAGAACTTTACACCTAAACAAGTTCTTTGGCAAGCCTTTTGGGTTCATTTTCCTAAAGTATGTCTTACAAGCGACCATAGTGACCCAATTCCACTCTTAGGTTTGACGGGATCGACTTCTTATTATCCTTTAAGAGTCGCCCGTCAATTCTATATGCTTCAAGAAATCCCTCCTCCTTTAAAGTCGGGTTTATTTCGTTTCGATTTTCACAATGGGCTTGTCGAGAGAGACCAACTTGAGGAGTTTAACAACGAGGTGAAAAGGATCATCGACATACTCTACCGTTGTCAACCGAAGGACGTGGAGAGAGCCACGGACTTGGATGGATCCATGAAGGAGCACCATGCATCGAAGGAATACATAGCACGACGTGTCGAGCCCGAGCTCGCCATCACCATCCCGAAATTTCCCGTGATTGCAACCCCCAAGGAGACTCAAATGGGGCGGATCATAAGAAAAAGGGATGAAGCCTTGGCTGAGGCAGAACATTGGCATAAAGCTTACAAGCGTGTCCGCAACATGCTGTGAAGAGGCCCTATATCCAAGATTAGTCATGTTTCATTAGTTTCTTTTAGGGTGTTCTTTTAATTATCTTGGAATTGATGTATATCGCTTTTTGTTTTCATGAACTTTTAGAGCAAATGTCTAGGTATGCTTTTACTATTCAGAGACTATATAGGGATTTCCTTTCACAAATTTTGATGTAATTGGTAAAATTCCCTCTTTTATAATTCGAATGGAACATGATATGTGCATTTAAATCAATCACTATGTGTTACTCCCTTTTAATTGTATAATTTCTTGCAATGAAATTCTTAAGAAACTATTTACACGAGGTGCGGCTTGTATAAAAGGTTTCTTATTTCAGTTTCATCATAAGGAAATATAAAATTAAAAGGTGTGCCATTTCCATTCTCTCGCTTACCTAATGTTTACTTTTCACCATAATTCATATCCTCCGTATACCTAATGTTTACTTTTCTCATTTAGTAATTCTTAGATATTAATTCGTAGCTATTATTAATAATGAAGAGATGTAAAAGAGAGAAATGTGAAATTTTGTGTACATTGTGATGTTTATATTAACGAAGAATACATTAGCCTATTTATAAGTTTTATTAGATTACTATTCTAAGATAATATCTCAATCATGATAATGTATAATCAAAGGGAGATATACGTGCAACATATGTGCAACATTCGTGCAACATGTGTGCAATCACGAAAGATACAAATAATCAACATAAAATTTCATAATTATCTCTTACATAAGAAAATATCTTATAAAAAGTGATAAATATCTCTTTTTTCAAGCTTATTGGGGTTGTATATTGGAATTGAAATTGACTGTACTGGTATATGTTGTTTATCTTTTTTTTTTCCGAGCAGCGATGGATTTATTCACGTGTGCATGTGGATCGTGCTACGACACAATGGCGTCTGAGCAGTCAGTGTATCTGTCAGAGCCATTTGGCGAAGATGAGAGTTTTGTGCCGTTCTTATTACGGCTCTTTGGAGGAGGAGAGGATGACGAAGATGATGTGTTGGCTCTGTCAGAGCCATTTGGCGAAGATGAGAGTTTTGTGCCGTTCTTATTGCGGCTCTTTGGAGGAGCAGAGGAACTGTCAGAGCCATTTGGTGAAGATGAGAGTTTTGTGCCGTTCTTATTACGGCTCTTTGGAGTATGAGAGGAAGACGAAGATGCAGATGTGTTGGCTCTGTCAAAGCCATTTGGCGAAGATGAGAGTTTTGTGTCGTTCTTATTATGGCTCTTTGGAGGAGGAGAGGATGATGAAGATGAAGATATGTTGGCTCCTGCTACTCGAGTTAGCGAAATAGAACAAGAAGTGCACATTGAAGCGAGTGATGGTAGCCACCAGTCTCAGACAGAGTCGAATAGGGATGAGAACGACGATGATCAGCACATAAGGTCCGTTTTCACATCCATGCTCATTATTTCTTATAAAACAAGTGTTGACGGTTGTTATCTCTTAATTGTTTATTACCTAGCATTTTAGCGGAAAATATATAGCTAGACCATATGGTTTTCTTCAACTATTAAAAACTACTAGCTAGATTAATCTGGTATGCCTTTTTTGCTAGACAAGGAACGATTGAGGACTTCCATCCTCCGGCAAGGTCGGTCTGCAAGAAGCATGTCTGCCTCTACACCCTTGCCGCCTGCATAACCTCCTTTGCGCTAGCCTATGGTTGGTCTCCCCCTCTCTCTCTCTTGTTTGATATTGTGAAGTATGTGAAAATCATTTGAAAAATAGCTTTGAAGTTAAAAAAGAAAGTTAAAAGACAAAACAATTTCACGGGATTTTTTTATTTTTATTCTTTGAATTTCTGATATATATATATATATATATATATATATATAGTTATAAACATTGTATGGTGAATCAGAATTTTCTTATTATTTTATTTTTTTAAAATTTTGATAGTACAAGCAGCGATAAGCGGGTCGGTGGCGTACATGAAGATAGACCTGAAAGTATCCGATCTCCATCTTAATATTGTGACGGGGGCCATGAGCGTCGCCACATTGTTTGGATTGGTGACGGCGAGATGGATTTCTGATCGGTATGGCCGCCGCATGACGATTGTGGTGGCGGTGGCGGTGGCTATGTATTTCGTTGGCCCCCTTGTCATGGGTTTTGCCCGGAACTATGCAGTTTTCTTGGTCGGCCAAGTCATTGCCAATTGGGGCGCCGGCTTCGCTAGCATGATTGCCCCCATGTACGTGACAGAGATTTCTCCTCTCTTCTCCCGCGGCTTCTACGCCTCCTGCCCTCAGGTGCTCATTCATTCATTTTCCTTACTTTTATTCCTAATTTTGTGTATATTGTGATGTTTATATTAACGAAGAATATATTAGCCTATTTATAAGTTTTATTAGATTACTATTCTAAGATAATATCTCAATCATGATAATGTATAATCAAAGGGAGATATACGTGCAACATATGTGCAACATTCGTGCAACATATGTGCAACATTCGTGCAACATGTGTGCAATCATGAAAGATACAAATAATCAACATAAAATTTCATAATTATCTCTTACATAAGAAAATATCTTATAAAAAGTGATAAATATCTCTAACAATTAATTACATGGTTCAAATAATTACATTGCTATGCGTCGAAAGTGAATAATGTTTAGCTAGGCGAAAACGTTGTTACATGTGCCGCCGCCGGCCTTTTGCTAATTGATTTTGTAGGTTGGGAGTTATAAGGGGTGGAGTGATTGTTGACATGTTTGTTTTGCAGGTTGGTGTAAAGGGTGTGTGTGTGTGTGAATGGAAAATTGAAGTGTTATTTTGATATCAAATGTCGTGCATGCTTTTACTTGCTTTAACACTACACCTTGCTCATTCATTCATTTTCCTTACTTTTATTCCTAATTTTGTTGCTTCCTTTATCACTTTTTCTATTTCTCATCAAATTTTTGTCTTGAACTTAATTTCAGATGTTCATCAGCATTGGCAACCAGGTGGCCAATCTGACCAGCTATTACTTCTCCAAACTTCGCCCCAGCCTCGGGTGGCGTTGCATGCTTGCCACGGGAGCCGTCCCCTCGGTGCTGCTTGTTTTCGGAATTTTTGCCTTGCCGGAATCTCCCCAGTGGCTTGTCATGCGAGGTCGCTTGCGCGATGCCAAGCGCATCCTCGCCAAGACCTCCAGGTCGGAGGAGGAGGCCGCGCTCCGGTTTGCCGACATCAAGAAGGCTGCCGGAATACCTGAAGAGTTCGACGACGACGTCTACACGATCGCCGACCAGGACACCGGAGTATGGCGAGATATACTCCACCCGACCTGGTCTATGGTCCATATGCTACTATGCGCTGTTGGAATCCAGGTCGTCCAACAGGCATGTGGCATGGACACCTTGGCGCTCTTTAGCCCAAAGGTTTTCGAGACTGTCGGCATCACCACGTCTGTAGGGAAGCTTCTTGCAAATATGGTGCTTGACATAGCCAAGATATCGGTCTTTCTCCTTGCCAGCTACCTCGCTGATTGGGTCGGGCGGCGGCCACTGTTGCTGACCAGCATGGGCGGCGTGTTCTTGTCGCTCATGTTCGTCGGACTGTTCCTCACCTTGAAGGTCTCGCAGGCAGTGGAAGTCTCGGCGATTCTTTACGTCATCTTCTTCTCGATCGGGCTGGGACCGATCACGGACGTGTATTGCACGGAGATCATCCCATTGAGGATGCGTGCGCAGATTTACACAATCAGCCTTGGCGTTAAACAGGGGGTGAGCGTAATATTATCATATACGTACTTGTTGATGTTCAAGGCGATCAAGCTCGGTGGGGCTGCCTTTTTGTTTGGGGGGTTTGCCATTGTTGGTTGTGTCCTATTTTATATCATAATGCCCGAGACGAGGGGGAAAACATTGGACCAGATCGGACAGCTGTTTGGTAGGTTGAGGAGGACCGCGGCGGCAAATGATGTGGAGCTGCAAAGGACGGAGGCTGCGGTGAGCAGCGGATAAGGAAGCAAATACACTTGGAACAAGCATCGTACAACATCAATCAAGAAGCCCATCAGATTTTCGAAGATTATTCAGGATTAGATTTTGCTTTAGTTTTGAATTTCAAATACGAAGCCAATTAAATTTCCTAGGTTTAGTTATTTGTCTTTAATTATAAAATCTTCCAGTCAAGTCCTGTAAGCTTTTTACGTTCTCTATGCACTTCATGATTTTCCATTGAGAAGTTCATTGTTCAAATCCAATCATCAAGCAAGCATGCACCCAAAAAATTAAAGCCAGCTCTTTTCCTAATTCAACAAAAGTTCCTCGCAATTTCCTTATTTGTTTTCAATCAATGGTCCACTCTTTTGTTTACGCAATTCGAATCTTACAAAGTCCTTGAGACTGCTTAAGGCATATTAGAATCGATTAACTTTTAATTTGAAGTTGGATTTGATGCTTTAATATGGCATCGATGGATTGCTACAAGACTTTAGTTATTAAAACTATTGAATTTCTAGAGACCACAGCTTTGACAAAACGCGCGAACGCATCTCTCCTTAGGATGGAAGACCATCACCCAATCCATTGCCGAAAGTGTACAAGAAGATCACTTTGTTCAATTGACTCGGATTATCTTAGAAAATTTAGGAAAAAACCTTGAAGTGCTAAACAATCCGAACACACGGCTCAGATGAATTTAAACTCAGGCAACGTGGTAAAAGAAACAAAGCAAAAAAAATCGAATCATTCACCATGTCCATGAACAAATTTAAGAAGGTAATAACTAGGGCTCACAAAGGTGACCTCGTTTTCATGAACGTCCATAATCAAGGAGAGGGTCACGCTTCACCAGTAATGTCGTTTTGTCGAATGCCTTTCTATCTCCGTACTCTCTGCGCTCGCTTGACATGCGCTTGACACACTTGTAATTTGTGGCTTTAGTTTGATTTTTTTCTTCTTTTCGTGTTTCATTAAAAAGGCAACGAGAATGAGAAAACAACGTACGGCAATCGGAGCAATATCGTTATATGCGGGATTAGGTCTGCTGCATATTGATTACATGAATAATCTAGAAGCGTTAGAATGAAAATCTGTACCACACATTGATCTGGCAACAGTAATCAGGATAAAGAACATCCAACCGTGATGGTCGGGCTCTTGGTACGTGTGCTCAGTTATTAGCATTCTACAATACATAATTACTTTCAACTTATTATTAATGATTGATTTTATCTATACAAGAAGATGATTTTCATATGGAAAAGTAATCATCAGTGAATCAAGTAATGATGATAAGAGCCCATTCATTGTGATTGGTATCTTTCTATGTTAGAACCGTAAGTTTCGGTGTATCAACTATCGATGATGTATATCCATGTATATAGTATGTTTTGTTAGAAAAGTAACTTTCAAACTACTGCTAATTTAATCGGCCAATCCGACATCCTCTTTTGTTGATTGAATCAAATAAACTACATTATTGAAAGAGTAATTAAAGCAATCAAGTCTTAAGAATGAAAGCATAAACGACAATTGAAATCCTAGAAAGCGATAAATACTCCCTACGCAGAGGAGTGTGCAAACGATCAAATATGCCCCTGGTCTTCTAAGAGCAAGAAAAAGTCGATCTTCAGATGAGATTAGTGCTTAAAACTGTGGCGTAGTGCTTAAAACTAGGGCGTGAGTCATTGATCCTTTCGTCCTCGGGACTTCGTTCGAGTGTTTGTATGAATATTCAGTGTGCTCGCATGCAAGGATCAACTTGTTGAAGGAATCAAAGCTCATTCCTCGCATCTGGAAGCGGAGCGAATAGGGCATGCATAGCTTGTACGAACAGCTTCATCATTTCCAATTCAGTCAACTGAGGAAGAACTTGCGCAGCTGAAGCTTCCCATCTCTTCAAAAATGCTTTGAAAGACTCCGTCGGCTGCTTTTTGGTGCGGGCCAAATCCTCATGAGACAACGCAGCTTCTATGTTGGAATGGTATTGTTGGAGGAATGCACAAGATATCTCATCCCAACTCTTCATCAGATATATCTTCTTTTCGAAGAACCATTGTAACGCAGGCCCGGTGAGACTCTCTTGGAAGGTTCGCATCAATAGCCGCGCTTGATCGGCGTATTGTGCCATTTTGATGCGATAATATTGCAGATGCGCCTTCGGGCAGGTCGTACCATCATATTTGTAGAAGTCAGGCACCTCAAATCTTCTAGGAGCTTTAACCTTGCCAGGGCGAGACGAACCCGCCGCGTTTTGATCAGATATTTTGCCCTCCAGACACACCACCGGTCTTTTCAGCGTAGCATCGAGCTCCATCACATCTCCCTTCTTCGGATCAAAGGTTTCCTTCGAAGACGATGCATCCATGTCGTTGTGGCACTTTTGCTTAATGAGATGACCTACCGTGGAACGCAACTCGTCGACTTGATTTTGGAGACTCACAATTTGCTTGTTCATGCCTTTGCGACCCATTCGTAACGCAACACTGTCGCCTCGCGGTGACAACATTACCTGAATTAGAGAAAAAAAAAGTGGACAATGAGTATAGCAACTTGGAAAGATCGGTCATCAACAATGGTCAAACGTCACTTTACTTGATGCACGCAAAATTTATTTAACCAATCACTGCATAGAAGAACTTACGGTAAAAACACGGATAATGCACGAGACGATATTAAGGATCCGACCTTTGGGCCCAAAGGCCCAATGCCCTAATATATCTTAAACTAAAGCCACGGAACAATCAAGACTCGATGAAATGGTTAAGGTGTCAAAAACATTGGCTGGTTTGACTAAATCACGAACATCAATTGTGCCCTCCAAACATGTGAGTTAATTCAGTTCAATACTATCACGGCAAACGCCATCAAACTGGTTTAAGGATGGAAATGAAATAATCATGCCTGAAATAACAACACCGAATAATACCGACGCGCATTAACGAACTTAGAAAGACCGCAATAATTGCCCTTTTGACGATGACCGTAACACGAGCCGACGGAACGTGGCGGTAACTGCCGGGCACCAGGAAAACCGAGAGACGCTGGAGAGGGATGAACGCCGGAGAACTTGTGGGTATGCCTATACTGCAGGAGGGGCACCGGCAACTCCGTTACGCTGCTTGGAAGCGCGCTGATGCTACCGAGACGAGCTGGATTGTGGTCGGATGGCAGCAAGGCGCTGGAGATTGCGAGCTGTCGAGAGGATGTCGGGATTCCTTTCGACAAACGTGGCGCTGCCCTATCAAAGCAGAACCTCGGCGCGCCTGGAGATCGTCGGGAGGACTGGCACCTTGGTGGAAATTGCCCCTGAACCGATGGTGATCGTCGGAGAAGTCACGGGCGCGCGAGTGGCGCGCGATCTGGTATGATAGAGGCTCAGCGGAAGCTACTGAGCGTTGCCTGCCGAGGCTGCTGCAGTAAGGGCGGGCGGAGTGGCAACAAACGCAGCGGCCCGTCGAACCTTGGACACTCGCGGGAAATAAGATTGCTCGAAATCACTGAGCGTTTCTTCTTCTCTGAACGTTGCCGCCGACCAGCGAACTCCCTTTCGGTGATTCTCTCACGGATGAAGACAAATTCTCTCTCTCTCTCTCTCTCTCTCTCTCTCTCTCTCTCTTCGCTTTTTTTTTTCTCTCTCTCTCTCACCTCTCCTTGGGTCAGGCTTCTCTCTATTTATAGGCGTCTGAACCCCTCAGATGTTCGACCAAAAAACAAAAACCAAACCCCGCAGATGAGAACGACACGCCAAAAGACCCACGAAATAGGAGGTGAGAAGATCGAGTCTGTTAAGTTATTTGAGCAGTTCAAGAGGTGCATGAACACCTTCATTGCCTCGGAACAGAATTCTTGCCCAACCGAGTGCCACTGCTCGGCCAATTGCGCTCTCACTCTTCTATTCCATTCAATCAAAGGGCTCCAATCTTACGCACGCTTGTTCCCGACATCATAGAAAGGCCACGGGATCGGCATGTACGATTCATGACCTAAATGAAATGTGAAAGCAAACTATGTAAATGATATTTTTGTTTAGGGATCGGGTCGATCCTTAATTTTCCTGTCCACTAAATGACCAATTGAGATAACCAAAGATTTTCGTGTTGAGAACGGGTTCAACTTTCTAAGAAAAACGAGAATCCCACTGCTACGGCAAATGTAAACTTTCCTCCCTGTTCAAAAATTAAATCGCTTGCAAGAATGGCAAACCAAGAAATCTGCGACAACCAAGCCCCCCCTCTAATTTAACATTTTCATGCACGCCAATGATAATGGTGCTTATTATGATGCTGATCACACGCTTAGCCGGATGGGTATCCGGCACCACTTCACGGATACGATTTACTTCAAAAATCAGAAAAACCAGACTAAGTTGGTGATGGAGCAAAAGGAAAGGCCACACATCCAACTAAAGTTGAGGATAAGCTACGTGCCGGTTTTCGAGTGAATAACAATTGGATTTCCTCCATGTCCATGCATGAGAAGTTCAAATTTCAACCATAAATTAACGAAGATATCGATAACATACGAAATGCTCCGTGTTCCACCTGGCTCGTATGGAGTTTGCACCAGTACTTGACATGAATGCACAAAGGAATGTCCAGAAATAAGCACTGAGAGGAGACCATTATTATCTACTGCTATCACTGATGATAATTGTCAGAGACCAGCAACGACATTGACATTCATGAAAAAGTTGTACCTCAAGATCAGAGTCTTGACTCTCGATAAATTTGTTATACAGTACGAAAGGAAAACAAATCAAACTTTAAGAGATCCAACAACCAGATATTATGTTCTAAATACTATACCAACCTCAGTTATAGAAACTATGAGGAGAAAACGGCACGAGTGGGAGCATTCCATCTTTCACAACGATCGGAATGTTCATACATGTAGCCAAAGACTAGACTAGGAATATCATAGGACAATAACTGCAGAAAAATTACTACTTTGAGGTGAGGTGTAAAGGACTCAAGATACAACAAGGTGACAGAATCAATGAAAGACAGTTGATTAATCAGCAAACGAGTTATCATTTACACAGCTCAAGGTTTACGTACCTCGAGAGTCGCGATGTAGCAACATATGCCGGAAAAAAAAATGACATTAGCTTCAGAAGTAAATCATAGAGTTGCAACATATGCTGTAAGTTGACACCAGCAGTTCATCCTGGAATAGTAGAGATAGACTACTACTACCTATCCCAACAAAAATTTCAGAAGCAGGGTAAAATTATTAGCAGATGGACACTCCCTAAAGCATTGAAATGATGTAGATGCAGTTTCCGACAAAAAACACACTTCATTTTAAGTGAGGGCAGCAGCAACAGCTACAGGTACATGTATGAAGCCTATAGAGGATAAAATGCATTAGGAAGCCAATTGAGCATGTTAACGGAACATGCAGCTTCAGCAAACTCTATATTCAAACTTTCCAAGAAATTGAAAGCTAAATCTCCTACAGGGGCAACAAGTCATTTTAATGGCATCAAACTTACTTATCCTTGCACTAGCTAGAAGAAGAAAACTTGATCGAAAAAACCATATTGCTTGTTCATGAAAGTGACAATTCCATAAGACGAAAGTACCAGTAGCAGCCAAAAAGATGAAAGCCCAGATTGAACAGAGAACCATAGAATGTCTATTATCTCCCCAGCTCGCTAAACAGTAAGAAATTACGTGACCATTATGTCCGTTAATAAGTGCCAGGGCCATTAATATCGTTCTTGGAGTTCTGGAAAACCCGTACAAAGGTTGGTATTGGGGGTCTCGGTTAAATTCCACAATGATACTATGCAAGAAATCCATGGTGGTCAAAAAAGTAGGGTACCTGACATTGGCGTTAGCAACGAATAAAAAGAGATACCTATAGTAAGTGGAGATGTTAACGAAAGATTATGTGCTCATTGCTAGCCATTGAAGAGCATTTAATGCCACAACATTCTTTCTGCAGTATTTTTCACAACATCTAGCATGATTCATGGAGAGTATAGTGCCTATTTAATCAATAAAAGCTACTCCTGCCATTATTTCATAATGTCTTCATGTGATTCATGGATACTGTGGTGCCTAACTAGACGACAAAAGCTATCCCCATGTGAACCGTGCGGTAAGTAGATATTTTACCGTTGATCGGACCAGATCATTTAAAATAGCTATTCCATTTAAACAAGACAATGGCCAGCAACATTATTGGAGTAAACCAAAACCGAATAGATATCATGCTATAATAAACAAGCTTTTGGAAAAGATGAGGCCACTAAGTAGAAGATAAACAGCAAATAGATCCATCCGAATAGCAATAAATCACAATATTGCTATTCTTTCCAACCTTCCAAGCAGTGAACACGTACATGCATGGCACTGATCAGTATCAAGATTAATTTCATCCATAGAGAAGAAAGTCAACTAGATTAAATGAAGACCATATAAACAGCCTTTAAGTTCTAATGCCAACTAATAATGCTCGTTAAGCATGTAAAAACATATCCGAAAGCACAACAGAAACCAACTTTCTACCAACTCATGACGACTTACCGTGTTCAGAAAAACATAGCAGCAATTTCTTTACCAGTGCATGTTCCGACAAATAGAATAGACCAGTCCCATTCCATATTCAATCCCAAAACAATTATTTCAGTCCTCTCATGTCTTGCTTGATTGATGTGCATCACAAAACTTTGGAAAGTTGACACAAAACTAATACACAGACTGAACAGCAAGACATTCCCAATGCATTAGGAAAAAAGTTCACTAGAGAAAACCGACAAACAAGCCGAATACCTATAGCAACTTTGATTAATGTCCTATCGAATTCAGCCAAAGAAATGCTCCATTATACGTTCAGAGAATGCAGATAAAATTTGGTTACATAATGGTACAAAAGGCAAATGGCGATATACTTCCATTAGGCAAAACCCATATCTAAAACAGAAAACAAACGCAGGACAAATAAAAACCTTATTAAAAGCTAAACCCTTTACAATCAGTTGTCATCACCACAAAATTGATTTTCGCGAGTGCTTGAAGGTCCCTGAACCTGTGGAGATGCACGCATCGGCCAGCCAAGCGGCGGAGGTGAACCAGGGGGGGTCGCATCTTGACTAGGAGAGAAGAGACTTAGCTCTACAAAAGTTGCTGTTGATGGGCCATCCTTTCCATAAGTCCGAAAAGAAATGGATCCACGTTTGGTAGAAGACTCAGAATTTCTGCAGGGGCTCATTCTACCACTTTCCTCAAGATGGCTCAGATTGGCAATGAGTGAAACAGTCTCATTCTGATCATCACTAACTCTTCTTCTCGGCTCCAATTCATGTAGCTTCCCCAATGCTAAAGAATCCGCCACTGGGCAGTACACCAGCAAGAAAATACACACCCCAGCACAACAGAAAAGGGAAAGAAATGCCAAGAACACAAGAGCTTCAAAAAGAATATGTTCTGGCTTAGATAAAACCGATAAACCAAGTAATAGGATCCTTAATGGAAGGAAACCCGAAACTGAGAATATCAGCGCGTATACTCTTTTCTGCAGACCCTTATTAATGACTAATTTTAGGATCCGCCTTCCTAGCCAAAATAAGTAGGCAGTTAGGAGAAAAGCAAGAACCCCAAGAATAATAGTACTCATTAAAGGGTAAGTGCAAAGCGCAACACCATCGGTCCTCTTCATAGCGCTTGTGAAATAATGCGGCAATCTCCGTCCAGTACTTTTAACTCCAGTACTCGTACTTTTAACCTTGCTTAACTTCGGTCCAACCAGAATGATGATGAGCTGAAGAACAAAAACTGGGAAGCAGTAGAGAAGAATATAACCGATTGTTTTTCCATTCCAGTTTCTGCTTAAGATTCCTGACTCCATCTTCTGCAAAGGTGCCCGAAGGAGAAACACAAGAGTAAGGAACAAGCAAGGTTCTGCAAAACCAAGATTTGAGACGACATAACCCTCGCAGAAAGATTCCTGCCATTTGTAACTAACGGAATCCAACACTCTCCCGTTCTGTCTGAGCAAGCTTAAACGAACAATCTCACCGAAACCCCACACAATCGAGAACAGGATGAATGTGATCCGGATGACCCAAGGACCCGTAAAGTAACTGAGTTGATCAAAGTCCCGGCTACGAATGCGAGACCTGAAGTAAAACGAGTAGATAATGCATAGCAAACCCAGGAGAACCAAGAGAGCAACCAGACAAATGGTCACCACACCGAATGCTTCGGTAACAAATCTTGTCAGGGGCATCACCCGAAGCAAAGATTCCACGCATGCTCTCTGCCAGCATGGATGCACGAAACTTTCTCTGATCAGACTACGCTTCCTTCCACAAGCAAATGACAGAAGAAACAGGCCCCGGACCAATGCAGGATGATACCAAAGACGCCGATTTCACCATGTACAATCAGTCGAAAATGACCGTACACGAACACAGCCCGAATCACGTCATTACTCCATCCACACCACGGCTCGTCACACAAACATTATCCTAAGAGGGACGGTGTTTATGCTCGGGTTCCAGATCTGCACGCAGCAAAATTCGTCAGCTCGAATTCATCATCCATGCTTTGCCAGCCACAATAGGATCGGAAAGCACGTCACGTCAGCAAAAGGAAACACGACAGCACAAACAACTATAGGTTTCTAACGGCAATGTCCGGTGAGATAAGCTCGCACCCGCGCAAACTCGGCCAATCGCAGAACCGCAAACGAGATCAAAATCCAGACGCACGCATACACGCACGAAATCACATAGCTCGCAGCTCCATTACATTCCCGTCCCTAATCAGCACCAAACCACGAAGGAACGCCACAACAACCGACACAACAGCCGAAAAAGAGATTCAAAAAAAAAAAAAAGACAAACAAAAAACCATGAGAGCGACTTGACCCGCAGATACATGTAAGAACGTACACAAACCACGGGCACACAACAAACGGACGCAACGAAAGGCGACCAGATTTCATCGGCAGGGACTTCGAACGAAGAGGAAGCCGGAAAGAGGGACGACCGAGACCGGGGTTTCTCGTCGCCTACATGCGGGAACAGAGAAGGCGCGACGGAAAGCGGTAAAAGGCGAGTCGATCGAGAGCTCACAATGCAGGGATTCTTGATCTGGCGACTCCGGCCGGCGAGAGCTCCGATGCGCGAGACGCGGCCCGCGAAACCCTAACCCGCGCACAGGGGAAGATGGAGAGAGAGAGAGAGGATGCGAAGCGAAGAGGCGAGAAGAGAATGCGAAGGAAGGAGAGCGAGAGAGTACACGAGAGAAAGAGAGAGAGGAGAGAGGAGTTAGGGGCAGGAATAGGTGAGTGGGACTTTGTTGGAGACAGGCTGTCTCCAGCTGTGTCGACCGAGCCTGGAGGTTCGGAGCGCCGAGTCCTCGTGGTGTGGGGCAAGGGGCCCCCCGTCCGATCCTACGTGGCTCCGCTGCGGCGGCGTTTCCGTCGAGCTGGGGGGGGGCGGGATGTTTTGGCCCGGGTGATCGAGCCATCGCATCCTAATTGACAGGCTTGAGCCAACCATTTTCTCCATATCCTCCATATTCATTACCGAAAATGCCCTTCCTTGCATTTATTGACGACAGATGGCCCGCGATATGCAACCACTTCATTAATTTGCAAGCGTTGATATTTAGTTTTATTTCCTTAATGGGGGCGATTCTGGATTGAAAATAACGGCTCGGGCATGGAGGCGGAGCGAAAACAACAATTAATTGTAAGCGATGTAACGACGTGAATTGTGGCAGAAAAAAAAAGCTAGCCAAATCAAAGACGGTCGATTCCTTTAGCTCGCATCTTGCGCGGGCGTGTCTATTTGCACGGTTCTGAACAGTCGGTAAGCCAAGAATATGAGATACGATGCAAGAGAAAGATGCGGATTTTGTCTGATGTTGGCGCGCATATTAGTTTTTTCGAGATGAGTTTCGTGCTTTGTGGAGGCCCAAGATTAACACGTGCCCAAAGAAGATGTTGACCCTAATTTAATTTTTGATGATTACAAAGCTTTGCTCACATATGTTGATAACTTGGAATCCTAATCGCCGTATTTAAGTACTTCTTTTTGCAAATTTTGAAGGGGGTTAAAGGACGGTGTCGGCACGGAAGAACAGGATCAAGTACTCGACCAGGTAATAGCCGGACGTCGGGGACACCCGATCAAGTAATTGCCGAACATCCGGCTCTTGTAGTTCAATGTGATTTCGTCCGCCTAGTTCAGCGAGCCTTCCAGTCTTGATCGAACAATCGGAATCCTCAACAGTCGAGTTTCTAGCCTTTTGATGTGTGTCTAACTACTAGTTGGACTTGCTTTTCTGTATATAAAATTGCCCATTACATCAAAAAGGTAGAGAACCCTACGTACGCTTGCCGAGAACTATTGTATGCACTTTGCAATCTCAACACTTGAGAGATTCAGCTTGTGTGAGAAATACATTGTAAAAGATTGCACCTTATTTGTAACAAAGATTAGGCATCAATTTGGACCGAAGCACAAAATTTTTCCGTTACTACTCTTTCATGTATATGCATATCACGTGTTCAATAACATGTCTACTCACAATTTTTTATAAACATTTGATATTGTAGTGTATATTCTAGCAATATTTGAAATAAGTCTATTCAAAAATTAAACAATAAATAAATTATGTTAAATTCAAATGCTCCATGATTAAATAAGTTGTAATTTTAATCTCGTTTTACTTTAAACATTTTTTTGTAAGTTTGAGATAAATTTTTTTTTGTAATATTAAAGTAACATGAGTTATTTATTCTCTCTAGTTCACAGGTAGAAAAAATGAATTTAATAAACTGTGTTACAAACTAGCGACAATTTTATTAAAGTACATACATTTCTCAAACCAAGTGAATTTATTTGCCCACTGGAATTTCTTCAACACACTAAATCCAATTAATCTTATAAAATCCTTTTTTCCAAGTTAACAATACTTTATTTATTAAGAACAAGTGCCCTTAATTTGTGCTATTATTGAGAGGTTTTCTAAATGTTTACTCTTGTGATATTTTCAAAAGTTAACTATATCATCTATGGATAGACTAAAAAATATTCTCTCTTTATCTATTTAAATTGTAGATTAAAAAAGATAAGAATTACATTTCAAAAGTATCTTTGCTTGGTAATTGTGTTTCAAAAATTAAAGCTCATGGACCCTATCCTTATCCATACTTTTTCAAAATTTTCCCTTTTTTCCAAGTTAATATTCAGGTATGACAATAAAAAAAACTGGTATACTTTCATTTTATTCTTTTTTTTCTAAAATTTAAACATAATATGAGATAGAAATTGAGAAATGAGAAATCATTAAAATTATAAGCTTATCCCTTGAATATGCCCCATGTGGCGAACTATGAACATGTCTTGCTACGCAACATCACACATGCAAAGTGAAGTGGCGTACATTGAATTTATTTTTAACCGACGGGGGTCTCCACATGTCTCCGGAGATTAATTCCTTGAGGACTATGGTGTTGGATTATTTACGTGCGAATGGATACGTCAATTTATTGTCCGGCACTCCAGTACCATGTTTACTCCTCAAATAAGGAAAAATCACCACAAAAAAGTCATAAACCTATTACAATTATGCTGATTCATTCCTAAATTTTTTTTGGCTAATTGAGTCCTAAACATTTTCATGTTGTGCCAAATTCAATTCATCCGGCCAACTTTGGGTGAAAATTGCTGATGTGAACGCCGTCTATTCTATGTTGCACGACTAGCATTGATGTAGACAAATTTCTTAGAAATTTTTATTTTGTTTTAATTTTTCTTTTCTTTTCTTTCTCTTCCTTCTTTTCTTTTTTTTTTTGTTTCCCACTATGGCCTACAAACTATGGTTGGCGAGGCCATCACGGCCGCGAGCGAAGACAGCCTTGCCCACAGTCGGTGAGGCCATGGCCCCCTTCGCTCGCAGTCGATGAGGCCCTCGCTAGGCTGGCCTTGCTCACGGCCGCATCTTGCGATGGTCTGAGCAAGGCGTGCGCAACCACGGGTGAAGTCGCCGGCCACAGTGGAAAACAAAAAAAGAAAAGAAGGAAGGGAAAAGAAAAGAAAAATGAAAATTTAAAAATACATTTAAAAATTTGTTGATGACCACAGAAAGGTTAAGCGCCCTCGTGAATGTTCCTCGGTTGATCAGCACTCTCCTCGGATTCATCATGTTCAAGAACATTTTGCAATAAATCTGCCCCATTTGAAGCTCGGATGTCACACTCCAAGAAGCATTCATTGAACTCGACGTGAACTTGAGCTATAAAAACGTCCCGTTCGCGGATGGCTCCATTCTCGAAGGGGAAAGGGAGGGCGCAATTGCCAGCAATATGCTGTGCTAGCTTATCAGGAGTGCAAATGGTGCTGGGCCGCATCCAGAGCCCATGGAAGCTGCGGGCCATCATTGACAAAGTGCAAAGAGAGTCTTGTTCGGTCCAACCGGGTTGGAGACTGAATTGCTAAAGCCCGATAAAAGGATGTTCTTGACCAAAATTGTATATTAACACCACAATTACCTACTTCTATAGAAACCCGTAATCTATGTTATCCTTACGACATTTAATGGACAATTTAATGTGATCTCAAGCATATTATGGCTCCGTTTGGGAACCACTTGAGGACAATTTGGGGCGTCTCGCAAATTTTTTTGGGCTTTCCGGCATTTTTGGAAGGCCATTCCTAGGATTAAATAATTTTTTTTTCCAAAACTAACCTCATCAATTTTTTCGTTTTTCATTTTTTCGATTTTGCCCTCGTAATAACTATTCGTCTTCTATACGCGAGGCGACCGACAAGGCCAAATCTAGCTGCCAGCAAGTTAGTTTTGCATTGACTAGCCTCGCTTGAGGTCGCACGACCTCAGGCGACCGCTCTTTAGGTCGCACTTGGTTCATACGACCTTTGGTCGCGTCACCTAGGTTTGCATGGCCCCAGGTCGCACTTGGTTTGTTCATTATTGGTCTTTTCTTCTCTGATTTCTTTTTATCAGAATGGATTCCAATGAAGGCATATCAAAGCCTTTTTGTAAAAAGTTGAAAAAGATTAAAAAAAAAAAAAAATGAAAGCGCGAGTGTTCATATGTTAGATCCAGTGCTGTTTGGCACTCGCCATTTTTCTCTGCTTTAAAATGCCACTATATATCATGCAAATCACAATTATATCCGTGAGGGAGAAAAATCCTCCAGCTTCGGCTGCTTTTTATTAGTTATATTTAATGTTAGTTCTCGTGAGTCATTATTAAAGAAATTCCGCATAATTTTGACTGTCCAAGTAAAAACAAATAGTCAAGAAAAATAGTTATTAACATTAGACTTCGAAAAAGTGAGCACTTCCCACAAGCTTTAGGGCTTTCGACGCATTTTGAGTTTTTTTTTATATTATTGAAACTCAAATTGCATTAATATTTAAAAGAGGTTAACTATAGAATTATTAGGAAAAATTGTCCAAAAAGTCATAAAATTATTGTACTTTTTACAATTCGGTCCTAAATCTTTTAATTTTATCAATTGAGTCATAAACCCTTTTACATTCTGCCAATTAAGTCCATCTGGCCAATTTTGATAGGGAATCGCTGACATGAATGCCAACCGTTTTACGTGACACGACCAGCGCCGACGTGGACAAAATTTAATATATTTTTTTAATTTTTTTACTAATTTTTTGAATTTTCCTTTTTTTTTCTTTTGTTTTCCTTTTTTTACATGGCACAATCAGTGCCCAACCCTTGCTTAGGTTGGCTACGGTCACCCTCACCAGGGCTGGCAAGGGTAGCCCTTTGCCAGGTCCTTTCCCAAGTAATGGTGGCCCTTGCCAGCCCAAGCCCGGGTGGCCCTCACTTGAGGCTGGCGGAGATGAGGCTCGGCGATGGCTGGGGGAGCGAAAAAGGAAAAAATTTAAAAAGAAAAAAGAAAAGAAAAAAAGAAAATATGAGAAAAGGAAAATAAAAGAAGAAAAATAATTTTTTAAATATAAATAATTCGAAAGAAATATTAAAATATTTTTAAAAATTATCCACATCAATGCCGATCATATCACGTATAACTGTTGGCATACATGTCAGCGATTTTTTATCAAAATTGATCAAATAGACTCAACTGATAAATGAAAAAATTAAAAATTTTAGAATTAAATTGATAAAAATATAATAAATTTAAGATTTTTGAGACAATTATCCCTCTTTTTCTGTCGTGGATTTGTTTTGTGCGCGAATGTCAATATTCTACATCTTGGAAAGCCGGCAACAAAGTAAAAAGAATCTGGCCAAACTAGTCAACTGCAAATATTGTCACTTGTCCTTATCACACGTGGAGACTTGTATATATTTTGTTTTCAAGTTATTACAATAATCCAATTATATCTAACTGACAACCAATAAAGACTAAAGAGGTTGACTCTCTTTTCTTTTGTGCCAGAACAAGAGGTAGAATCGAAGAGCTGTCTTCCTGCGTAAACTCTAGAAAGAGGTGATAATTACAAACAAAAAAAAAATCGGACAAATATTACAATTATGTCAATTCGGTTATAAATTTTTTTTTTTGACCAATTGTGTTCTAAACCTTGTGCATTTATACCAATTCAATCTATCCGGCCAATTTTAGCCGGTCAGTGCTGACGTGGACAATTTTTAATAATATTTTTTCAAGTTTTTTTATTAATTTTTTATTTTATTTTCTTTGTTTTTTTTTTACAACTCGTCGACCATAAATGGGTGTTAGTGACCCTCAGCTGGGCTACGTGAGGGCTAGCGACCCTCACTAAGGCATCGGCGCCCCTACCAGCCATGGCTGACGCCCCACAGGCGATGGGGCAACGACTTCCCTCCTAGTTTTTTTTTTTGGTTTTGGCGTTTCAGGAATTGGCGATTTCAAAACTGATCAGTTTGATTCTCAATTCCAAACACAAAGCTGGGATTCGGCCTTCCCTGTACTAATTTCTTATAATTTGCAGATCGATAAGAGCAACGGTATGGACAGTGAATAAAATCTTACAGTACATTAACTACTTATTAAATTGCAATCTTGTGCTAAAACTTTCTTTTTACCTTGCACACTCACATGTTGGTTCCAACACAACGGGACATAATCTTCAATAATTTTAAAAACGAATCAGTATCTTTTTCCGTGAAACCGGCGATGGTTTCCAATTACACTACTTTGGATTTCGGGTAAATGTGTGAGATCTAGCGAATCGTTGAGTCCAATGAATTTTTCTTGGCGATGTCTCCAAAGAAGATGATGAATTTACAAATACCCCGAGCAGTATAGCTCCTCTTTCATATATAATAATAAGCTTGTACATTGTTTGAGGTAAATGAAATGCATAAACTAGATACGGGCAACTAATGTCAAATGAAAAAAATTCATGTGACGAGATAATAAGACAATAAAAATATATCTGATTTTAACTTTAAGCAACTACCTAAAATGACAAATATATCATGTCACTAATACTAATGTAATTAGTGGACAACATCAGTTCAGTTGTGCAATTCTCTGGCCTCCCTCCTTTGGTTGATTTTCTGGATCGGGGTTTTCTCCTAATTTATTTTTGCCAAAGGATTAAGCATTTTTTGTTTTCGCATTGACGCAATTCACCGAACAAAAGTTACAGAAATTGATAGGCCATAGATTAAAAATTGTTCTCTCTTTATCTATTTTTTTTCAATTTTAAATTAAATATTTGAATTGTAGACAAAAAGTTCCATTACAAAAGTTTTTTTGCTTGGTTGTTGCGTTGCAAAAACTAAAGCTCACGGACTCTCCCCTTACCCATACTTTTTTCTATTTTTTTTTCCAAGTTGCCTCTCAAGTATGAATAAAATCTTAATATGTTTTCATTTTATCCATTTTCTAAAAATTTAAACATAATAAGAGATAGAAATAAGGAGATGAGAAGTCATTGAGTTAAAAGCTTACCGCTCGAACATGATCCGTGCTGTAAAATCATGACATGCATCTTGCCACGTGACAATTAAAGTGAAGTGCCACATAGTGTACACAAGAGCGATTACTCTGTCATTTCTAACTTTAATTATAATAGAATCACATCGGAGTTTTGCTCTATAGATTTTAATGGACTAGAGGTCTAGAACCACACTTTTTCCAAGGACTACAATCGAAATGTCACTACATAGTGGTCCGGCTCTCTTGTCCCACGTTTACTCTTTAAGTAATATCGAGATTGTGGATGACGTCGATGGGAAATGCTGTTCCATATTGAGAAGTTCCGCAAGCTTTTCGTGCCAAATTTGATTGCAACCTCCAAGCAAACACTAAGGACATAAGTTTGAGTACGCTTTTGAATGTTCTCCTGTTGATCAGCACGCTCCCAAGGTTCATCATGTCTTAAGTACACATTTCAATAAATCTGCGTGATTGAAGCCCGGATGTCACGCCCCAAGAGCCTTTCACTGAACTTGACGCGAACCTCGAGCTGTAAAACGTCGCTACTCAAGCTCCGTCGTCAACTTCAAAAAGCAAATTTCGCTCTTCTTAAGCCTTTTTGATTTAAGAAATTTCCGGGACCTTTTCTATCTTTCGATTTACATCTTTGCCCAATGGGCTTTGCAACTATCTTTGGAGATACTAGTTGGAAGGCCCATTGAACACACGGGCTTCTTCGGTTAGTGATACGATTAATGGCCCGGTCGAAAAATGAGCACCCAACACTAGCCTCGATGCATGCGCTTCGGACGTGCGTGATTAATCTTGCGGTGTTGATAGTTTGGATTGCTATTGGGTCTTGACATTGCGAAGCAAGCAAAGAGATTGGAACAAAGTTACGTAGATGATGATGGTAAGCGGAAGAGAAGATGTAGAGAAGAGGGGAAGTGGAAGGTAAGGCCGTCAAATGGATGAGTCGAAAATGGTTTGACAAAAAATTGACTCATTTATATGCTATAAAAATTTAATGACTCGTATCTGACACATATCGGACCCAACCCATTTACTAAAATACTTTCATATTTAATCTAACCTATGAAAATCTGTATTCACTTGGTTAACTCACTTTAAGCTCTTCATGTGTATGTGTTATATGGATGAAATCGTTATTTAGACTGTACGATGCTAAAGAATTGTTTTTCAACATGGCATAGAATTTTCAATTTTTGTATTTAGTCACAATGAAGAATAAGAGAAAGTTAGTACTTAGTAGTGAATTTATAAAATTATAGCAATAAATAATATGGAGGAATTGAAATTTTGATTAAATGAAATGTCAGATATCGAAGAAGATTATTTGTGCTGATCATGGATTGCAAGGACAGGAACTAAGATTAGAATATTACGTAAAACTAACAATGCCAAATGCAACCCAGAAAGATATACTACAATAATTAATAGACGAAACTTACAAGATTAATAAAAATAATAAATAATTGGAAAAAAAAGCCGTCTTCGTATTTTAATAAGGGTGAAGTTAAGCCCATCTTGCGGGTCCACCAAAATTTCTTTGAACTTGGAACAATCCAATGAGTCCATTATCTTCTCATAGAGAGTGAAGAGAGAGTCACAAAAGTATGTTAGTTTTGGGAAACTGCGAACCCATTTAATATTTATATTTTTCGGGTTTTGTCAATTTAAACCCATAACCCATTTACTAAATATGGCTAACCCATATAATGACTCAACTTATTAAGTATGAGTTAATAAATGGATTTATAACCAATTTTGACAGATCTAGTGAGAGATAAGTAAATAACCATACCGACGTGGAGGGGGAAAATTGAGTGGGTCACCGCCATGCACCACATTTTCACTCTTTTCTCATTTTTTAGCAACATATTAATTAATGAAAAAATGGGTTACTTTCGTCTTTTCATCAGTGACATGATACAAATAATCCCTAAATTTCAGTTCAATGTAAAATGTGGTCCCTAAACTTTTAATTTGTTCACCATGGTCCCAAACTGTTGGTCCATGCAGTCCTTCCGTTTTACTTGAACGACAAATTAGACATTATTTGATAACGTAGATTATTATATGTTGAGTTGAATTTTTAAAATTGACGAGTCAATATATCTATCTTTTTATTTATCTACTTTAGAGAATGAGAAAGAATTAGGGCGTTAATATATCCATCGTGCGATAACACGGATTACGTAACTTATTTTTTTCCAACATTTTTAACGGATTACACACCAACGGATTTCATCAAATCAAATTAGCTTAAAGACGATATTAAACATTTTCGTATAATTTAGGGATTAGATTGGACATTTACCAATAATTTATGGATCACATTGAACAAATTGGCAGTTTAGGGACAACATTACATGGACCACAATTCACGGACATCAAATTTGAAAATTTTGCTTTCTATATAATATTGATAGATAGATAAGAGCGCTGCTTGAAGATACACGATTAACTAACATGTCGTATTGGCTCTTACCCCTCTCGCAATTTTTGCCAGCATTGAATATGTGGCCTTAATTCCGACTGACATTCAACAAATTATAATTTGTTTTGGCTTATATGCAGAAAATCTTGTAAAATTAGAGTACTCGACATTTACATCATAGTACTATTCTACAATTTTTTTCGGTTTAAAATGCCACTCTTATATCACAAATTACAAATCTACCCTTGGACGAAGGAAAAGTCCTCCTGCTTGAGCTACTTTTCATTAGTTTATTTATTTTCGTGAGTTACTACTAAAAAAATTCAGCATAATTTTGGCTGTCCAATTAAAAAAAAATAGTCAGAAAAATAGCCATCAATAAATAGAAAAGCGCGGTATGCTTTCCCCATGATTTTTATTTATAAGCTACCTTCATTACTGTGTTTTCGCATGCGATTTAGATTCATTAATCAAATTAAGCATCTTATAAATAAAAAAGCATGCACAAATGTATTTGATTTCGTAACTAAAACCCTCCACATCCGTCATTTTTCAACATATTATCACGACATAATTGGGCTATAAAGTCTTTTTCGCAATCTCACATATATAAAAGTGACTCTAGTGCCATGTTACAAGATGTGGAGCACAATATCATATAATATATGCTTAAGATGACACTTTTTCAATTTTAAAATATTTATTTTATAATTTTGAAATTCTACTACGCTTCGTTTGATTTAGCATTTGGAATGCTCATTTACAAATGGTGTTTAACAACTTTTTTTACTCACTTTGGGGAGATGCAATTGCATTTGGAATGCTCTCCAAGGGACTTTTGGCCAATGCAAGAGTGGAGGTGTCTTGAGAAGTTGCATTTTCGAAATGCAATTTGCAATGTTCATCGCAATTGTTCATCTTCCCTAGAGGCAGGTCCGGCGGCAGTCAACTGCCGCTTGACGGCTAGCCCAACCCCGGCGACCACCGCCTGGGAGTCACGTGACCCCGACGATTGCCGCCTGAGGTCACGCGACCCTGGCGATCGGCGCTTGGGGTCACTGAACCTCAGGCATCGCCTAGGTCTTGCGACCCAGGTGGCGCTGGAGGTCGTGCGACCTCTGGCTGCCTCGCTTGAGGCGAGACAGTGGTGGTTGACGACCAGATCTGGCTGGCGGCGATGACCGGTGGTTAAGCTCCGCCGGAACCTTTTTTAAAAAAAAAATAGCAAAAGTCTTTTAGCCCAAGTTGATTTTAAAATATTTACCAAATACTATTTGCATTTCGAAAAATTAGTTTAGCCCAAAGGTATTTGCAATGTATTTTGCATTCTCCCAAAGTCAAATCAAACGGCTCTACATTGATAGTCTCAAATTACTTGTATTTAAAAGAGCTTAACTAAATAACTGTGACCACATATTCTTTACTATAAGGTTCAATGTCAACACATTCTTAAACATTCTCAACTATAAGTAAGGTTGCAGTTATTTTTGCCCAAGCAAACGCATCATCTATCCTCATCATACTTCAAACATCGCTTCTTCAAGCACCACAAGTGGCGCTGCACGTGCATGTCGGCCCGCACCGGCAGTAGAACCGCTCGTTCGCAGTGGCAGCCACCGGCGGCCCGCAAGCGCAGGGTTTGAAGCCGCAGTTGCTCCCGGACAAGCACTTCTGCTGGTCCTCCCCTCCTGCCGCCGCACACCTGTCACAAAACAACCAGCGTCGAAATCGCTTAGATAAGAACAGAAACCCGAGTAACTAACGCTGAACGCGACCAAATTGTGCTCCTGAAGCGTGTTAGCCGGTGCAGTGGAATCCTTGAGTCGACTCCACCACCTCACCTGCACGCGGCGGAGCCAGGGGAAGGACGAGTGTAGCCGCGGCTGTTGTTGCAGTCGGTGACGACGCGGCTTCCGGTCAGATCAGCCATGAGAACTGCTGTTTCAGCTCTTTGTATACTGTTACGTTAGAGGTTGAAGATGGACGAGGGCATCAGAAGGAAGGCCTTTATATAAGCAAGGTGAATACGGGGGCCATGCATGGAGGATGACAAATGGCTCTTTCTTAGAGCACATGGTGCTGCATGAAGGACACGTGGCTCTTTCTTACCTTGCAAAATGCATTTTCATTCCCTTCTGTTACAACTTTGACCAAGGCCATGGAATTTGCCTCATTTTGCGGAGCTCCGTCAGCGGTCCCTAAATTTTAGTAAATTTTTGTATATTTAAAAACTGAGTTTTAATTATAATTGCTCACTGCACTAAAACTTTCAATTATTAAACGTTATATTAGCTTGTATTAAGATTAGAATATTGCGTAAAACTTACAATGCCAAATGCAACCCAAAAAGATATATGCCAATAATTAATAGACAAAGCTTACAAGATTAATAAAAATAAAAAATAATTGGGAAAAAAAGCCGTCTTCATATTTTAATAAGGGTGAAGTCAAGCCCATCTTGCGGGTCTACCAAAATTTCTTTGAACTTGGAATAATCCAATGAGTCCATTATTTTCTCATAGAGAGTACAGAGAGTCACAAAAGTTGATTGGTTTTGAGAAACTGTGAAAACATTTGATATTCATATTTTTTGGGTTTCGTCATTCTAAACCCATAGCCAATTTACTAAACATGGCTAACCCATATAATGACTCATCTTATTAAATGTGGGTTAATCAATGGATTTAGGACCAATTTTGACAGATCTTGAGGGAGGTAAGTAAATAACCATATTGACGTGGAGCGGGAAAATTGAGTGGGTCGCCGCCATGCACTGCATTTTCGCTCTTTTCTCATTTTTTAGCGACATATTAATCAATGAAAAAATGGGTTACTTGTCTTTTCATCGGTGACATGATACAAATAATCCCTAAAATTCGATTCAATGTAAAATACGGTCCCTAAACTTTTAATTCGTTTAGCATGGTCCCTGAACTGTTGTTCCATGCAGTCCTTCTGTTTTACTCGAATGACAAATTAGACGTTATTTGATAAGGTGGATTATTATATGTTGAGTTGAATTTTTAAAATTGAGGAGTCAATATGTCTATCTTTTTATCTATCTAATTTAGAGAAGGAGAAAGAATTATGGCGTTACTATGTCCATTGTGCGATAATGTGGATTACGTAGCTTATTTTTTTCCACCATTTTTAACGGGTTACACACCAGCGGATTTCATCAAATCGAATTAAGTTAAATACGACATTAAATATCTTCATATAATTTAGAGACTAGATTGGATATTTACCAATAATTCATGGATTACATTGAATAAATTAACAGTTTATGGACAACATTTCATTACACATGGACCAAAATTCACGGACATCAAATTTGAAAATTTTGCTTTCTATATAATATAGATAGATAGATAAGAGCGTTGCTTGAAGATACACGATTAACTAACATGTCGTATTGGCTCTTACCCCTCTCGCAATTTTTGCCAGCATTGAATATGTGGCCTTAATTCCGACTGACATTCAACAAATTAGAATTTGTTTTGGCTTATACGCGGAAAATCTTGTAAAATTAGGGTACTCGACATTTACATCATAGTACTATTCTACAATTTTTTCCGGTTTAAAATGCCACTGCTTATATCACGAATTACAAATCTACCCTTGGACGAAGGAAAAGTCCTCCTGCTTGAGCTACTTTTCATTAGTTATATACGATATTTATTTTCGTGAGTTACTACTAAAAAAGTTCAGCATAATTTTGGCTGTCCAATTAATAACAAATAGTCAGAAAAATAGCCATCAATAAATAGAAAAGCGCGGTATGCTTTTCCCATGATTTTTATTTATAAGATATCTTCATTACTGTGTTTTCGCATGCGATTTAAATTCTTTTATTAATCAAATTAATCATCTTATAAATAAAAACAGAATGCACGCACGAATGTATTTGATTTCTTAGCTAAAACCCTCTACATCCGTCATTTTTCAACATATTATCACGACATAATTGGGTTCTAAAGTCCCTTTCGCAATCTTACATATACAAAAGTGACTCCAGTGCCATGTTACAAGATGTCGAGCACAGTATCATATAATATATGCTTAAGACGACACTTTTCTAATTTAAAAATATTTATTTTATAATTTTGGAATTCTACTACATTGATAGTCTCAAATTACTTGTATTTAAAAGAGCTTAACTATATAACTGTGACCACATATTCTTTACTATAAGGTTCAATGTCAACACACTCTTAAACATTCTCAGCTATAAGTAAGGTTACAGTTATTTTTGCCCAAGCAAACGCATCATCTATCCTCATCATACTTCAAACATCGCTTCTTCAAGCACCACAAGTGGCGCTGCACGTGCATGTCGGCCCGCACCGGCAGTAGAACCGCTCGTTCGCAGTGGCAGCCACCGGCGGCCCGCAAGCGCAGGGTTTGAAGCCGCAGTTGCTCCCGGACAAGCACTTCTGCTGGTCCTCCCCTCCTGCCGCCGCACACCTGTCACAAAACAACTAGCGTCGAAATCGCTTAGATAACAGCAGAAACCCGAGTAGCTAACGCTGAACGCGACCAAATTGTGCTCCTGAAGCGTGTTAGCCGGTGCAGTGGAATCCTTGAGTCGACTCCACCACCTCACCTGCACGCGGCGGAGCCAGGGGAAGGACGAGTGTAGCCGCGGCTGTTGTTGCAGTCGGTGACGACGTGGCTTCCGGTCAGATCAGCCATGAGAACTGCTGTTTCAGCTCTTTGTTTACTGTTACGTTAGAGGCTGAAGATGGACGAGGGCATCAGAAGGAAGGCCTCTATATAAGCAAGGTGAAGATGGGGGCCATGCATGGAGGATGACAAATGGCTCTTTCTTAGAGCACATGGTGCTATGAGCGGTGCATGAAGGACACGTGGCTCTTTCTTACCATCCAAAATGCATTTTCATTTCCTTCCGTTACAACTTTGACCAAGGCCATGGAATCCGCCTCATTTTGCGATGCTCCGTCAGCTGTCCCTAAATTTTAGTAAATTTTGTATATTTAAATACTGAATATTCATTATAAACGCTCATTGCACTAAAAAATTCAATTATTAGACGTGATATTAGCTTGTATTTCCGATGAATGGCATTTGTGAGTCTACATGTCCATCCACAGGGTAAAACTTTTTTTTTTGTGTTCGAAATCCATAGGGTAAACTTACCCATGTAACTTTCAACCACTTTGCGTATAATTGTGAAGATTAATTGAGTAAACAGAGGTGAAATCCAACCAAAGGCGGAAGACCTATGCATATGTCTCTCCAGTGTGCAGTCCGACCACCTAGATCAAGCAATATTATAAATTTACAAATCGACATTGACACTTTAGAGCAATTTTACGAGGGATTAACTTCTTTCCATCTTAATTTGGGGTAGGGGTGAGCACCGGTTCGGTTCAATCGGAGAATTGGACCGAACCGACTTAAGCCAATTAATTGAAGGCCGAATTTCAGGAGAACTAGTTCGGCTTCCGACCCGCGAACCTAGAACTAGCCCAACACTTGTTCAGTTTCAATACCAAGGCTGGACCATCAGTTCTATCTAGGAATGGGTTTAACCATTCCAGTTATTGGATTAAAATTTTGCAACTATCATGAATCAAACCGTGGTCTTCAACACGAAGAAACAACTGCATAACTACTTGACCAAACGAATGTTTTTATAGTGAAATGGTGCAATCGATTATAAGAATATTGTTTTTTTACCATGGGATAAAATGGTCCGATTCATAGTTTTGGCCATTTTGGAATTGGGGATTCCAGAACCGATCGATTTGATTCTCGATCCTAAACATAGGGTCGGGATTCAACTCACCCTAAAACCAATTACTCATAATTTGGGGATCAATAAAAGCAGCTGTATGGACGGTGATGGTGAGTGAGTAAAATCTTAAAGTACATTAATTATTTATTAAATTGCAAGCTTGTGCTAAAATTTTCATTTTACCTTGGACACTCACAGTTTAGGAAAAATTATCAAAAAAAATCCTAAACTTACTGTATTTGTACTAATTCAATCCTAAACTTTTTAATAATTTACTGATTGAGTCCTTTTGGCAAATTTTGGTTGGAAATCGCTAAAGTTGATGTCGGTCATCCTACATTAAATGGTTGGTGCTAACATGACAATTCTTATAATTTTTTTAAAAAATAAAAAAATTATTGTTTTTTTGAATTTTTATTTTTCTCTTTACTTTTTTTTCCTTGTGCCGACGAGGGTCATTGGCTACCCTCGCTGGTTGTGAAGGCCTCGCCAGATCTGGGTGAGGGCCTTTTCACGAGTGTCTGGCAGGGCCGCGTGCGCAAATTTGGTGAGGCCTTCGCGACAAGTGTCCTCGCCGCCCACAAAGAAAAAGAGCAAAGGAATAAAAAATTCAAAAATATTTTAAAAAAATTACACAAATTGTTTAAGTAAGCGCCAACTATGCCATGTAGGACAACCGGTATCTATGTCAGGATGTTCTCTAAGAGGACTAAATTGGTAAATTGTCAAAAGGTTTATGACCAAATTGATCAAATTGACCAAATTGAAATGTTTTGCATTGAATTGACACAAATGCAATAGTTTTATGATTTTTTTGAAATTTTTTCCCACGCGTTGGTTCCAATAAGAAGGGACACGATCTTTAATAATTTCGAAAGCCAATCACATTCTTTCCTTTTTCTGCAGAACCGACCATGTTTTCCAATTAAACCGTTTTGGATTTTTGGTAAATGTGTGACATCTAGCGAATCGCAAAGTCCAACGAATTTTGTTTGGCCATATCTCCTAAGAAAATGATGAATTTACAAATACCTTGTGCTGTATAATTCCCTTTTTTATGTAATAAGCATGTACAACTTACGAGGTGTAAATGAAATGCGTGAACTGGATACGTATGATTAACGTGAAATAAAGAAGAATTTTCATGTGCCGAGATAATAAGCCAATAAAAAATGTATAAGATTTGAAATTTAACCGCTGCATAAAATGACAAATCTATCATGTCACTGATGTGGTTTGTGGACAACAACAACATCACTTCAGTTGTGCGATCTCCTTTTGCAAGGGAAACTTGCTCAAATGTAGCTCTTCACTCACTCTCTCTCTCTCTCTCGTATACAGGAGGGAAAAATTTGTCAAAAAGAGAGATCTTTTTGATCGCTCCGTCGAAGCATATCCGAGAGGAGAGAGCGAAGGCCGTGCATTGGATTTGTGAGTTGACACACCCACACTCTGTCCTAACCCCCGTTCTTCACATCCATCGGCCCTTCGCCATTTCAGGGTCCAAGCTTGATCCGCAATTCTCTCTCCCTCTCTCTCTCTCTCTCGCTATCTCGCCTCACATTCCGAAGCAAAACCCACTTGGGGAAGACATTTTTTGGTTTTCTAGATATTTCCCATTTCGGACTTACCTCCGTGGGCGTCAATCAAAAAGCTTCGAAGCTCGGACGTTTGATTCCCATCCCTGTTCTCGTTCGAGGTAATTGCAATGCTCATGCAATTTCGTGATCTGGGTTCCTCATGTTTATTAGCATTTGCGATTTGGCATCTGATTCAGAGGTTTCTTCTTCATGAGCTTTTCAGGGCATTGGGGACTTCTCAGCATAAGAGGAAAGTGCTGACGGTCATTTACCACCTCGAAATTATTTTGGCAGGGCAAACTTTGGTTGATTTTCTGGATCGGGGTTTTCTCCTAATTTATTTTTGCCAAAGGATCAAGCATTATTTTGTTTTCGCACTGAAGCAATTCACCAAAGAAAAGTTACAGAAATTGATAGGCCATAGATTAAAAATTGTTCTCTCTTTATCTATTTTTTTCAATTTTAAATTAAATATTTGAATTGTAGACAAAAAGTTCCATTACAAAAGTTTTTTTGCTTGGCTGTTGTGTTGCAAAAACTAAAGCTCACGGACTCTGCCCTTACCCATACTTTTTTCTTTTTTTTTTTCAAGTTGCCACTCAAGTATGAATAAAATCTTAATATGATTTCATTTTATCCATTTTCTAAAAATTTAAACATAATAAGAGATAGAAATAAGGAGATGAGAAGTCATTGAGTTAAAAGCTTACCGCTCGAACATGATCCGTGTTGTAAAACCATGACATGCATCTTGGCACGTGATAATTAAAGTGAAGTGCCACGTAGTGTACACAAGAGCGATTACTCTGTCATTTCTAACTTTAATTATAATAAAATCACATCGAAGTTTTGCTCTATAGATTTTAATGGACTAGAGGTCTAGAACCACACTTTTTCCAAGGACTAGAATTGAAATGTCACTACATAGTGGTCCGGCTCTCTGGTCCCACGTTTACTCTTTAAGTACTATCGAGATTGTGGATGACGTCGATGGGAAATGCTGTTCCATATTGAGAAGTTCCGGAAGCTTTTCGTGCCAAATTTGATTGCAACCTCCAAGCAAACACTAAGGACATAAGTTTGAGTACGCTTTTGAATGTTCTCCTGTTGATCATCACGCTCCCAAGGTTCATCATGTCTTAAGTACACATTGCAATAAATCTGCTTGATTGAAGCCCGGATGTCACGCCCCAAGAGCCTTTCACAGAACTTGACGTGAACCTCGAGCTGTAAAACGTCCCTATTCAAGCTCCGTCGTCAACTTCAAAAAGTAAACTTCGCTCTTCTTCAGCCTTTTTGATTTAAGAAATTTCCGGGACCTTTTCTATCTTTCGATTTACATCTTTGCCCAATGGGCTTTGCAACTATCTTTGGAGATACTAGTTGGAAGGCCCATGGAACACACGGGCTTCTTCGGTTAGTGATACGATTAATGGCCCGGTCGAAAAATGAGCACCCAACACTAGCCTCGATGCATGCGCTTCGGACGTGCGTGATTAATTTTACGGTGTTGATAGTTTGGATTGCTATTGGGTCTTGACATTGCGAAGCAAGCAAAGAGATTGGAACAAAGTTACGTAGATGATGATGGTAAGTGGAAGAGAAGATGTAGAGAAGAGGGGAAGTGGGAGGTAAGGCCGTCAAATGGATGAGTCGAAAATGGTTTGACCAAAATTGACTCATTTATATGCTATATAAATTTAATCACTCGAATCTGACACATATCGGACCCAATCCATTTACTAAAATACTTTCATATTTAATCCAACCTATGAAAATTTGTATACACTTGGTTAACCCACTTTAAACTCTTCATGTGTATGTGTTATATGGATGAAATCGTTATGTAGACTATATGATGCTAAAGAATTGTTTTTCAACATGGCATAGAATTTTCAATTTTTGTGTTTAGTCACAATGAAGAATAAGAGAAAGTTAGTACTTGGTAGTGATTTATAAAATTATAGCAATAAATAATATGGAGGAATTGAGATTTTGATTAAATGAAATGTAAGATATCGAAGAAGATTATTTGTGCTCATCATGGATTGCAATGACAGAAACTAAGATTAGAATATTACGTAAAACTAACAATGCCAAATGCAACCTAGAAAGACATACTCTAATAATTAACAGACGAAACTTACAAGATTAATAAAAATAATAAATAATTGGGAAAAAAGCCATCTTCATATTTTAATAAGGGTGAAGTTAAGCCCATCTCGCGGGTCCACCAAAATTTCTTTGAACTTGGAACAATCCAATGAGTCCATTATCTTCTCATAGAGAGTGAAGAGAGAGTCACAAAAATGTGTTGATTTTGGGAAACTGTGAACCCATTTAACATTTATATTTTTCGGATTTTGTCATTTTAAACCCATAACCCATTTACTAAAACATGGCTAACCCATATAATGACTCAACTTATTACATATGGGTTAATAAATGGATTTATAACCAATTTTGACAGATCTAGTGGGAGGTAAGTAAATAACCATACCGTAGGAAAATTGAATCGGTTGCCGCTATGCACCACATTTTCACTCTTTTCTCATTTTTTAGCAACATATTAATTAATGAAAAAATGGGTTACTTTCGTCTTTTCATCAGTGACATGATACAAATAATCCCTAAATTTCGGTTCAATGTAAAATATAGTCCATAAACTTTTAATTTGTTCAACATGGTCCCAAAACTGTTAGTCCATGCAGTCCTTCTGTTTTACTTGAACGACAAATTAGACATTATTTGATAACGTAGATTATTATATATTGAGTTGAATTTTTAAAATTGACGAGTCAATATATCTATCTTTTTATTTATCTACTTTAGAGAAGAAGAAAGAATTAGGGCGTTAATATGTCCATCATGCGATAACGTGAATTACGCAACTTATTTTTTTCCAACATGTTTAACGGATTACACACCAGCGAATTTCGTCAAATCAAATTAGCTTAAAGACGAAATTAATATTTTCATATAGTTTAGGGACTAGATTGGACATTTACCAATAATTTATGGATCACATTGAACAAATTGGCAGATTAGAGACAACATTACATGGACCACAAATCACAGACATCAAATTTGAAAATTTTGCTTTCTATATAATTTTGATAGATATATAAGAACGCTGCTTGAAGATGACGCGATTAACTAACATGTCGTAGTGGCTCTTATCCCTCTCGCAATTTTTGCCAGCATTGAATATATGGCCTTAATTCCGACTGACATTCAACAAATTAGAATTTCTTTTTGGCTTATATGCAGAAAATCTTGTAAAATTAGGGTACTCGACATTTACATCATAGTACTATTCTACAATTTTTTCCGGTTTAAAATGCCACTGCTTATATCACGAATTACAAATCCACCCTTGGACGAAGGAAAAGTCCTCCCGCTTGAGCTATTTTAAGTTATATATGATATTTATTTTCGTGAGTTACAACTAAAAAAATTCAGCATAATTTTGCTTGTCCAATTAAAAAAAATAGTCAGAAAAATAGCCATCAGTAAATAGAAAAGCGTGGTATGGTTTCCCCATGATTTTTATTTATAAGATATCTTCGTTACTATGTTTTCGCATGCGATTTACATTTTTAATTAATCAAATTAAACATCTTATAAACAAAAAGCATGCACGAATGTATTTGATTTCTTAACTAAAAGCCTCCACATCCGTCATTTTTCAACATGTTATCACAACATAATTGGGTTATAAAGTCACTTTCGCAATCTCACATATATAAAAGTGACTCTAGTGCCATGTTACGAGATGTCGAGCACAATATCATATAATATATGCTCAGGACGACACTTTTCTAATTTAAAAATATTTATTTTATAATTTTGAAATTCTACTACGTCCTGTTTGGTTTAGCATTTGGAATGCTTATTTACAAATGGTGTTTGATAACTTTTTTTACTCACTTTGGGGAGATGCAATTGCATTTGGAATGCTTCCAAGGGACTTTTGGCCAATGCAAGAGCGGAGGTGTTTTCAGAAGTTGTATTTTCGGAATGCAATTTGCAATGTTCATTGCAATTGTTCATCTTCCCCAAAGCTAGGTCCGGCGGCCGGCAACCGCCACTTGAGGGCTAGCCCAACCCCGGCGGCCACTGCCTGGGGTCGCGTGACCCCAACGATCGCCGCCTAAGGTTGCGCGACCCTGGTGATCGCCGCTTGGGGTCGCCGGACCTCAGGCGTAGCCTAGGTCTTGTGACCCAGGTGGCGCTTGAGGTTGTGCGACCTTAGGCTACCTCGCTTGAGGTGAGGCAGTGGTAGTGATGGTTGGTGGTTAAGCTCTGCCGGAACCTTTTTTTTTAAAGAAAAAAATAACAAAAGTACTTTAGCCTAAGTTGATTTTAAAAAATATTTACCAAACATTACTTGCATTTCGAAAAATTCCTTTAGCCCAAAGGTATTTGCAATGTATTTTGCATTCTCCCAAAGTCAAATCAAACGGCCCTACATTGATAGTCTCAAATTACTTGTATTTAAAAGAGCTTAACTATATGACTATGCCGAAATGTCGACACATTCTTAAACATTCTCAACATTAAGTAAGGTTACAGTTTTATTTTTGCCCAAGCAAACGCATCATCGATCCTCATCATACTTCAAACATTGCTTCTTCAAGCACCACAAGTGGTGCTGCACGTGCATGTCGGCCCGCATCGGCAGTAGAACCGCTCGTTCGCAGTGGCAGCCACCGGCGGCCCGCAAGCGCAGGGTTTGAAGCCGCAGTTGCTTCCGGACAAGCACTTCTGCTGGTCCTCCCCTCCTGCCGCCGCACACCTGTCACAAAACAACCAGCGTCGAAATCGCTTAGATAACAGCAGAAACCCGAGTAGCTAACGCTAAACGCAACCAATTTGTGCTCCTAAAGTGTGTTAGCCGGTGCCGTGGAATCCTTGAGTTGACTCCACCACCTCACCTGCACGCGGCAGAGCCAGGGGAAGGACGAGGGTAGCCGCGGCTGTTGTTGCAGTCGGTGACGACGCGGCTTCCGGTCAGATCAGCCATGAGAACTACTGTTTCAGCTCTTTGTTTACTGTTACGTTAGAGGCTGAAGATGGACGAGGGCATCAGAAGGAAGGCCTTTATATAAGCAAGGTGAAGATGGGGGCCATGCATGGAGGATGACAAATGGCTCTTTCTTAGAGCACATGGTGCTGCATGAAGGACACGTGGCTCTTTCTTACCTTGCAAAATGCATTTTCATTCCCTTCCGTTACAACTTTGACCAAGGCCATGGAATTTGCCTCATTTTGCGGAGCTCCGTCAGCGGTCCCTAAATTTTAGTAAATTTTTGTATATTTAAATACTGAGTTTTAATTATAATTGCTCACTGCACTAAAACTTTCAATTATTAGACGTTATATTAGCTTGTATTAAGATTAGAATATTGCGTAAAACTAACAATGCCAAATGCAACCCAGAAAGATATATGCCAATAATTAATAGACGAAGCTTACAAGATTAATAAAAATAAAAAATAATTGGGAAAAAAGCCGTCTTCATATTTTAATAAGGGTGAAGTCAAGCCCATCTTGTGGGTCTACCAAAATTTCTTTGAACTTGGAATAATCCAATGAGTCCATTATTTTCTCATGGAGAGTACAGAGAGAGTCACAAAAGTGGATTGGTTTTGAGAAACTGTGAACCCGTTTGACATTTATAGTTTTTGGGTTTTGTCATTCTAAACCCATAACCAATTTATTAAGTATGGCTAACCCATATAATGACTCGTCTTATTAAATATGGGTTAATCAATGGACTTATGGCCAATTTTGACAGATCTAGAGGGAGGTAAGTAAATAACCCTAACGACGTGGAGCGGGAAAATCGAGTGGGTCGCCGCCATGCACTGCATTTTCACTCTTTTCTCATTTTTAGCGACATATTAATCAATGAAAAAACGGGTTACTTTTGTCTTGTCATCGGTGACATGATACAAATAATCCCTAAAATTTGATTCAATGTAAAATATGGCCCCCAAACTTTTAATTCGTTCAATCCCTAAATTGTTGGTCCATGCAGTCCTTCTGTTTTACTTGAATGACAAATTAGACGTTATTTGATAACGTAGATTATTATATGTTGAATTGAATTTTTAAAATTGACGAGTCAATATGTCTATCTTTTTATCTATCTAATTTAGAGAAGGAGAAAGAATTAGGGCGTTAATATGTCCATCGTGCGATAATGTGGATTACGTAACTTATTTTTTTCCACCATTTTTAATGGGTTACACACCGGCGGATTTCATCAAATCGAATTAAGTTAAATACGATATTAAATATTTTCATATAATTTAGAGACTAGATTGGATATTTACCAATAATTCATGGATTACATTAAATAAATTAACAGTTCATAGACAACATTACACATGGACCAAAATTCACGCACATCAAATTTGAAAGTTTTGCTTTCTATATAATATAGATAGATAGATAAGAGCGCTGCTTGAAGATACACGATTAACTAACATGTCGTATTGGCTCTTACCCCTCTCGCAATTTTTGCCAGCATTGAATATGTGGCCTTAATTCCGATTGACGTTCAACAAATTAGAATTTGTTTTGGCTTATATGCGGAAAATCTTGTAAAATTAGGGTACTCGACATTTACATCATAGTACTATTCTACAATTTTTTCCGGTTTAAAATGCCATTGCTTATATCACGAATTACAAATCTACCCTTGGACGGAGGAAAAGTCCTCCTGCTTGAGCTACTTTTCATTAGTTATATACGATATTTATTTTCGTGAGTTACTACTAAAAAAGTTCAGCATAATTTTGGCTGTCCAATTAATAACAAATAGTTAGAAAAATAGCCATTAATAAATAGAAAAGCGCGGTATGCTTTCCCCATGATTTTTATTTATAAGATATCTTCATTACTGTGTTTTCGCATGCGATTTAAATTCTTTTATTAATCAAATTAAACATCTTATAAATAAAAAAAGAATGCACGCACGAAATGTATTTGATTTCTTAGCTAAAACCCTCCACATCCGTCATTTTTCAACATATTATCACGACATAATTAGGTTCTAAAGTCCCTTTCGCAATCTTATGTTACTCCAGTGCCATGTTACAAGATGTAGAGCACAGTATCATATAATATATGCTTAAGACGACACTTTTCTAATTTAAAAATATTTATTTTATAATTTTGGAATTCTACTATATTGATAGTCTCAAATTACTTGTATTTAAAAGATCTTAACTATATAACTATGGCGACATATTCTTTACTATAAGGTCAAATGTCAACATATTCTTAAACATTCTCAACATTAAGTAAGTTTATAGTTATTTTTGCCAAAGCAAACGCATCATCCATCCTCATCATACTTCAAACATCGCTTCTTCAAGCACCACAAGTGCTGCTGCACGTGCATGTCGGCCCACACCGGCAGTAGAACCGCTCGTTCGCAGTGGCAGCCACAGGCGGCCCGCAAGCGCAGGGTTTGAAGCCACAGTTGTTCCCGGACAAGCACTTCTGCTGGTCCTCCCCTCCCGCCGCCGCACACCTGTCACAAAACAACCAGCGTCGAAATCGCTTAGATAACAGCAGAAACCCTAGTAGCTAACGCAGAACGCTACCAAATTGTGCTCCTGAAGCGTGTTAGCCGGTGCCGTGGAATCCTCGAGTCGACTCCACCACCTCACCTGCACGCGGCGGAGCCAGGGGAAGGACGAGGGTAGCCGCGGCTGTTGTTACAGTCGACGACGATGCGGCTTCCGGTCAGATCAGCCATGAGAACTGCTGTTTCAGCTCTTTGTTTACTGTTACTTTAGAGGCTGAAGATGGACGAGGGCATCTGAAGGAAGGCCTTTATATAAGCAAGGTGAAGATGGGGGCCATGCATGGAGGATGACAAATGGCTCTTTCTTAGAGCACATGGTGCTGCATGAAGGACACGTGGCTCTTTCTTACCATCCAAAATGCATTTGCATTCCCTTCCGTTACAACTTTGACCAAGGCCATGGAATCCGCCTCATTTTGCGGTGCTCCGTCAGCGGTCCCTAAGTTTTAGTAAATTTTGTATATTTAAATATTGAATATTTATTATAAACGGTCACTGCGCTAAAAAATTCAATTATTAGACGTGATATTAGCTTGTATTTCCGATGAATGGTGTTTGTGAGTCTACATGTCCATCCACAGGGTAAAACTTTTTTTTTTTGTGTTCGAAATCCATAGGGTAAACTTACCCATGTAACTTTCAACCACTTTGCGTATAATTGTGAAGATTAATTGAGTAAACAGAGGTGAAATCCAACCAAAGGCGGAAGACCTATGCATATGTCTCTCTAGTGTGCAGTCCGACCACCTAGATCAAGCAATATTATAAATTTACAAATCGACATTGACACTTTAGAGCAATTTTACGAGGGATTAACTTCTTTCCATCTTAATTTGGGGTAGGGGTGAGCACCGGTTCGGTTCAATCGGAGAATTGGACCGAACCGACTTAAGCCAATTAATTGAAGGCCGAATTTCAGGAGAACTAGTTCGGCTTCTGACCCGCGAACCTAGAACTAGCCCAACACTTGTTCAGTTTCAATACCAAGGCTGGACCATCAGTTCTATCTAGGAATGGGTTTAACCATTCCAGTTATTGGATTAAAATTTTGCAACTATCATGAATCAAACCGTGGTCTTCAACACGAAGAAACAACTGCACAACTACTTGACCAAACGAATGTTTTTATAGTGAAATGGTGCAATCGATTATAAGAATATTGTTTTTTTACCATGGGATAAAATGGTCCGATTCATAGTTTTGGCCATTTTGGAATTGGGGATTCCAGAACCGATCGATTTGATTCTCGATCCTAAACATAGGGTCGAGATTCAACTCACCCTAAAACCAATTACTCATAATTTGGGGATCAATAAAAGCAGCTGTATGGACGGTGATGGTGAGTGAGTAAAATCTTAAAGTACATTAATTATTTATTAAATTGCAAGCTTGTTCTAAAATTTTGTTTTTTACCTTGCACACTCACAGTTTAGGAAAAATTATCAAAAAAAGTCCTAAACTTACTGTACTTGTGCCAATTCAATTTTAAATTTTTTAATAATTTGCTCATTGAGTCCTTTTAGCAAATTTTGGTTGGAAATCGCTAAAGTTGATTTTGGTCATCCTACATGAAATGGCTGGTGCTAACATGACAATTCTTATAATTTTTTTAAAAAATAAAAAAATTATTGTTGTTTTGAATTTTTAAATTTTTCTCTTTACTTTTTTTTCATTGTGTTGACGAGGGTCATCGACGACCCTCACCGGTTATGAAAACCTCGCCAGATCTGGGCAAGGGCCTCTTCACGCATGGCTAGCGGGCTGCGTGCGCAGATCTGGCGAGGCCTTCGTGACTAGTGTCCTCGCCACCCACAAAGAAAAAAAAGCAAAGGAATAAAAAATTCAAAAATATTTTAAAAAAATTACACAAATTATTTAAGTCAGTGCCAATCGTGCCACATAAGACAACTAGTATCTATGTCAGGATGTCTTCTAAGAGGACTTAATTGGTAAATTGTCAAAAGGTTTATGACTAAATTAGTCAAATTGAAATATTTAGCATTGAATTGGTACGAATACAATAGTTTTATGATTTTTTTGAAAATTTTCCCCACGTGTTGGTTCCAATAAAAAAGGACACAATCTTTAATAATTTCGAAAACCAATCACATTCTTTCATTTTTTCTGCTGAATCGACGCTGTTTTCCAATTAAACTGTTTCGGATTTCGGGTAAATGTGTGACATCTAGCGAATCGCAAAGACCAATGAATTTTGCTTGGCCACATCTCCTAAGAAAATGATGAATTTACAAATACCTCATGCTATATAATTCCCTTTTATATGTAATAAGCTTGTACAACATACGACGTAAATGAAATGCATGAACTGAATACATACGGTTAAAGTGAAATAAAGAAAAATTTTCATGTGCCAAGATAATAAATCAATGAAAAATATATAAGATTTTAAATTTAACCGCTACATAAAATGGCAAAGGTATCATGTCACTGATGTGCTTTGTGGACAACAACAACATCACTCCAGTCGTGCGATCTTCTTTTGCAAGGAAAACTTGCTCAAATGTAGCTCTTCACTCACTCTCTCTCTCTCTCTCGTATACAGGAGGGAAAATTTGGTGAAAAAGAGAGATCTTCTTGATCGCTTCGTCGAAGCGTATCCGAGAGGAGAGAGAGAAGGCGGTGTATTGGATTTGGATTTGTGAGTTGACACACGCACACTCTGTCCTAACCCCCGTTTTTCACATCCATCGGCCCTTCGACATTTCAGGGTCCAAGCTTGATCCGCAATTCTCTCCCTCTCTCTCTCTCTCTCTCTCTCTCTCTCGCCTCACATTCCGAAGCAAAACCCACTTGGAGAAGACATTTTTTTGGTTTTCTAGATATTTCCCATTTCGGATTTACCTCCGTGGGCGTCAATCAAAAAGCTTCGAAGCTCGGACGTTTGATTCCCATCCTTGTTCTCGTTCGAGGTAATTGCAATGCTCATGCAATTTCGTGATCTGGGTTCCTCATGTTTATTAGCATTTGCGATTTGGCATCCGATTCAGAGTTTCCTTCTTCGTGAGCTTTTCAGGGCATTGGGGATTTCTCAGCATAAGAGGAGAGGAGCGTCGGTCATTTACCACCTCGAAATTATTTTGGCTTGCAAATAAGGACGGGGCAAAACTTGGGTTGATTTTCTGGATCAGGATTTTCCTAATTCATATTTGCCTTAGGATTAAGCATTTTTTGTTGTCACATCGAAGGAATTCACCGAAGGAAAGTTACAGAAATTGACAGGAAATAAGCATCTTGTGGTTTCTTTTGGGAATGCTGATAAATGACAGTCTCAATTGTGGAAAAGGGGGGTTTCTCTCCGAACCTGCACTTTGATTTGACGAAAAGGGCAACTTTGAAGTGGGATAATGGGTTGCATTTGCTCCAAAGGAATTCTTCCCGGCCATTACAAGATTAGAGACAGGGGTTCGAAGGTTAGCAAATCTCCAAAAAGGTCTGGTGCATCCTCAAGGAGAGACGAACTGGCGGTTACAGCCAATGGCGGCGGCAACGACGTTGCAGATCGACTGATACCGAGCCCACACGAGGTCGAGACTGTAGTGGAGGATAGGAAAGGCGATGATTTCAATGAGAAACCGTCGAAACCCCTTCAAAGACGAGCGACAATGGACGTTGCAAGTGGGGGACGCACACAAATACAGTCGAAAGTGGGTAAAGTAGGTAGCTTTCCCCTCGGCGAGAGCGGAGCACAAGTGGCAGCCGGATGGCCTTCTTGGCTGACAGCAGTGGCCGGAGAAGCTATTAACGGATGGGTGCCTCGAAGGGCCGATTCATTTGAGAAGCTGGAAAAGGTCATTTTCTCAGCCTTTACCTTTTATGATGAATCATCCTATAAAAGGAAAAAGATGCGCATTTCTTTTAATCCAAGTTTATGTTCTCTAGCTAGTATTGAATCTTTTTGTTTACTAGTTGCTAAGTTATGGACATAAACTACTACCTAATTCTCGACAACTTTGAGGCTGCATAGATCCATGTTAGCTAGACTTTAATTGATAAGCATGTTTGAACTACTTGGCTCGCATGTTAGCTCTCACCCTAATCAAATTTTTTATTTGACAAATTTTAGGAGAATGACAAAGCTTGTGATTTTTCAGTGCTGGAGAGGCGTAAACATTTTTTATTCTTGCAAGTGTTAAATAGGACGCTAAGACCAAACTATGTCGAATGGACATATTTGGTCTCAAACTTGTAATCACTGCGTGTTTCCTAGAGAAAACTTTCAACCATATTAATCCTTTTTAAGCTGGCATGCTACGTGAACCCCAAGGGGTTGCTCAACTGGGGAGCATGTTCGTCATTCTCGCATAAGGCTTGAGCTCAAATCACCTAAGTAGCACCGACATACGACACGATACAACATGACACGACATGATAAGTCATTTCTCAAAAAATAAAGAAATCCGACATGTTGGGACACGTATATTTAATGCATATTTTTATATATACATAATAAATTATCATTTTTATGATTATTTCAATCAAATTAATTCAATTCAAATCCACAAATAAATAAATAAATAAATAAAAAGATTGTTGGACGAGTGTCAGTGTCTAACACGTTCGACACGATAGGGAGACCCTCGGAGAGCGTCCGTGCTTCCTAGCAAATCACCATGCTTGTGCATTCTCTTTGAGTCACCCTAGGAGCACATACTTATGTGTCTATGGTAATTACTTGGAGTGCACGTGACGGAGGGTCTGTCACATCCGATGGGGATTACTTGGGTGCTCGAAGAGCCTCGACACCCTCAACACCAATAAAAAAAAAAAGCTGGCATGCTACGCGAGATGATGTTTGAGTGAGGTTTTGGTTGGAACTGGCCAGTTCAGTTAGATACCACTCCATTGATAAGCCATTGATCCATTAAACATCGTCAATGGCCTATTTGATTGAAGGGTCATTGTTACTATATGGATAGTTTCTATGAGATGTTAATTATGGAAGAACTATATGAATTTTGTGATTAAGAGAGCCTTAATTTTTAATATACCATTCTATCCTCATTCAGAGAATTCTAAAGCACATAACTCGTTGATTTGACATTCCAGTAAAAAATTAGAATCCTTCCATGAATTGAGGGAGAGTTAGTAGACATCTTAAGTATATTTTGTTTCACTCTGGATGCTTGAACATTTTTCCCTTTTGTGCATTCGAGCAAATAATCTCATCTCTCTTGGAGATATTAATGGCTAAGAGATTATTCACGAGTATTGATACTTGATGTTTTTGTTGTCTAATTGTGAAAAGAATCTTGATTGTAAAGTCCTTCCCAATGATACAGATTGGGCAAGGTACTTACAGCAGTGTATATAGAGCACGCGACCTGGAAACGGATACAATTGTAGCCTTGAAAAAGGTTCGATTTGCTAATATGGACCCAGAGAGTGTTCGATTCATGGCAAGGGAGATAATTATCATGCGGAAGCTTGACCATCCAAATGTCATGAAGCTGGAGGGTTTGATAACTTCAAGGGTTTCTGGCAGTCTGTATCTTGTGTTTGAATATATGGACCATGATCTTGCAGGCCTAGCTGCCAGTCCTAGTATAAAGTTCACTGAACCTCAGGTACACACTTTTCGTGTTTAATATTTCCTCAGTTGAATTAAACGTTATTCATGTGACCAACAAGTTAGGTAGAGTATGGATAAGGTGGAGTTGTTGTAAGAGACTACTGCGTCAATTGGACAGCAGAAAAAATGTTTGTAGGTTTATGTAGCTTCCTTGGTTTTCTCGCAATTGATGCTTGAGTTTCCATCTTCATTCCCTAAATATTCTCATTTACCATTTGATGCTGCATCTTCTCATTTACCGTTTGCAATATAGTCTTGATTATAAAATGGAGAATATGGACATTTAACTTTAGGTCAAAACTCTTTCTTCAATATAAGATCTTCATTCTTAAGCATTGTCTGTAATTGTGATTCACCACTTTCTACTTCCAGTAATTTCTTATTAAACTATAGAGACGATATAAACTTTCTTTTACCGACTTCTTTCTTAATTTCCTCCCCTAGATCAAATGTTACATGCGACAGCTACTTTGTGGACTTGAATACTGCCACAGCCATGGTGTTCTACACCGTGACATAAAAGGCTCTAACTTATTAGTCGACAATAACGGCAATCTCAAGATTGGAGATTTTGGATTAGCAACTTTTTTCCAGACCAATCAAAAGCAGCCTCTAACAAGTCGCGTAGTCACTCTCTGGTACCGACCTCCTGAGCTGTTGCTTGGTTCTTCAGATTATGGAGTTTCTGTGGATTTGTGGAGTTCTGGTTGCATCCTAGCTGAATTGTTTGCTGGGAAGCCCATAATGCCTGGAAGAACAGAGGTGCCATTCCTTATTAGTGCCTAATTTGTTTTCAATATTGGCACATTGGAAAAAACATTGTTTCGGATGTATAGTGTTTTGAAAATTATTTACCTAATGTTTACTTAAGCAATTTTGCCTTGTGTACAATAGCTTGGGGTATATACTTTGGGTTACATACAATCTGATCCAAGAGTCTTGAAGAGCATTCCTTAGTCTACTTATGGATGACATAAATTATAATCAGCAGTAATTTTATAGAAAATGGCAACAAAATTTGATTTTAAAAGCTTCTATATCAGGGTTTTTTTTTATACATTTATATTGGCAGGCATTTTCTGTAAAAGGTGGATTAGTCATATCTCCTTTAATATGTTTTGTTGTGTTAAGCTAAAGTCAAAATGCAATGACTTAAATACTTATGAGTCTATAATATATAGTTAAGTTGTTTAATGTGGTTAATCAATTAATTTCTGATCGTGTAGGTGGAGCAATTGCACAAAATTTTCAAACTTTGTGGGTCTCCTTCAGAAGAATATTGGAAGAAGTCAAAATTGCCACATGCAACCATTTTCAAGCCTCAGCAACCTTACGAGCGCTGTCTCCTGGAGACATTTAAGGATTTTCCTTCATCCGCATTGGCCCTGTTAGATGTTCTTCTCGCAGTTGAACCAGAACGCCGTGGAACGGCTTCTTCAGCCCTTCGAAATGAGGTAGGTCCTAAATTTTTTCTTTTCAGCTTTCTCGATGTCATGTACGGTTTTTCCTCCCTAGCGTCTCCTTTTCAATATTTTACATTTTGTGTGTGCCGATTTTCTTATTGTTATTGCAACTTTGGATAATTTAGCAAATTTCTTTGAAGACATTAAATAGTGCAATCATTTAATTTGACATGACATGATAGCATTGCCAGAAATACTAACCTTCAAATGACAACCTTTTTCATGAAATAAGGTGATACTTTTTAATAGGATATCGAATCAAGTGGGGCCTGTGCATATAATTTTGACTTACTACTCAGTGAACAAATTTTAGCAAGTAATCTTTCTATCTATTGCACTGCAAGCTGATCTTTTGCTTTTATTTTCCTTTTAGTTACGACTGCTAACATCCTAAATTTTGATTTGCTATCCCAGTTCTTCACATCCAATCCTCTTCCATGTGATCCGTCAAGTTTGCCAAAGTATCCATCAAGCAAGGAGTATGGTGCCAGACTTCGAGATGAGGAAGCCAGAAAGTGAGTCATCTTCTGTGTTGTTTCACTAAAAGAAACCTCCACTTTCCGCCATAAATGTGGCTGTGGGTTTGTGCTGATTAGAGAAAATAGTCTTTAGCACTAATGCAAAATCTTATCACAGGTGTTTAGGCGAAAAAAAATCCCAAATGAAATAATACCTCTATGGAAAGTTTGAAGTCTTACTTGTCAAAATCTAGCCAAATAACAAACCAATAAAAAAAGACTTTTTGTTAATTACTTGTTGCAAATGAACTATCCACTAATTCATCCTTGTACGAACAAAAAGTTTCATCAAGTTTCCACTTTTCTACTTTAAAATAAAATACGACCATTGTTATTGCAGTTACTTTTCCCTTTTTCCAAATATGGGGAAGGAAAAACTTTCTTATGTAGCCACTTAGAGTTGCTTTATGAGACGTGTTTCTTACACTCAGCATCATGCTACTAATGCTACTATTGTTTGATTTTTATTCCAGGCGTAAAGCTACTGCTGGTAAAGTTTGTGGTCTTGAAGCAATTATAAAGGGTTCGAAAGAGTCTAAAGTGGTGCCTATGTCAAATGCCAATGCTGATTTGAAGGCATCCGTTCAGGTAGCTTGTCCGTGTAATTATATCTCATACATATATGTAAGTTCAAGGGTTGGATGTGAGTGCCTTACACAAAGTCTGGTATGCATGCATATTGGAGAGGGACCCATTTTCTCATAGCTTGACCGCATTTATTTATTTATACTTTAGAAGCGGCAATGGCAATCGAATCCCCAAAGTACCAGTGAGCAACCAGGAGGAATGACCCAGAACAATTTCACTATATCTGGACAATCATCACAACCCAGTCTTGTTGGATCAACGCAAATTGGAAATGCAAATGAGGGTGAGGCTTTGATTGTGCGAGACCAAGAACTTGATTCTTCAAGTGGCGGTGCCGAGTTGACAAGGCAGAGATCTTTCATACATAGAAGAGCATCACAGTTATCCAGGTTTTCTAATTCTGTTGCTGTAGGAGATGATGCGCATCTCGATTGTAGTAGGGAGACAGGTGCTAACGCCCAATGGAGGGATGAGGCTATTGTTGCCAGGTGTAATCATCTAGATGGTGGTGAATCATCGCGAAAGCATGACTGGTCACATCATTTGCTACATAGGCCGATATCTTTGTTTAAGAAGGGTGGAGAGCACTACCGGAGGGAGTCCATTGTGGTAATTGCATTATTACTTGAATAAGCTATTTAACCTCGTCTCTGCTAGGAAAGTTTTTTTTTTTTTCCTTTTTCCGGTTCCCTTTTCACTAAGTTGAAGGTGAAATAATCTGACTCAACCATTTTCCTTTTATATTTATGGCTTTAGTAATGCTGTTTCTTGGCATTCTCTGTATTTGTTTTCCGTTACTAGCGTGAATAAAATGCTTGAACAAATTGGTATGGTATATCGAGTTGAAAAAAAAATGGACGTCACCATATCCATGTGGTCATTGGAAATTGAGCTGTGCTAACTGCTAGGCGCATGTTTATTTCTTCATTTTTTTTGCACATTAAAACAAACTTGATATTTGGTAACTTTTTAGGCTACCCTTGGGATGACGTCCTATGACAATTGGTATTGAATGTCTTTGCTTGTATAATTTTTTGAGATCAATCGAAAGTATCTAAAAAGTCATAAAAAAATTGTTTTGTAGAATAATTTTCCTCATAGTTTCATGTCAAATGTCAAAGAACAACATCAACAAATTTTCTCTTGCCTTTGGTGTGGTGATTTGCAAGCTATGATCTGAAAAGCTGATCATCTTCTCTTGCTTGTGATTGCAGAATTATTCTCCCAAAAAGAGCCGAATCCACTATTCTGGACCTTTGCTTCCCTCGGGAGGTAACCTTGATGAAATGCTCAAGGAGCATGAGCGGCAAATACAAAATGCCGTACGCAAAGCTCGCCTCGATAAGGTCAAGACGAAGAGAGAGTATGCCGATCACGGGCAGACGGAGTCACTTCTCTATTGGGCAAATGGTAGGTGATGATAAGGACTAATTGCATTTTTCTCTTGAAGCAATGACGCCCGCGGGATGGCAACGAGACGGTAGGAAGCAGAATTCCTATCCAGAAATGGTAAAAGATATGATTGACACAAGCATTTTGTGTGGGAGCATCGATTGATTGTGCGCCACCAAGTACTTATTCTAAGCACTTGAAGACGCTCCTCGTGCCGTATCAAATCTGAAGCAATCTGATTTGGTAAAATTAAGTGGAGGTCTTGTCTGGTGCTTCAACAATGGAAAGGGCTGTATATTGTCAATGCTTGCTCTTATTGTTGGAAGCAGTCTCTGTACAGTGATGACCCATCTCTATCTCTTCATTGATTGTCCCTTGATTATGGAATGGTTACTACATAATTCGAATAAAATGGCTGAAATCTGGTAATTTGAGACATTATCGTACGCGAGTTTGAATGGGCTCTCATCGATGGTTCTTCATTAGGAAGATGACATTATTAGTGCTTATGGTATTGTGTGTTTCCTTGATTTTGTGAGACAAATTGCTAAATACACCAAGAATCTGTACCGAGAGAGAGAGAAGTTCCTTATAAACTGTGAGAGGCAATTATGACATGAAACTACCTGGTGCAACTATGAATGTCTGTTGTTGAAGTGAGGTTATCATTTATAGAGTTCGTATGTCATAAATTTATGGAGTATATATTCAAAAAGTTTAAATTCTATGTCCATTCTTGAAATAGTGGATATTTTCCCAATGAACTAGGCATTGCACGAATAGACTTTTTCTTTTGGCCTTTTGTTTTCCAAATCTTACAATAGACACATTTTGATTTTTTTTTACCTGTAACGGATGTTTCTCATCGAGAGTTGCTCTAAATCGGTAGAAAATGCCGAATGCTCTTATCATTGAGTATTTTTTTTCCAGCCAATCGAAGTTGAATTCCATTAATGATTCCATAGTGCTTGGAGTAAAAACCATCCAATTCATGATGTCTTTAATGTCAAGAAAAATCAATTGCAAAGGAGAGGATGGGATGAAGACACCCAATTCAAAGGATACATCCTCCTAACTTGGGTTGCAACCCAATTTGCACAAGCATTAACATCTCAACTAATCAGGGGCACATTCTCGAGCCATTTCTGCTGATAGACTCCTAATACTGGCTACCACAGGTTCACAACTGCAGGAAGTCACATGCTCCTGCTCCTCTATAGCTTCAAAGACCACAGTTGATTTAGTGTCCAATGCAACATGCTCTCATCGTTATTATTCTCCTATTCAAATATCATGCGAAGGTATTAGAACACACCCTATCAGCCCATTTCCACAGCTTCTTATCAATAGCTCCGGAAGAACAAGCCCTTCTTACAGATTTCTTAAACGACTTTTGGAGAAAACAGTAGGCAGACTGTGCAGATAGATCCCCACTTTCACCCAAGGCTACACAAGTTCATGTTCATCCTAAATTAAACTTCAAGTCTAGTGTCCTGTCTTTATGTGGTGTCGACATCCCATCTTTCTTAGGAATTGTCCATTTATCTTCACAATAGCAAAATTTTCCACACAGCTCCATTCTTGGTAATCTCTCTTCCATCTTATATACACCTCCATGTCCAAGAAGCTTTTGACACCTTTCCTAACCTTCTAAAACTCCTCGTGAGGATAACAACAACCCTTCTCAACAAGGTTTCTCCATGCTAACTTATCCAGCAAGGCTTCATTGAAACACAACAATCTCTGAAAACCAGTCACCATCATGCTTTTGCTTTGGTGAGATCATCCCACTTTTGTCTCTTTTTGACCCAACACAACTTAGCATGATGCTATTAACCTCTGACAACCATTTCTTTAGACACAAATGTAATTATGTTAATTTTAAAGGAAAACTAAATTCTTCTTTATCTTTATTTACTGTTAATACATGTACATCTTTGTATGAGATAGAATATATCAGATTTCTCATATAAGTGGTATGTACTTTTATCTTTGTACGCAATCTAGTAGTAAATAAATTAAGGAAAATATGTAATTATACCACAATTTAATAATCCTCTTTTATGCCCCCTTTTGCTTTTGGATTCAATTTTTTTTATATTTTTCTGTGATCCATAACTATTATAAACAATGCCCATTAAAGAAAACCTTGCTTGAGATTTTTTTCCTTTCAGCACTCAATTATTATAATACTTAAAAAATTCATAATGTGTATATATTTATACTCTGTTATTTTTTTGGTCGATATATATATACTCTGTTCAAATACACAAAGCAGAGCAGAGAAGATTGAAGCCAATCTGCATCTTTCGGTTGGTGCAAGGGTGATCGGCGATGAAGAAGCGACCGCTGGACCGAACGAAGGTGGTTTGGCGTCACTTGCCACCGTCGATTACGGAGGCATTTCTGACCGAGCAAATCGACAATGTCTTCTCCGGGCGGTACCACTGGGTCTCTTTCCGTCCTGGCAAGAGCAGGTTAAGGGGGCCTTCGCTTGCTCTGTTCTTGGTCAGGCATTGTCTCCTTTAATTTCATTTATCGCCGTAGCCCACAGGTTGTTTTGCGTTTCTTTTTTTGGGTTCTTGTGGTGAGGGGTGCTTTTGAATGGCTCTGTAGTTACTTATGCAAACGCAACAGGGTAAGTGAGAGTTAGAACCGAGAAGTCCATGACTATTGAGGTTGAGGTGGAAGTTGAATGGCAAATATGCCCGTTGTTACTCCTTGGAAATTGTTGAATGCGAGGGGATAGGTCCTTTGGCTTGATTGCATAATTTGAATGAAAGTGAATCCATTAGGACAATCACGGCGGCCTGTCTATAATGCACGTGCTAATAGATTCGACATGATTTTAATTTGTACATTAGAGTCTTGCAAGGAGTGAGTTGTCATCACCAAACGTGGCTGTAGTTTTGTTGCTCCATAGTTTAACCCCTTGGCATTCTGAAGGTCTTTCGGTAAATTTTCTCCTGTTCTTGTAAAATGGGGGTGACATCGTATGATCCTCACATCTTAGACTCAAAATCCAGCTCAACATTGCGGTTCTTAAATGAGGTTTCTTTCGGTATTTCTCGATATATTCTGCTGGAACTTCCCTCACCCCTTCTCTTTTGTGAACGCCTTGCATGCTTCCTAATGTAGATTCCCCATCTGTGCACTGTAATTTGTCTGCATGTGAACCTGCATGGTCTACCTAGCATCTATGGCTTGGGTTTAATTGAATTCTGGCCCAATGTTTTGATGCTTTCCTCTATTATCTTGAAGATAATGTTGTGAGAGGACGTGCATCATCTCACTCTGTTTTCCTTGACATATTGTAGCCAGAAGCGCTATACTTTTTCTAGAGCCTATATTAAGTTCGACAGGCTGGAAGATGTTACTGAATTTGTGGGGTTCTTTAATGGGCACGTGTTTATGAACGAGAAGGGTAGTTTTGACTAGATTCATTTCAAATACTTTGTTATGGTGCTGTGAATTTTGTGCATACTTGAGAAAGCGAATTTAGTTCCAGTTGGTCATCATGCAACTCTTCAACTAAATCTCAGTAACACCCATGGATCTATCGCCTGTTAAAGTAGTGTACTTTAGAAAGTGTTCTTCTGCTTAAGTTAGTGGTTATACTTTTTTCCTGGGATATATTTCTGCAGAATTGAATTCTGGGTCATGGAATCCTTTTGGACTGAATACTTCAACAATTTACACAAAGAAATGACCTTCAAAGAGTGAAAAAATAATCTTAAATGTTGGTTCTTTTTCTAATCCTTTTTTTTTGGTAAAGTCTTAAATTTTTTTTTGGTAAAGTTTTCTAATCCATTTCAGGTGCTCGTTTTAAAACAACTGTTGAGTATGCTCCTTTTCAATGATTTCCGGCCCAACATTTAAGGAAAGATAGTCGTGAAGGGACCCTAATTACAGGTACCACTTTACCAGCTTTACCATGCTGCATGTGTGCATGTTTGTAGAATGATTAGGTAATAATTCCTCCATACCTTCCAGATCCTGAGTATATTGAATTCCTCAAATTATTGGTAAAGCCTGTTGAGAGTCTTCCCAGTGCGGAGATACAGCTGGAGAGAAGAGAGGCAGCGGGATCCGGTCTGTTAAAGATTTCCTGAATATCACTTTGCGAAAAGAAATCATGAGAGGAGCTGACTGGAACATTATTTGATTTTTCACTATGCATTCGTAGGTGCTGCAGAAGGTGTTCCTATTGTTACAATGCCTCTGATGGATTATGTTCGTCAAAAAAGAGCTTCTAAGGTAGTTACAGTCTGTATTATTGGATCAAATAGATCTTTGCACCTGTGAGGAACTGAGAGTTTGGGTAATGTCTGGGTTACGTGCTCTGGCCATACTAAATTTACTTTACTTGGTGTATGAGTTGTCACATGGTCAAATTCTGAGAAGTTTTCTGGAATAGGGGTAAAGCAATCAAACTGACTGTGCTGTAAATGGATGCTAGCTTTTGCTCTAGTTTTGTGAAACCTGAGTAAAATTAACCTAAATATGATGAAAAAAATAATACATTGTCATAATGATCTGCACTTGGGGCTTGAATGATGCTTTAGCTTGTTGAATATGAAAATACTGTTCATAGTTGGAAGAATTGCCTGCAGTGAAGTTCCTTTGAAAGTTTACTTTTGTTGACAATGAAAGAGTTGGTTTCAGTGCTTCTGTTCTGATTTTTGGGTTATACTATTCCTTGTTTGATGTTTGCATGCAAAGTGGATATGACCTCCATCTGACTCCAATTGTCGTATGGAATGGAACTACAAGACACCGTTATGTGATGTGATAGTGACAATTATGGAGTGTTCGTCTTCCAGGATAGTTTTGACCTTCTTTCCCATTTTTCAGAGGTTAAGGACAAGAGGCAAATTGAAGGAAAAAGCTGGGAAATCATCAGCTAAAACTAGGCCTTCATTATTATCTAAACTCAATACTGAAAAGAGAAGGACTTCCACAACAACAGTAATCATTTTATTGGTTGTCAACATATGAAGCATGTTCATTCCGCTGTTAATTAATTTCTGTTGATATGTATATAGTAAATGACAGATTAACCATAGAAAGGAACTCATGTTCTAAGTCTCGGATTCCTTTCATGTCTCTTAGCTTCTTTTTTTCTTATCAATCTTAGCTGGTTGCATGTATGTTAAGTGGGGTGTTATATGCACTCATCTTGACTTAAGTTGGTTTCTTTTCTAAAAGTAGTCAGGGATGTATCATGGATTCAATCATCTTAACTTTCAAAAGTTAAGCATCCTTCTTTTTCGTTTAATGTAATTTATGATAGTACGCATCCTTCGTTTTCCTTTCATGTAATATTTTCAAAAATTTGCACACATGCTATTTCCAGTATAATTGGTAATAGAATTGAAAAAATATCCTTTATTAGACATAATCACCACCAGTGTAGATGGTTATGCTTGATCTTCCTTGACTAGTACTTGTCACTTGCTAGTTATGGTTTTTCTAATCTCTTCAGGCCTATGATTGGTGTTGCAACTCTACTTATTTTATGTGCATAAGAAGGAGAATGTTGGAATTTTACAGTATATTGACATTTTTCTATTTTTGTTGGCAGTGTGTTCTAACTGACACGGCAAGAAAAAGTCGCAGAATAGAGAAAGCGACTTGCAATTTGATTGCAAAAGTAGAGAAGTTACAGCTTTCTAACAAATCTAATACCTTGGGGCCCACGTTTCCAGCTGAACTCTTGGGTGGTGACAGTGGTGTGGCTAGGACAGGGAATTTGTTCTTTGAGTGATGGCTATGGCAATCTATCTATTCTTAGGATGGTCCCTAAATTTACAGTTGAAAATCTATAATCTAAGGCAAAAGATCAGGTGCTAATATGTTTAACATATACAGTGTGGCCTGGTAATTAGTTTCTGGTAGTGAACCTAAACAAATGGTTTGCTTATTGAATAATGTGCTGGCATTTGTGGAGGGTTCTATAGGCCTGCACGCGATTGGCTTTACTGTTGGAGATGACTCTTATGGAGCTACTGGCACCTCTGAAACATCTTGTTGTGTTTGGACTGGGGTCGTTTCATGAAGAGGTTTTCATTAGATTTTTCTCTCCTATCTGTCTAAATTGCCGATGAAAGTTGAACCTGGTAGGAAATTAAATATCGTAAAGAACATCCTAATTTGTGCTTGCTGGCTGCTGTGAGCATCTGGCGGCTGGCAGATTTCTCTGTCCTTGACTCCTTGTTGTGGTCATAGCAACAACCATGGGGACATTTTCATATGATCCTGGAGCTTTCTTCAATTCTTTCTAAAAACGTAATTTCCAATGGGTTGACCCCAGAGGAAATGAGATCTGGCTTTGATTTCTCTCTCTTATAGATATATTCTATTTTCAATGCGTTTCTGAAAAGTGATACTATCCCCAAAAGGATGAAGCAGGCTCAAGCTTTTGAATGGCGAATAGATTTGGCTGGTCAAGTAATTATTTATCTTTCCCTTGAGTTTGTTCTTAGGCAATGTCCATGGAGGCATGGCAAAGATGGAAGAAACCAAGAGGAGGAAAAAAAGGGATGAAAAAACCTTTGCTCATATTATTATTGCCCAAGTGCTGAATGCTTTTCATTTTGAAATATGACAACTGATAAGTTCTTTCTTTTGTGTATGGGGAATGATTGTTGACGCGAACTTCTATTAAACGCCTTAATTTCTCTGAAAACTTCCTCTGATCAAGCTAGTTGAGTTTCCTTCTTTATTGAATCTCAATCAAGAGCAGACCTCTAGACTTTTAGGAAATTTACTCATCGTTTTCGGTGTATGCATCTGGGTTTTCTGGTACAATTCATTATGATTAAAGCAAGTAATTGTATTCGTTTATTTCTGCCCTACCACTGAGGAATTCCTGTCAATATATTCCAGGAGTAGCTGGTTTTGACAATTGCAGGAAAAAGAAAATCCAGCTTTCAAAAAGGAAGGTGAGACAGATTCATAAGGTGGCTGCTATTCCTCTGTCTCCATATTGTTATTGGTCAGCATTATATCTTCTGGTGCAGTGCATACCAGAGGCTAGTTTCATGTTTGGTTAGGACTATTTTGAGGCCTTCAAATTTCAATTCTGGTGTTCTTATTAATGTTTATCGTTCGAAGTACTGTCCTTCATGTAAGTGGCTGTTAGCTGTGAGATTTCGAATTACCTTTTAAGCTATTTCTAGAACTGATAAGTGCCTTCTAACCATTTCTTTGCAGGTCTTTTGGTGGTATTGCACCGCGGCTATTCCAAGAAAAACACATGACGGTTCCATCTGCTGAAAAGCGTGATCATCGAAGTGAAAAACGTAATCTTGTAAATCATGATGTGCGTAAATAGCTGCCTGAGATTCATCTAGGAAATGAAAAAAGACCACCTGGGGCCCCACTTGTACAACCATCTGTAAAAGATGCAAACAATGCCTCTGATGTGGTTTTTGAGAATGACTTACTTGATTTGGGAGATGAGAAACTGGAAACTCAAATAAGGTAGAAGGATCAAGTCATTAGACCTGACCATGGTGTACGGCGCCTCTGCTTTGTCAATCGGAGGGATCAAATGCAAAGATGAGGTTCTGTCCTCGTTGACATTTATTTCTGGTAAATGTCTCTTATAGTCTTCAGATGGTAAGGATATGTTTGTATTTCTTTGTATTGTAGTATTTTAGATTTTGTTGTCTCCTCTGCATTCAATTGGACGCTATCTTCCAGGAGGCAATGCAGATCCTCAAGTTACCATTTCAGCAGTTAGGAGCTCTAGAGTGAGAAAAAGAGGCAGCAGTCAGTCGTCTGTAAACAATGGTTGGTTTGTGTTTTGAGGATGTCAATTACTTTTGGTCAATGTTTTACTATCCCTCCCACACTCCTATCTTGTGATTTTGGGGTTAGGAAATGGTCGAGTATAGCTTCATATGCTTTTGATGCAGCTATCATTGTCAGACCCTCCTAGAAAGGAATAGATGCTAAACATGAGTATGGCTGGCAACTTATGTTTCCCTGTGACAATCTTTATTTGTGTCACAAATATTCTATGTTTGTTAATCATGCCATAACTTTAAAACTTAAACTGTACAGGTTTAGTAAAAGGGTAGCACAAAAGACAACAAATTTAACACATTTGATGATTGGGTTATTATATATGAACATGCAAAATGCGTCTAAAGAAACATATATGTGTCTAAATGTAAATAAACTTGCCATGTTGATATAAATTACATACTTATGTTTGATTAAATGTGAGACATGTTTAAATTGGTAGAAAGGTCAAATGTTTATTATTCATATAAATAGGGCGTGTAAGAGGTTTTAATCTTATTATGTGATGAACATGATTCAACTAAATTCGAACATTCATATTTTTGTGTTATGTCCTGTCATGACCCTCCCGACGGTGGAAAGACGGGTTTAGAGGTAATGTCTTGTTGAGGACCAACGGTCCTCAATCAGTACGGGTTCTCCCAAACCCTTACCTTGGACGACATTGGAAAGTTCATTTAATTGATTAATCTTTGAAAATTCCGTCGGCTATAAGTTAAGTGAGATGCGGGAGTATGTCTCATTTCCTATCCATCTAGAGATCTAAATACAGGGACTGATTACACTACTTATTCAAGTAATGCCCTTTCGGTATGTAAACTTGGTCATTTATCGACTGAGTGTCACATGCGGTGTTTTGGCCCCTTAGTTCTGCTCTGCATTTGGCTGAGAAAGCTCGAAGTTCTGCATCGTCCTTCGAAGCTCCTTCGCCGGACTTGATCCTCACCAGCGATAATTTCTTGAACCTCCTCATGATAGCTTGACCAGTAATTTCTCTTTGGCAAGGTAAGACTCGAGATGCTCTCTATCGATTATTTTGCAAGTAAAGCTGCCTTTTGAAGTCGATATTGATGTTTGCTTGGAAAACGATTAGAATTAGAGCTATATTCTTTGATATGAACTAAAACTTTTCTAGAAACACTTTGGATCGAAATGTTGTCTTAGTATTGCATATAAGATCATTTTTCCGAAATGCTCATCATTTGTTCGACGAAATGCACAAGTTAGATCCGTGTCAATTAGCTTGTATTATAGATTAATTAAAGTGCAATCTGACTTTTCTTAAATGGCTTTCTTCAAAATATCTGTCCCTTGATTTGTTTTGTGAATCCATTCCTTCTTAGCCGAGAATCTCCTTCACCTATTGTTGGTTTGATTTCTGTCCATGTTTGCACGTTTGTTCTGTCCATTGCTGGATGTAGTTGAGTCATGTATGAAGCTGAATAAATATCGAGGTTTTCTTTCCAAATCCGAGTAGAACTATATTGATTCTTATGTCCATTTTCTTTTGAAAACGAGCAATTTGTCGAGGATTTCGTTGAAATTGTGGTTGGAGATCTCTCTTGAACGTGTGCTTTTGTTTTGAAACTGTGCTCCGGGTATCTTTGTGGGTGTGAACGATGTTGGTGCTTGGAGCTGTTCGTTGGATTGGGATGGCGGGGAGTTGATATCATGATTGTGTGAGGTTGTGGCCGGTGGTGGGCGATGGCGGCGGTCCGATGGCTGTAGATGGATGACGGCAGCGCTTGGTTTTGAGAGCTGGAAGTATTTGGTCATAGATGAAGGTTCAATAATATTGTGCTCATAAAAACGTTCAAGAAGGTTCCTCTTTGAAAGAAGAAAAAAATTGTCAAGTCCTCGGAAGGGAGACTAAGAGAGAGAATGAACGCAAGAAGGGGATCAGGGAAGGTAAAAACAAATTAATAAGAAAAAATAAAAGGAGAGAAATAGAGAATAATAAAATATGGGTTTATTTAGTACTGTTGTGATAGAAAATGGGCTTAAAGCGGTTATGATGGGCAATGGGCTTGGTGTGTTTGTATTCAAAATTAGTAAGCCCATTTTCATTTTTGGCCTGGACTTGTGAACTTCAAATCTGCCCCCAGGCACGGACCGGGCCCAAGGACTTGGCCCGTGTCCTCTTTTTAAAGAGAGCAATAATAATAAAATAATAATAAAATAATAATAAAATTAATAATTAAAAAAAATCGGAAAATTAAAATTTAAAAAATAGTTCCTGGTAGGTAAGTTTTTTTTTGGCCATGCCTGATTAGGTAGTTAGATCATGATCATATATTTATTTTAGTTTAGGTTCAAATAGATTAATCTCTTAGAAATTGAATTTAATTTGAATTTAGTTCATGGGGTGGGTGTCCTAGAGCTTAATAATAAGGCCATTTTATATTTTTTACCCACTACATATTGGGTTACTTTACTGCAATCTATCTTTTTATTCGTTCTTTTATCACTATTTTTGATGAATTGGTTGTTATTTTTTTATATTATTTTTGTGCCGTGATTTACTTTTCTATTCGAATGGATAGTTTACATTTTAGGATCATAATTGGACAAAAAGACCGCAGGCAACACTCAGTTGACAAATAATCAAGTATAGGTACGGTAGAGCTTTAGTTGGATAATACTTAGAACTCCGGTTACGTAGGAAGTGAGATGTACTCTCGTATCTCATTTGGCTCCTAGCAGGCCTTAATAGATTAGTGGTGACTCCTTTACATAGACTTCTCATAGGCTAAATCAAACTAAAATGAAAATCCCAATGTCACATGATGCTAGGGTTTGAGAGATCCTGTGCCAATTAAGAACAGTGGGTCCCCAATTTGACATTAACTCTAAACCCACTTCTCCCTATCGGAGGGTAGAGACTTGAAATTTTTTTATTTTGTAATGGCAAAATCATTTATGGTCAATACTTCATAATTCCTTGAAGTCATTTGAAGTATTTCTAATTTCTTGAGTATGTCAATGTCATGGAATTGATTGAATCGCTCCACTTTGCTGCCTCCAAGCTTGGCATTAGTCTTGAGAGTTAGATTAGCGAAATATTGATCATTCACTTTATTAGTTTGCATGCGAGGCAACACTATGTGACTCATCCGACTCAAGTTTTACATATCCATTTAAGGTGCTTCTAGCTGTTGTCTCACCTAGACATGATGCAATAAAAGAATTGAGTACGCTATCTTTTGACTTTACAACCACTGTCATTGACATGCTTTACAACTCAATCAATCTAGTCACATTAGAGAACATGCTCATCTTTGCATCTTGATAAAAGAGCGGTTCTTTCATCAGAATCCCCAAGTTTTTGCATGGCTGCTTTTGGATGAATGACTTATCGTTGGTTTGACGTGCTAAAATCGACAATGACCCATCTTTCGATCGGCTTCCCATCCATGATCTATTTCCCCAATAGACTTCAATTGCATCTGTCTTCATTAAATTCTATTTTGATCACCTTGCAATTCAGAGTTGCCAACTACTACTTGACACATCGAGCTTCTTATCAACAACTTTCCTATCACCTTTAATCACGAAACCATCATAAACAATTGCGATGTGGACATTAAGCCTAAGGCACTTGTGAGTTACCCACCATCCTGTGAGGCTATCAAAATTCACTCTATTTCAGATTAAGGAAAGTTATGCTCTAACGATCACATGCAGTTTCTTCCATTCTTGATCGCATATGGCGAGAAGAACATCTTTAGTGCGATCCCGTTTCCTTGCGGGACGCACAACGTGAAGATATATTTCGGGAAAGATAGCGAGGATTCCTCTTTTGGATGCATCGTCATACTCATGAATGAGCTCAAGCTCCATAAGTTGAAGGACTACTTGGCGGGGAACTTGTCGTTAGTCCCATTTGACGTTATTACAAGGTATGGATTTGGCGATGAAGGACAACCCCATGAGACACATGATCTTAGTCGGCCGACATTCTATCTTTTCGAGTATCCCAAGGCAAATGACCTAAAGTACATGACGTTCAAGGGTCCCAACAAAACTTGAAGCTAACCTCTTAGGATGTTGCGTTATCTTCGGATTACTTGGTTATGGCCTTTTGGAAGAGGACGTTGGTCATTGGTTTCCTCAAGGAGCATATACATGGATTCAACATCAGCAAGTTTGCATGGTATAAGAGGAAAGTCGCATAGGGGTTAAAGAGGTAAAGGTCACAATGACCTACCTCAGGACCAAACTAAGTATACGGTTGTGAGGCTCACCGACGAGACTACACACCCGAGACATCTAAGAGAAATACAAGAGCTCCGATGGCAAGATGAAAAAGATCAACTTAGTGAATACTTCTAAGAGAAATACAAAATAAAGATAAAGTACAAGGACATTCCTTGCCTAATTTCACCTTCTGGTACCTTTGCCCCTCGACCAACATGCAAAACTCCATCGGCATGTAATGCTTCTTGTTTGTTCTTGCTGAAATCCAAGTAAGGAATGTCATTGTACTTGATTTCGATTTTGTATTTTGTTCAAGTAGTTCACTCGTGGATCTTCTTCACCCGTTTTGAGAAGTACTTTCATTCGGTCTGAGTTGGGTCATTATGACCTTCACCCCCTTCAATGTCCGCTCGAATTCCTTCATGTTCCTTGCAAATTGGCTTATTCTAAATCCATGTATGTGCTCCTTGAGAAAATTGATGATTGACATCTTTTTTCGAAAAGCCATGATCAAGTAATTTGGAAACAGCGCGAGGCCTTGGGTGGTTAGCTTCAAGCTGTGTTGGAACCCTTTCACTATCGCATAGTTCAAGTTGTCCACCTCGTGATACTCAAAAGTATAGAATGTGACGGAGTGATATTATGTGCCTTGTGGGGTTCTCCTTTGTCACCAGATCCGTGCTCTATAATATGTCGGGTGGGATTGATAGCGAGTTCCTCGCCAAGTAGTCCTTCAACTTACGGAGCTTGAGCTTGTTCACGAACGTGATGGTGCATTAGAATGAGGAGTTCTGCCATCTTCCTGAAAAATATCTTCATGTTGTACATGCTACAACTTAGCGGGATTGCACGAAAGATGTTCTTCTTGCCATATGCGGTGATGGATAGAGGAAATTGCATGTGGTCGTCAAAGAATAACTTCCCCTTGATTTGAGATAAAGTGACATTTCATAGCCTCATGGAATGACGGGTGTCTCACAGGTGTCTCAGGCTTGATGTCCACATAGCAATGCCTTTGATGGTTTCAAGATTGAAGGTGATGGGGAAGTTATTGACAAGAGGAAGCCTGACATGCTGAGTAGCAACTGGCGACTCCTAATGGCAAGTTGATCAAGATAGAAATTGATGAAAACAAATATAATTGGACTCTAATGGTGATCAGTCATGGATAAAAATTTGATTGAAAGTAGGTCATTGTCGATTTTAGCACGTTGGATTAGGATCGGCTCAATTGTAAACCATTTATCCAAAAGTAGCAATACTGAAAATTGGAGATTCGGATGGAAGAATCGCTCTTTTATTAAGATGTCATGATGAACATGTGTTCTCTAATGTGGCTAGATTGATTAAGCTACTAGAAGATGTGGCGATAGTCATTATAGAGTCGAGAGATGGTGACTCAATTTCTTCTTTGTATCATATCTGGGAGGGACATTGGCTACCAGCACCTCAAATGGATATGCGAGACTTAAGTTGAGTTAGTCACTCAATGTTGCCTTAACATGCATGTTAGCCAATGAAGTGAATGATCACCCTCATGATTAATGCCAAACTTGGGGTAGCAATGTGGATCTATTCAATCGATTCTAGCACATCAATGGCGTGGGGCATGTGATGTTCCTTTGTACCGATGTCAACCACCCCGCATCCCGCACATGATCAATTCGTCAATTGCTGCAGTTATTGGTACTATCAACTAGCCTGCTGCTAATCGCTATACTGCAAGGGTGTGACCTCAACTCCATCGGAAAGAGAAAATTGTCAATATCGGGGATAAGTGTTTGTAGCTCGTCGAGACATACGCCCATTCCAACATACACACCCAAGTCTCACCCGCCTAATTCAAGGTGAGGGGTTAGGGGCAACGCCATGTGTGATACCTAGGCAAACATGCCCTCGACCAAATGGCTTTGGGTGCAACTTGCGTTCAAAACTAAAATTGGATTCTAGCCGACCCCGATAGGCGAGTTGGGACAATCCTTGCACCACTGTGGTATGAGCTGAGGTATACTCTCATAACTCACTTGGTTTATAGTCGATCTCAATAGATTAGTGGGGACTCCTCATTTAGAATTTTCATTGGGTTAATTGAAACTAAAATTGAATATCCCAACGTTGCGCGAGGTAAGGTGTCATAGTAAGCACTCAAATGGATCTATAAGACTCGAGTCGAGTTAGTTACTCAGTGTCGCCTTTCCATCCATGCCAATAAAGCGAACGATCAATATTTAGCAAATCTAGCCCTCAAGATCGATGCCAAGCTTGGGGGCAGCAATATGGAGCTATTAAATCCATTCCCGCACATCAACGACAGGGGCATGTGATATTCCTTGGTGTTGATGTCAACCGTCCGCATCCCGTAACACAATTAGTTCGTGATTTACTACAATCATCAATACCATCAACTAGCTTGCTGCCAATCGCTATGCTATAAGGGTGCGACCTAAACTCCACCAACAAGAGAAAATTATCAACATTAGGGAGATGTGTCTGGAGCTCGTCAAGACATATACCCATCTGAATCGAGTTAGGTCCTGGAAACTGGTATTATTCCGCGATGGACAAAAGCCAATTTGATATGATTATGAATGAAGAATTGCAGGATTTGAAGAAGGTTTTTGTTGAGAAATATTACAAGCCAACCATCTGATCATCATGGCGCAAAAGCGCCACCAATCTCCTCTTTTACAAGCTCAGGCCTTTGATACGTTCGTGCACAGGGACTTGATGCACAGGCTGGTGCATGGCATAGGGACTCGATGCATGGGCATGACGCAAGGAAGCATGTGGTGACTGAATGCAAACAGGCATGACGCACGGCACGGAGGCCCGATGCATGGCACAGGAACTCGATGCATGAGCACGATGCAAGGCACAGGGACATTTCAAGCGCATGATCGAGCCATGTGACTCGTGGGCACTTGGTATTATAGTTATAATTTCCTCTTATGCCTTGTTATAACATGACTTCTTCTTATATACACAAGTCATGGCATAATGTTGGAACTTAGAAGTTAGCATATCATGAGCTACCAAGAAGGGCAGGGATTTCCATCATTAGTACAAGGACTACGGAAATTTCCATTTACAACGGATACAGGGGTCGCTTATCAAAACAAGGCTTTTTCTTGCGCACTCAAGTCATGTTAAAGAGTTGGCATGTTGGCCGAAACAAGTTACACATAGCATTTCCGCTTTATCAAAAACAATTAACTTCTGAAGCACACAGTCCATTGACACGATCCACATTCGCTAGGCACACAATCCACATTCGCTAAGCACACGACCAAGTGCATGATCCACATTTCATAGGCACATTGCCGGTCAAACCAACCAAGTTCCTCGCCTCTTGTGCCTTGTTGCAACATATTCACTTGGCACAACGGATACAAGGGTTGCTTATCAAAATAAGACTTTTTCTTATGCACTCAAGTCATGTTAAAGAGTTGGCGTGTTGGCCGAAACAAGTTACTCAGAGCATTTTTGCTTTATAAAAAACAATTTATTTCTTAAGCTCACAGTCCATGGACACGATCCACATTCTAGCCTGGATTTTGACTTAGAGGCATTTATTCATAATTCAACACACGATAGTTTTGCGTTACTGGCGTTTTAACCAAGCGCGATGATCAATTGTGCGAATCAACGGTATCTTTCATACTAGGTTGAATCACTATTGTGATACTATCATCAGTAAAGTAAAACTGACATGTCCTACGACGATCTAAACCTAGGTCACATTCCATATTGGTGGGTAAACAATTCAACACTTGGTGAATTCTACTTCATAATGATAGGAAGAGTTGACATTGAAGGATAAAAAAGCAACGCCGCTATGAACGGTTGGCTACCATAGGCCAATTATCCTTGTGGTAACTTTTTTGACACCTCTAGTTTCAAATTCCGAAGATCTAAAGGAGCGATAGGCCACGCTTTCATGGTTCATATTTGTACTGAAAATCAGAATCAAACGAGCTTTTATTTTTTTGTTCTACATGAGATTTCTGTTCTCATTGAGCTCATCTTAAGACACTTGTGTTATCTTTTAACAGATGTGCCGCCCCAACCAAACTCCCTACCTGACAATGTCTTCTGCCCGGATCGGCCAGCATGCGCGGCCCTTAGTTCTAAAAGAAGGGGTATTGCCTCGCCTCCGTTTTATGGAATAAGTAAAATAACATTAAAAGTAGTGGTATTTTGGCTCCCACTTATTCTACATCTCTCAAGTCATTTCACAAAGTCGAACTAGAGTCAAGCTCAACATGGTCTTCTTCCCCGCTGATTCTGCCAAGCCTGTTCCCTTGCTGCGGTTTCGCTGGATAGTAGACATGGACGGTGGGAATCTCGTTAATCTATTAATGCGCGTCACTAATTAGATGACGAGGCATTTGGCTACCTTAAGAGAGTCGTGCATTGAGTCCCTGCGCCATGCATCATGTCCCTGCGCCTTGCGTCGTGCCTGTGCAACGAGTCCCTGCGCCTTGCGTCGTGCCCATGCATCATGCCGAGTGCATGGGATGTGACCGATGATCGTGCTCGTGCATCGTGCCAAGGCTCGTTAGTCCATGGCCAAGTGCTACATTGTGTGCCTTGCGTTGTGCCTTCGCATCCTGCCCTCGTGCCTTACCTCGTGCCCATGCATTGCGTGCCTAGTGCCTTGCATCGTGTGCGTGCATCGAGTCCCACTATCATGGCCGAGTGCATCGGAGGCGGCCGATGATTGTGGCTGAGTGCATCGGTCCTAGTTGAGTGCATCGGTCTTGCACAAGATTCATGGCTGAGTGCTTGGTTCACATGGTTTGATCAATACTTTACCAATCATTTCTTGTCCAATTGAATTCATTCTTCTTTCTAAATTTTGTTTGAGTCATGAAATAGCTCCCCCATTTGTTTTCCTACCTCCCAACTATTTTTTCTAATTTTTAAATTTATTTCAATTTTATAAATACCAAAAATAAAAATAATATTTTTCGGCCGTCAAATTTTTTTTCCTGATGTATCCATAATTTAGTTCACATTTTTCTAAGCATCCCTACAAAAAATCTCATCAAAATTTAATTTCTACATTTTTTTAAAGACGTCCCATCTCCAGCATGGTGAATGTTTCCTCCTAGTGGGAGCAAAATTGCTCATAAGGATCTTTAGGGTGGTAGAGGTGCTTGAAGGCCATGACTGGCCTATGGGCAATTATTGGGTGATGCATGAAATTGTGTTATGTGCACAAGATTGAGTCATAATATGGATCGATGACCGATGAAATAGACCATGACCGATCAAGTAGAGCACCTCTAGACAAAGATGGATGGACTGATGATCCATGCATCGCGTGGTTCCCCTCATGCAGGCATCATGGCCAAGTGCATGGGTCATCGACAAGCTAAGCGGCCATACAGGATGAATCGATGATCGAGTTCCTTGGGAATCGATGAATCCATGAGTCCCTTCGGTAAGAAGAGACTATGCCTCGCGGCATAACAAATGAGCCATGATGGTGCAATGATCGTCCCATAATCAGGTGAAGGATCGAGTACTGAGTTGAGCCAAGATCAAACCATGATCGAAGCCTTAATGGCCAAGGGGAGGCGAGATAGAGACGGAGATTGAAGCCATGATAAGGGACAAGATCTTGCTGTTGTCGCGTCTAGTGGTGCGGACATGGCCTCGTTTGATGAGTCCATGTGCTCCTCGAGTTCTCATGCTCGAAAAGCTATAGATTAGTCGGCTTGGTTTACTTTCAGTGTATGCGATGGCATGTGAGAGATGACAAGAATGTGTGTGTTGGCAGGCTTCATGCTGGTGTATTGAACTGCTTCTCTCACTTTCGATCAATTGTTGCTCTACGAGTAAACATTGGATGCACAATGTGGGTTCCTATGTTGCATATCTATTGCGGCTGAAATTTTTGCCTTTCGTTGTCCCTTTCATCACAACATCCTTTTGGATGCTTGGTTGGACTCGATAGTAGAGCTTGCATTCCACGAACATCTCATATGATTGTTCGGATGGATCATGAGTGCCTGGTTGCTCTCTTAGATGTGGAACTTTCTTCATGGGAAAAAGGGTTCATTAGCCCTTGTTCCCAAATCTCTAAATGTTTATCGCTTTACTGGAATGACTCTCTTTCCTTGTTTTTGATCATGTGGAGCTCTAGGGCTTCATGATGGATTATACTTGGGGGACGTCGTGAATGAATGCTACACGGTTGATCCTGCCAGTAGTCATAGTTTGTTTGATGGTATTTGCTGCTCGGATAACTGTAGTAATTCTAGAGCTAATATGTGCAACAAATCTCGACTCTTGGAAGGGATGCATTTATTAGATAAAAGATCAACGTGGGTGTCGCGACCTAAATTTTTCAGGCTAATGGATTATTAAGACTAAGCCTAATTTGGGCCCTCCCAAGCCCTACCAATTCCCAACTTAAGGTTTAACTTTTTAACATGTAAAAGTTTTTATGCTTGGAGTCTCCACTAATTTATTTGTAATAGATCGATTATAAACCTAAATAAAACATAAGGAGATATATTTTATTTCTACGAACTAGAGATTCTAAGCTCGGGGACTTGGTTACGCTAGATCTAGTCTAACGCCCTTTCGGTACCTTTTATTTTCAAAAATATTTATGCAGGCAGTCTGGATCCATTTTATTACCTCATCACTAACATGTGAGGTGTTCATACGGGTGCGCAAATCACCAATTTAACACCTAAGAAAGCAATAAATAAATTGCAAGATTAGGAGAATGACGTACCTTAGAGCAACACAAGCATCTGCGTTGTTAGTGGAAAATCACACATACAATCCTAATATGATTTCTAATTAACAAAACAAGGCACTCGAGGTATTCTTTAGGGTTTGCGCTTTATTAAAATGTAAACTAACCTATATGCAATGACGTGCAAAAATGACATGCAATTAATGCAACCTAGCATGCGAACTATATGTCATGCGACGACGTGACCTAATTCTAATGATGAACAAATGATTTATTTTTTTTTTGTATTTTTCCAATGAAATTCGAAATAAAAAAAATGTCTAAATTAACATGCAATCTATTTTAATCTGTCCTAAAGTGATTCATTTCTTTTGGGATTTTCATGGAAATTCGAAATCTAAAAATAACCTAGATAATCTATTAGGATTAGAATAACACCTAATTTAAACTAGGAAATAAATTATCTCAAATCCTAATTTAAATTAAATAATTATCCTATCTTCTAGATACATTTAGGGTTCCCTAAACATGCAAAACTTCTAATTTAAATCATAACTAACATATTTTTGGATTTTCTTTATTAAAAAAATCAAACAAATATAACAACCGCACTCAAACAATCCACGCAATCCGTAAGATTCTTCTTATCAAATTTGGATTAGGAAAAGAAATCAAACTAACGGTCATATCTATAGAGTTATAGATATCGACGGAAAGTTGATTGTTTGAATTTGAAAAGCGAATAAAATCTATTATCGTATCCAAGTGATTATGGATAAGATAACGATTTTTCGTATCGCCGCGTATCGTACCTTAGGGATAAAGTCGGATAGTCGTCCAGATATGTTGCAAAATTAGGAAAAAATTTCCTAATTTTGGACATTCTAGAACATTGCGGATAAATAAAACATTATCCTAAAAATTTCTAGTAATCCACAGAATATTCACCAAAATATTTGAAATATCGAAAAAACTAGGAAACTAAATATTCTGAAAATATCGGATAACGTTTTTACCTAATTTCGGGATATTTCCAAATTTGAACTCGCAGATCGGGATTACGGATTGGGATGATTGATAGTGGGTGGACCGGCGGCGATGGTGGTGACTTGTGCTGGACAATGGCTCGAATTAGGCCGGCTCGGTTCACTCGGTGATGACTATTCGAACGCCACTTTAATCGAGAAGCACTTCAAGGTCACGTCCGTGTAATCGATGAAACTTGGTCAAAACTCCTTCCACGTTCAATGATCTTCTTTCCTTTGACCAGGATTTTGTCCTTTGGATTCCACCACTTAAGACTCTTTCTTTGGTTATTCTCTTTGGCCATGCACTTCACTTAACAATTAATATGAAAGCATCGAACTTTAATGGAATTCTTCCAAACATGGGTCGAGGACTGGTGAGTGATGTTGAGGCAATAGAGTTACGGAAAGAGAGAGTTCGCTTGTTGCTTGCAGACGTGAGGGCATCGTAGGAAATTGTTGAACTCGCGACTCGTTGCATCCAAGGGATTGGTTTTGCATCTGGGCTGGCCACGCAAGATTGGTCAAGACTGTGAACTCCCTCGAAGCGCTGAGATGGCCCACGGAATGCTTCGACGGTACAAGCGTGCTGAAATTTAGTCGGGGCTGGAAGGTTGCAAAGGGGCTCGTCGGCGTTGCTTGGAACTCGCTGGATAGAGGAGACTCGGCTGGAAACTTCTCGGAACTCACCTCCCCTCACCCTTTTTCTCTTCTGTATAATGCTCCCCAAGCCGTGTATTCAATTGCATGGGCTCCTCTACTCTCCGAAATTGTGTTCTCCGAAAATTCTGAGACCCTCCCTTCATTGAAGGGTATAATCACATATTTATATTGCAACTCTAGGTTAATTGACCGGGCTTCCTAGTCCTAATGGACTTAGACTTAGGCTTTATCATTTAATTTTATTTTAATTTTAAATGAGCTAAATTAATTTGGGCTAATTTAAGCTCAAATTAAGATAACCAAAGCTTTAGACTTGTGAATTTCGGCCCCCAATCCCTTGAGTGAGCCGAGTTTCACTCGACACTCGAGCTCGGTTTATGCGATGGATTTTCAACTTACTCGCCACTGCCGGTCCGATGTGGAATGCAATTAAATTATATGATCCTAAACTATATGTTATGCGATTTTGATATTTTTGTTTAGGGGTTAAAATTCAATCCTCAATTTTCTATGCAATTAATTACTAAATGGTGTGCCAAAATTTAGGTGTCAGTAGTGGGCTTTGCCCGTTGCTATGATGATACATGATAACTTGACGGATCGCATGACCATCGTGCCGACGACGCATCGTTCAAATTTTTACCCTATCAAGTTTCGATGGTAGGATAGTAGCCTACTATGGTACTGATGGGTGATGGAGAATTAGGGTTCAATTCCGAAAAGGGAGTCTAAGAAACGGCTACCACATCCAAGGAAGATAGCAGGCTCACAAATTACCCAATCCTGACATGGAGAGGTAGTGATAATAAATAAGAATACCGGGCTCTTTGAGTCGGGTGATTGGAATGAGTACAATCCAAATCCCTTAACGAGGATCCATTGGAGGGCAAGTCTAGTGCCAGTAGTTATGGTAGTTCCAGCACCAATAGTGTATATTTAAGTTGTTGTAGTAAAAAGCTCGTAGTTGGACCTTGGGTTGGGTTGACTAGTCCGCCTTGCGGTGTGCACCGATTGGCTCATCTCTTCTAATAGTGATACGCTCCTGGCTTTAACTGGCTGGATCATGCCTCCGGTGCTGTTACTTTGAAGAAATTAGAGTACTTAAAGCAAGCATATTCTCTGTATACATTAGCATGGGATAACATCATAGGATTCTGGTCCTATTGTGTTGGCCTTTGGGATCGGAGTAATGATTAACAGGAACAGTTGGGGGCATTCGTATTTTTGTAGTTAGATGTGAAATTCATGGATTTATGAAGGACGAACAACTACGAAAGCATTACCTTACCCAAAAAAAAAAAACAACTGCGAAAGCATTTACCAAGGATGTTTTTGTTAATCAAGAATGAAAGTTGGGGGCTCGAAGACAATCAAATACCGTCCTAGTCTCAACCATAAATGATGCCGACTAAGGTTCGATGGATGTTGCTTTTAGGACTTCATTGGTACCTTATGAGAAATCAAAATTTTTGGGTCCCGAGAGGAGTATGGTTGCACGATTGAAACTTAAAGGAATTGACGGAAGAGCATCACCAAGAGTGGAGCCTACGGCTTAATTTGACTTAACACGGTGAAACTTACTAGATCTAGACATAGTAAGGATTGACAGACCGAGAGCTCTTTCTTGATTATATGGGTTGTGGTGCATGACCGTTCTTAGTTGGTGGAGCGATTTGTCTGGTTAATTCCGATAACGAATGAGACCTCAGCTTGCTAATTAGCTATGTGGATGTACATTTCCACGGCCATCTTCTTAGAGGGACTATGGCCTCTTAGGCTAAGAAAGTTTGAGGGAATAACAGGTTTATGATGCCCTTAGATGTTCTGGGCTGCAGGCGCGTTACATTAATGTATTCTACGAGTCTATAGCTTTAGCTGACAGGCCTGAATAATCTTTGAAATTTCATCGTGATGAGGATAGATCATTGCAATTGTTGGTCTTCAACGAGGAATTCCTGGTAAGCGCGAGTCATCAACTCGCGTTGACTACGTCCCTGCCCTATGTACACACCACGCATTGTTCTTACCGATTGAATGGTTAAGTGAAGTGTTCAAATCGCGGTGACGTGGGCGGTTTGTCTCCGATGACATCGCAAGAAGTCCACTGAACCTTATCATTTAGAGGGAGGAGAAGTCGTAATAAGGTTTCTATAAGTGAACTTGCAGAAGGATCATTGTCGAATCTTATTTAGCAGAATGACCATAGAATTAGTAACAAACTCAATGGGGACGGTGGGCTTTGCCCAACGTCACCAGACGCTTGGATGGCACAGGTGCCTATGGCGTACGAGCTTTTCTTGGTGGCACAACGAACCTCGGCGCGAAATGCGCCAAGAAACTTGAACAAGAGAGCAATGCTCCCATCACCCCATACATGGTGCGTGTGTGGGATGCCATGCAATCTCCTATTATTTATAACGACTATCAGCAACGAATATCTCGGCTCTCGCATCGATGAAGAACGTAGCGAACTGCAATAATTAGTGTGAATTGTAGAATCCTGTGAACCATCAAGTCTTTGAATGTAAGTTGCGCTCGAAGCCATTTGATCAAGAGCACGTTTTCTCAGGTGTCACATATGGTGTTGCCCCTAACCCTTCGCCTTGAATTGGATGGGTGGGACTTGGGTGCGTATGTTGGCCACCCAAGATGACCTTGTCCCGGTTGGCCCAAAATTGAGCGTTAGAGCGATTAGCACCACGGCATTTGATGGTTGATGAGACCCCAATGATTAATGTCGTGCATGGCGCTCGTGCACACTTATAGATAACTACTCGAGAAAGATTTGGGTATTTGTGCTTTGGCACAAGTTTGATACTGTTGTTAGTATTATGCAGTTGAGAGTTTTGATCGAAAAGGAGATTGGTAAAATGATCAAGCAGGTGCAGATTGATAATAGTATGGAGTTTTTTTCAGAGTAGTTAAACGGATTCTACATGAAGGAAGGCATAGTGAGATATCACACTAGTGTCAATAAATCACAACATGTTGCAAAGTTGATGAACAGAACATCACTAGAGGTGACCTATAAAATGCTCTCTAGTGCTGGTATGGTTAGGAGATTCCTAGCGGATGCGCTTAGTATAGCGAGCTACCTAGTGAATAGATCCTTATCGACTGCGATCGGATGTCAGACTCGCAAAGAAGTGTGGTCAGGTAATGTTGCTAATTATTCTGTTATTAGAATATTTAGTTGCCTATGTTATGTTCGAGTTAGTAATGGTAAGCTTGATGGAGGGGCAAGAAAGTGCATATCCTTAGGTTATGCATGAGGTGAGCGAGGCTATCGGTTGTGATGCTCGAAATTAAATTCACCTATTGTTAACAGAAAAGTTACATTTGACGGGTCTCCAGTGCTTCTGGCTAGGAGTAGGAGTGTTATTAGCAGTGTTCATATGGATATGGACGGTGTTCAGTTTAAGGTGCAGTTGCAACCAGAAACTCCTGAGGTAGCGGGTACCAATAGAATAATCGACATAGATGGAGCTTGTAGCGAGGTAGAGCCCATAGAATCAACGGTTGCTATATCTGCTGATATTAATAAGGCACGTGTTCGATCTTCTAATAGATATGGATGCAACGTTGATTTTGCTTTATCTGCAATTGAGGAGGTTGTGTCTGTGGAGCAGTTAAAAGTGCATGTGGAGTTGATGTTTGATGAGATCCATGATAGTGGCGAAATTCAAGCGTGGCTTGGACTTGGACGATGTCCGCAGCAGTTGAGCCCATTGGGGCTGTGGGAGAATAGTAGAGAAGTTCCGACGAAGCGACTGTGACTTGTCTCAAATATTGAGCCAAAGTCAAGATTGTTAAAATTATGTCTCAATTTTGAGCCTGGATAGGAAAGTTTCCTAATTCCAATAGATTTCCTATTTTGAATAGGTTTCCAAATTAAATAATTTCCTAATTGAAAAAATATTTTCGAATTGGAAAAAGTTTTCTAAAAAGAGGTTTCCATATTTTTGATCCAATTCTTGCCTATATATAAGAAGGGGATGTTATTTGTGAACATCATCAAAGAGGAGCTTCTGCTTGTGAATTACATTTTAAAGATATCCGAGTGTGTTTGAGCGATTAGCTCTTTTGGTAAGATTTGTTAATTCCTTCGTGAAATTGAGAGATTATTTCGTGAGGAATTGTGGGCTAAATACTATTAGATTTATTGGATGTAATTGGGGCTTGAGAAATATTGAGAATGTTTAAGTGACGCGAGTGTGATTATAATCTCCATTGTATCGCTTGATCTATAGTGAAATTAATTGTTGCTCTCCCCGTGGACGTAGGTAACTACAACCGAACTAAGTAAATCTGGTGTCGGATTTATTTCCTTGTTTTTTCTGTTTAATTGTTTGATCCCTTGCTTTTGCGACAAATGGTATCAGAGCCAATGGTTGATTAGTGGCTTACTCCCAATCTCTTCCGATGTTTGGTGAATATCTCAAGAAAGAAATCTCATGATCGATGTTTATTTCGAGTGGAAATTGCAATCACGGTTGGCTTGGTGAGAAGAGACCATGAACAGTTGGTTTGGTGACGCGAGATAGAGATCACGAGTGATGTAATCCTAAGTTAGTAGTTGATGATAGTTGCTGTGTACAGTTACGGGTGCATTGCAATGACGTGGAGATTCAACTTGAGATATGTTGATGCAGAAGAATACTTGAATCAAGGGAGAGCATACCTAATACTGAGCTTATAAATGAGGGGGAGATTGGTTGTGCTAGAAAAGTCCCACATCGAAGATTTGGTGTGGTGTTAAGCAGTTAATTTATTCAAATTGGCCCATAACTCATTGGTTTAAGCTTTTGAGTGAAGGTGCATCTAACTGGATATGTTGACGGGCTCGGACTTTCGTACTCTATTAGGATCTCCCCCAATGAAGGTAACGGGCTACTGCTACGTGCTTCCAACAAATGGTATCATTGTTAAAATTATCTGAATAAGAAAGTTTCCTAATTCAAGTTTTAATAGGTTTCCTACTTTAATGGTTTTCTAGTTGGAAACGGTTTCCTAATTGGAGAAGGTTTCCAAAAAAGATGTTTGCTAATTTGGATCCAATTATTGCTTATATATAAAAAGGGGATGTTATTTGTGAAGATCATCAAAGATCAGTTTCTCACGCCTTGAAGATATCCGAGTGTGTTTGAGCGATTAAATCTTGTGGTAAGATTTGTTAATTCATTCGAGAGATTGAGAGATTATTTCGTGAGGAATTGTGTGCTAAACACTGTTTGATTTATTGGGTGTAATTGGGGTTCGGGGGATACCGAGAGTGTTTGAGTGACTCGAATGTGATTGTAATCTCCATTGTATCACTTGATTTATAGTGGAATTCGTTGCTTCTCTCCCTGTGGACGTAAGTAACTATGACCGAACCAAGTAAATTTAGTGTCAGATTTATTTTCTTGTTCTTTCTATTTAATTGTTTGATCACTTATTTCCGCAATAAATGGTATCAGAGCCAATAGTTGATTGGTGGCTCACTCCCAATTTGTTTCAGTGTTTGGTGAATATCTTAAGAAAAAAATCTCATGATCGACACTTGTTTCAAGTGGAAATTGCCATTACGGTTGGTCTGATGAGAAGAGATCATGGACAGTTGGTCTCGTGACACGAGATAGAGACCACGGGTGATGCAACCCTAAGTTAGCAGTTAATGATAGTTACCATGCATAGTTAAGAGTGCATTGTAATAGTGTGGAGATTCAACTTGAGATATGTTGGTGCAAAAGGATACTTGAATTACGGAGGAGTATACCTAACACTGAGCTTACAAGTGAGGGAGAGATTGTCGAAATAGACATGTGAGTTGTGTTAGAGAAGTCCTATATCGGAGATTTAGTGTGGTGTTAAGCAGTTTATATATTCAAGTTGGCCCATAACTCATTGATTTAATCTTTTGAGTGAAGGTGGGTCCAACTGGATATGTTGACAGGCTTGAACTTGGGTTCTCCATTGGGGATCTCCCCTGTTGAAGGTATTGGGTTACTGCTACGTGCTCCTAACAAATGGTATTAATGTTAAAATTATCCAAATAGGAAATTTTCCTAATTCAACTTTGAATAGATTTCCTAATTGAATGAATTCCTAGTTGGAAAATATTTCCTAATTGGAGAAGGTTTTCAAAAAAGAGATTTGCTATTTTGGATCCAATTTTTGCCTATATATAAGATGGAGATGTTATTTGTGAAAATCATCAAAGAGGAGCTTCTGCTTGTGAATTACACCCTGAAAATATTTGAGTGTGTTTGAGCAAATAAATCTTGTGGTAAGATTTGTTAATTCATTCATGAGATTGAGAGATTATTTCGTGAGAAATTGTGGGCTAACCACTATTTGATTTATTGGGTGTAATTTGGGCTTAGGCAATATCGAGAATGTTTGAGTGACTCGAGTGTGGTTGTAATCTCCACTGTATCGCTTGATTTATAGTGGAATTCGTTACTGCTCTCTCTGTGAACGTAGGTAATTACGACTGAACTAAATCTAGTGTTGGATTAATTCTTTGTTCTTTCTGTTTAATTGTTCGATCTCTTACTTCCGTAACAAATGGTATCAGAGCCGATGGTTGATTGGTGGCCTACTCTCAATTTTTTCCGGTGTTTGGTGAATATCTCAAGAAAGAAATCTCATGATCGACGCTTGTTTCGAGTGGAAATTGCTATTACTGTTGGTTTAGCGAGAAGAGACCATGGACATTGGTCTCGTGATGCGAGATAGAGATCACGGGTGATGCAATCTCAAGTTAGCAGTCGATGATAGTTGCTATACATAGTTAAAGGTGCATTGCAATGGCGTGGATATTCATCTTGAGATATGTTGGTACAGAAGGATACTTAAATTAAGGGGGAGCATATTTAATACTGAGCTAACAAGTAAGGGGGATATTATTGAAATAGACATGTGAGTTGTGTTAGAGAAGTCCTACATCAGAGATTTGGTATGGTGTAGACCAGTTAGTATATCCAAGTTTGTCCATAACTCATTAGCTTAAGCTTTTGAGTGAAGATGGGTCCAACTGGATATGTTGATGGGCTCGGACTTGGGCTCCCAATTGGGGATCTCCCCCGTTGAAGTTATTGGGCTACTACTACGTGCTCCCAACAATTGGTATCATTGTTAAAATTATGTCTCAATTTTTAGCCCGAATGGGAAAGTTTCCTAATTCAAGTTTTAATAGGTTTCCTAGTTGAATGGTTTCGTAATTAGAGAAGGTTTTCTAAAAGGAGATTTGCTATTTTGGATCCAATTCTTGGCTTTATATAAGAATGAGATGTTATTTGTGAAGATCATCAAAGATGAGCTTTTGCTTGTGAATCACACCTTGAAGATATTCAAGTGTGTTTGTGGGATTAAACCTTGTGGTAAGATTTGTTAATTCCTTGGAGAGATTGAAAGATTATCTCATGAGGAATTGTGGGCTAAATACTGTTTGATTTATTGGGTATAATTGGAGCTGGGTAGACACCGAGAGTGTTTGAGTAATTTGAGTGTGGTTGTAATCCCCATTGTATTATTTGAACTATAATGGAATTCGTTGCCTCTCTTCCTGTGGACATAGGCAACTACGATCGAACTAAGTAAATCTGGTGTCAGATTTATTTCCTTGTTCTTTTTGTTTAATTGTTCGATCTCTTACTTCTGCAACAAATGGTATCAGAGCTGATGGTTGTTTGGTGGCCCACTCCCAATTTGTTCAGGTGTTTGGTGAATATCTCAAGAAAGAAATCTCATGATCGACGCTTGTTTCGAGTGGAAATTACCATTACGGTTGGTCTGGCGAGAAGAGATCATGGACAGTTGGTCTCATGACGTAAGATAGAGATCACAGGTGATGCAATCCCAAGTTAGCAGTTGATGATAGTTGCCATGCCTAGTTAAGGGTGCATTGCAATGGTGTGGAGATTCATGGTGCATAAGAATACGTAAATTAAGGGGGAGCATAGTTAACACTGAGCTAACAAGTGAGGGGGAGATTGTTGAAATAGACATGTGAGTTGTGTTAGAGAAGTCCCACATCGGAGATTTGGTATGGTGTTGAGCAGTTAATATATCAAAGTTGGCCCGTAACTCATTGGCTTAAGCTTTTGAGTAAAGGTGGGTCTAATTGAATATGTAAATAGGCTCGGACTTAGGCTCCCCAATGGGGATTTCCCCCATTGAAGGTATCGGGCTAGTTTTACGTGCTCCCAATAAATGGTATCATTGTTAAAATTATCTGAATATGAAAGTTTCCTAATTCAAGTTTGAATATGTTTCCTAATTGAATAGTTTTCTAGTTGGAAAGGATTTCCTAATTGGATAAGGTTTCTAAAAAAGAGGTTTGCTAATTAGAATCCAATTTCTGCCTATATATAAAATGGAGATGTTATTTGTGAAGATCATCAAAGAGGAGTTTCTTCTTGTGAATTACACCCTAAAGATATTTGAGTGTGTTTGAGTGATTAAATCTTGTGGTAAGATTTATTGATTCCTTCGTAAGAATGAGAGATTATTTCGTGAGGAATTATGGGCTAAACACTATTTGATTTATTGGGTGTAATTGGGGCTTGGGAAATATCGAGAGTATTTGAGTAACTTGAGTGTGGTTGTAATCTCCATTGTATCGCTTAATCTATAGTGGAATTCGTTGCTGATCTCTCCGTGAACATAGGTAACTACGACCAAACTAAGTAAATTTGGTGTCGGATTTATTTCCTTGTTCTTTCTATTTAATTGTTCAATCGCTTCCTTCCGCAACAAATGGTATTAAAGCCAATGGTTGATTGATGGCCCACTCCTAATCTTTTCCGGTGTTTGGTGAATATCTCAATTAAGAAATTTCATGATCGACGCTTGTTTCGAGTAGAAATTGCCATTACGGTTGATCTGGCGAAAAGAGACCATGGACAGTTGGTCTCGTGATGCGAGAAAAAGACCACGGGGTGATGTAATCCCAAGTTAACAGTTGATGATAGTTGCCATGCAATGGCGTTGAGATTCAAATTGAGATATGTTGGTGTATAAGAATACTTAAATTAAGGACGAGTATAGTTAACACTGAACTAACAAGTAAGGGGGAGATTATTGAAATATATATGTGAGTTGTGTTAGAGAAGTTCCACATCGAAGATTTGGTATAGTGTTGAGTAGTTAATATATCCAAGTTAGCCCATAACTCATTAGCTTAAGTTTTTGAGTGAATGTGGGTCTAACTGGATATGTTGACAGGCTCGGACTCGGGCTTCTCATTGGAGATCTCACCCAGTGAAGGTATCGGGTTACTGCTACGTGCTCCCAACAAATGGTATCATTGTTAAAATTATCTGAATAAGAAAGTTTCCTAATTCAAGTTTTAATAGGTATCCTGCTTGAATGGTTTTCTAGTTGGAAAGCGTTTTCTAATTGGAGAAGGTTTTCAAAAAAGAGGTTTGCTAATTTGGATCCAATTATTGCCTATATATAAAATGGGGATATTATTTGTGAATATCATCAAAGAGGAGCTTCTGCTTGTAAATTACACCCTAAAGATATCCAAGTGTGTTTGAGCGATTAAATCTTGTAGTAAGATTTGTTAATTCTTCTGTGAAAATGAGAAATTATTTGGTGAGAAATTGTGGGCTAAACACTGTTTGATTTGTTGGGTGTAATTGGAGCTTGGGAAACACCGAGTGTGTTTGAGTGACTCGAATGTGGTTGTAATCTATAATGTATCGTTTGATCTATAGTGGAATTCATTGCTGCTCTCTCTGTGAAAATAGGTAACTACGACCGAAGCAAGTAAATCTGGTGTTGGATTTATTTCCTTGTTCTTTCTATTTAATTGTTCGATCACTTGCTTCCTCAATAAATGATATTAGAGCCGATGGTTGATTGGTGACCCACTTCCAATCTGTTCTAAGGTTTGGTAAATATCTCAAGAAAGAAATCTCATGATCAACGCTTGTTTCGAGTGGAAATTGCCATCACGATTGGTCTGGCGAAAAGAGACTATGGACAGTTGGTCTGGCGAAAAGAGACCATGGACAGTTGATCTGGTGACGCGAGATAACCGTCAATTATAGGCTTTACATAGCTACATTGTACTCTTCGGAGACCCCCTGACAAATTAATCAAAATTTTATCTTTTCATTATTTTTAAGTTTTCTACACTGTACTTCCAATTTCCCTTGGTTGTAGATCCTGATGGTTTAGGTAGATATTAGTGAGCACACATCTATCACGTCATCGATGAGACTCGGATGTGATATTTTGGTGTAAATTAGTACCGCCATTGACTAGTGTCTGGCAGAGTTGGTTCATATCAATTGTACTGCTTGGGTTTGTCGTTGATCAAATACCGGCATGGTTCAAGTTTGTAATGTCTTTGTTGAAATATGCAGATTCCTATTCTCGCCTAAATATCTCTTGTCCGGAATCATCACAGAACCTAGTCTCCTCTCATTAAAAGTCAAAAACCGACTTTCGGTGAAAGGTATTTCATCGTGGGAGCAATTTCGGGGAAACAAAACCTATGACTTTTTTTTTTTTTATCGTAGGAGATCTCTCTATTTAACCAATAGAACAGGGCTAAAAATTAAATGCAGCGGTCATGCACTTGATCAGGAGAAAACATTCAAGTTATTATCGAATGTGTTGAAACATTATCATTATATTTGTGAATTGAATCGAAAATTGATATGATTCACATGCAAAGATCCTCCGAGTAAAACCAAATTGAATAAAAAATGGAAAAAGAAAGGGTTTCTAATATCACTCTAAAATTTGACCAAAAAAAAATTTCATTCCAAAAATGCAGTCGAAAGAACCGAGTGTCAGGCCATTTAGACTACTTTCTTATTGCAAAGCAAGTCGATCAATAATATCTCATCAATTATACCACCGTAGGGCAACGTCGATGAGACAAGCTTATACGTACCAGCTATAGGCTCGGGCTCGGGATACAGTGATGCATCATATCCAGGACGACAAGCATCAATCTCGGTACACGACCGACTCCCATCTTTCCAGTGAGATTCTCAAAAAGTGGTTCTCTCCTCTCCATGACCACCCCTTGCGCACCAGTGGCCTCGTTCATAGCCGTGGTGGTGACGAACCCTGTTGTGGTATCTCGCATCCCTCTCGTGATACCTATCGTGTTCACTCCAGCGGTTTCCACGTCTGTCCATGACGTCTCTCTTTAAGGACGAAATGCTTTCATGACCAGAGCCACACGACTGTATAAAGAGATGCAGAAAGGTGAGTGATGCACGACGAGAAAGGTTAAACCAGAGCGAAAGAGAGAGAGGTCTTGGATGCTAAGCATTGTTGAAAAATTTCAAAAGAAAACGGGGGTGGTTTTTTGATAAATTTAGTTTACCTTCTTTTGAGAAAACCGCCCACGTCTTACCCCCTCTCTCTCACGCCTCTTAGCCGTTCTCTTTTTCCATTTCTTTTGAAAAAATTACATAAAATCCCCTAAATACGAATCTACCCTTAACTTTTACCGATCGCTGGCCATCCGCTCTGTCAAAATGTGCAATAAACATGATTTTCAAGAGTAAGAAATGGACTGACCAAAAAAGAGAGAGAGAGAGTGTAAGAAATGGATATTTTATTCTGTTTTTTTAAGAAATAATTAATCACGAAGTCCTCTGAAATTTGGGAGTAGCACAAATTGGCTCGCTAATCTTTTTAATATGACGCATCTTCCTAAACTCTTTTTTTTTCCATTTTTTGTAAAAGCAAGTAAAGAAAAACCAGAGTTAAAGAATAGGGTTATCTCTGCCACGAGTTATAAATAATAGGATTAAAATTGGATTTCTAACCTGGGCACATAATTATAATTGATATTTCAAATTGTATGATGGGTCTGAAAATCAGATTTCTTCTACAACCTAAAATATCATTTGAGTACCTATCCGACTCATCTATGAATTAATGTATTTAGTAATTAAAACTAAACAAAAATATATGAACCCGATATATATGTTTTCGGCAGGTTGAAAAGGCTCAAACGGAAACGTATAAATTCCTGACTATTTTTATTTAAGTAAGTATATTTAATATGTTCACAACTTTGACCTAGTTCGACTTTCATTCTGCACTAATTGAGTTTGAGTTTAAGGCCATGTCAGCTATATCTTAAACTAGTTCCATTGCCATCCTTACTCCACCCATTCACCAACATCACCATTTTCTTAAAAGTAAATTTTTTGTACTCGAAATTCATAAACACACTCTTGTCATTGAAACCAACGAATCCAAGTATCAACTATGAAGAATTGAAGAAACGTAAAATTGGGTGGATTAGTTTATAACACTTCTAAAGCGCAAAAGGATTTTGTGAAATTTATCATTTCTGGTGAAAATAATGAAAAGAATAGCTTTTCCTTTGACAAGTCATGGGTATCACACATGTCAATTGAGGTCCAAAGTGGACAAAGTATCAAATAAGGGTCTGAAGTGCCCAATTAGTCTCAAATAGAGGCTTGAAGTGCTCAATTAGTCTCAAATATGGGCGCGAAGTACCCAATTAGTCTTAAGTAAGGGCCTGGATTCGCTGGCCGGTCAAATGCTCACCGGCCGGCAAGCATGTCACTGTTCCGGCGATCGGAACATGGGCAATTTCGTCTTTTACTTTTTTTTTCTCTTTTCCTTTTCCTTTTCTTTTCCTTTTTCTTCTTTTTTTTTTTTTTCTCTTTTCCCTCCAATAGCCATAGTTGGGCTCGGCGGAGGTGGCCGGCCTCAGGCGAAGGCTGCCCTCTCCGGCGTTGGGCGAGGGAAACCCAGGGTCAGCCCTCACCAACGTCGGGCAAGGGCTGCCTTCGCCGGTGTTGGGCAAGGGCCGCCCTAGCCTGGGTTGGGCGAGCGAGGGTCGGCCCTCGCCTGGGCTGGGCGGGCGAGGACGACCCTCACCAGATCCAACGAGGGTGACGGTTGCCCTCGCCAGCATCGGGTGACCCTCGCTCGACCCTCGCCGGCGTTGGGCGGCCTTTGCCAGCCCCGGCTATGGCCAGCGGAGGGAAAAGAGAAAAAAAAGAAGAAGAAGAAAGGGAAAAGGGAAAGAGAAAAAAAATAAAAAAAATAAAAGACGAAATTGTCTATGTTCCGATTGTCGGAACAGTGACGTGCTTGTAGGCCGGTGAGCATTTGACCGGTCGGAGAACCCAGACCCTTACGTGAGACTAATTGGACACTTTGGATCCCTATTTGAGACTGATTGGGCACTTCAAGCCTTTATTTGACACTTTGTTCACTTTGGACCCCTTTTAAAGAAAATGATCCCACTTTGGATGTCAAATTGAAATTTTCCCATAGAAAAATGGACGAAGGGTAAATAACTGTAGGAAAATGAAAGTTGATCGAGAGAGCGTGGTGTAACAATTAAAAATTCAGGAGTAAACATGCACTACCGCTAAAGCTCATGGGAATTTTGTACAATTTGCGCTGTTTTTTTCTTATTCCATCAAAGCTAACAAAACAGGTTGACTTCTCTACATAAATTCCCGAGTATCATCCTCCAGAAAAGAAGCCAACCGATGAGAGTGATGTGGACGCCGCTGAGGAGAATGAAGAGGCCGTCGAATTGGGAGTATGCTCCATCACCACTTCGGGATACAACCTTCCTCTGTACGCGGCGAGATCGGCATAATACATAGGCATGACCAGAGTTACTGATTTGGTGCATCGAGCAAAGGTAAAACCATAAGCTGTAAATCAACTTCTGCAAGTGGTTAGAGTTAAACCGGTGCTCATCCTAGAGGATATGGTAATGGGTTGGGTTGCTCGTCCCAAGGCCGCCATAATGGATGCACAGATAGAAGTAGAATTCAAAAGGATGCACAACCGTTGTGCCCACGACCGTCCCTTGCGGCATGTTGCCTATTGGACCCCCATCGACATCTCTCCAAGAAAAGACGAGTTTGGTGGCGCAGATGCGTTGTGCCCACGACCGTCCCTTGCGGCATGTTGCTTATCGGACCCCCATCGACATCTCTCTCCAAGAAAAGACGAGTTTGGTGGCGCAGATGCTGTTGGTGTTTGTTTGTAAAACAAACAAAAAAGGCGGCAAAAGTACACCACAAGTGCCATAACTTGTGTACGGCGATCACTTTGGTGCCATAACTTTTTTTCGGATCACTTTGGTGCCAAAATCGGAGAAAAAAGATCACTTTAGTGCCAATTTGGCCGGAAATCCGACGTGGCATTTTTTATTAATTTTTGACGCCGACGTGGCTCGCCGGAGGCTGAGTCAGCGTGTACAGTCAGTATTTTTTATTTTAAATAATTTTTTTCAACATGTACAGTCATCATTTTTTAATTTTAAATATTTTTTTCTTTATTTTTTCCTTCTTCTTTTCTTTTCTTTTCTTTTTCTCCCCTAGCCGGCCGGTTGCCGGTGGCCGGCCGGCCACCGGCGAAGCCCGACAAGGGCTGGGCGAGGGCGGCCTTGCCCATGGTCGGCGAGGGGCGGCCGACCCTCGCCGGCGACGGGCGAGGCCGGCCCTCGCCGGCCCAGGTGAGGGTCGCCCTCGCCAGATCCGGCGAGGGCGACCCTCGCCGGCGTTGGGCGAGGCCGGCCCTCGCCGGCCCAGGCGAGGGTCGCCCTCGCCAGATCCGGCTCGGGCGACCCTCGCCGGCGTCGGGCGAGGGTCGCCCGCGCCCGACTCAGGCGAGGGCGACCCTCGCCGGCGTTGGGCGAGGCCGGCCCTCGCCGGCGTCGGGCTCGGGCGACCCTCGCCGGCGTCGGGCTCGGGCGACCCTCGCCGGCGTCGGGCTCGGGCGACCCTCGCCGGCGTCGGGCGAGGGCTGCCCTCGCTCGACGCCGGCGAGGGTCGCCCGAGCCGGATCTGGCGAGGGCGACCCTCGCCGGCGTCGAGCGAGGGCAGCCCTCGCCTGGGCCGGCGAGGGTCGCACTCGCCTGAGTCGGGCGCGGGCGCCCTCGCCCGACGCCGGCAAGGGTCGCCCGAGCCGGATCGGGCTCGGGCGACCCTCGCCGGCGTCGAGCGAGGGCAGCCCTCGCCTGGGCCGGCGAGGGTCGCACTCGCCTGAGTCGGGCGCGGGCGCCCTCGCCTGAGTCGGGCGCGGGCTCCCTCGCCTGAAGCCGGCGAGGGTCGCCCGAGCTGGATCTGGCGAGGGCGACCCTCGCCTGGGCCGGCGAGGGTCGCCCGAGCTGGATCTGGCGAGGGCGACCCTCGCCTGGGCCGGCGAGGGCCGGCCTCGCCCAACGCCGGCGAGGGTCGCCCTCGCCGGATCTGGCGAGGGCGACCCTCGCCTGGGCCGGCGAGGGCCGGCCTCGCCCGTCGCCGGCGAGGGTCGGTCGCCCCTCGCCGGCCATGGGCAAGGCCACCCTCGCCCAGCCCTTGTCGGGCTTCGCCGGTGGCCGGCCGGCCACCGGCAACTGGCCGGCGAGGGGAGAAAAGAAAAAAGAAAAGAAAAGAAAAAGGAAAAAATAAATAAAAAAAATATTTAAAATTAAAAATGCTGACTGTACACGTTGAAAAAAATTATTTAAAATAAAAAATGCTGACTGTACACGCTGACTCAGCCTCCGGCGAGCCACGTCGGCGTCAAAAATTAATAAAAAATGCCACGTCGGATTTCCGGCCAAATTGGCACTAAAGTGATCTTTTTTTTCCGATTTTGGCACCAAAGTGATCCGAAAAAAGTTATGGCACCAAAGTGATCGCCGTACACAAGTTATGGCACTTGTGGTGTACTTTTGCCCAAAAAAGGCTATTTCTTTGTCCCACGTAGGAAAGAAAGGAAAGTTTTGGTCTATTTATAAGTTAAATTATTATCCTTTATTGTAAATAAAGAAAAATGGATGAATGTGCTAGACCTCGCAATACCCGCATGTGGGTGCACGATTTTAACGCGCACTTAGCACATTGCTCGTTGCGGACCAAAATAAGCTTAATCAATAATCTATTTTTATTTATTTATTTATTTTTAATGGTTGTTCGGACAAAACCGTCCGTTTTAGGACACGAAAAGGTTATCTAAAATCGACAGTTTTCATGCTCGAAGAGTTGTGTTCGAATTGCAACTTTTCAGACATGAACGGTTGTGTCCAAATGACGGTTTTCAGACACAAAGGGTTATGTCCGAATTGCAATTTTTCAGACATGAATGGGTGTGTTCGTATTGGCAATTAGACACGAAGAGGTGTGTTTTATTTGCTTATATATATTGGACAATTTTGTTCAATTGACAGAAGATTCAGAACTCCCTTCATTTTCGTCATCCTTAAAAGAAAAACAAGACAGCAATTTTCTCAATTGTTTTGCAGAGAGTTTTAGGAGAAATACTGGAACTGCTATCCAGTATTCTCATAGTGACTTCGTTGTATCTTGAAAGGAATTTGCTAGTAACTTATAGCAACTTCGTGGGGCAATTTGATCCTAAAAAGAGTGATTACACCCCTCAAAGTCCAACTACATTTTGATTCCCTTTCCTACAACACATTTTTTTTGCAACAGATGCGCCACCGATGATCGTGATGGTTGGCTTGTAATCTTTCTCGGAGAAAGCCGGCTTGTAATCATTCTCGGAGAATGCCAGCCATCTTCAAATCATGCAATTCTTCATTTAGGACCAAATTGAATTGGCTTTTGCTCACCCCATCACGGAATAATACGAGTTTCTCGGGCCTAACTCGATTCAGACGGGCATATGTCTTGACGAGCTCTAGATAGATCTCCCCGATGTTGACAATTTTCTCTTGCCAGTGGAGTTTAGGTCGCACCCTTGCAGCATAGTGATTGTCAGCAGGCCAGTTGACGGTACCGACGACTGCAACAAATGACGGACCGATTGTGTTGTACGATGCGGGATGGTTGACATCATCACCAACGAACATCACATGCCCCTTGTCGTTGATGTGCGGGAATGGATTGAATAGCTCCATATTGCTGCCCCCAAGCTTGGCATTGATCTTGAGGGCCAGATTTGCTAGATACTGATTGTTCGCTTTAATGGCCTGCATGGAAAGGCAATACGTCTCAGAGCATGCATATGAAGAACAAATCAGCCACATTTGTTTCACACGATTGCATGGAACACAATAAATATCTCAGTATGACATACATACAACAAACGTCCATCACTAATCAATTACAGGATGTACGTGCAACATCCCCGGAACATTCCCATGGTGAACTCACCAGCATCTCGCCACATACATATATATATGTACATTCAATTTTCAGTCACATATAAGAAGCATATACCGAGAACAATGTGCAAGAAACAATTCAATTTCAGGCAAGTGACTCTCGAACAATTTCTAAAATAGATCGAATCAGATTGATCTCGTATGAACACTAATCGCACATCTAAATCAAAACATTGAGAAGTGAAACCCAAGTGTATAACCACCGGACTCATACTCGATGAAAAAAAAAACAAAACTCAAGTAAAGCTTATACGACAGAGACGACAATCAGTCAAACAAACACGCTATTCTCAATCAAAATCTAACAGTAAATGCTCCCTGATCTATTTCAGGAAATATAATCAAACATTCGTTAAGCACTTCAGTCGAAGGATCTAGATGCAGCTAGGAAACAAGGATTCACATCCGAACCATCACAACATCATCAGGACAGGCTCAAGTCACCAACAGATCCTCAATTGGAGGCTCTTTTCAAATAAACCACATCAAAATCTCTCAGCCTCAGCTTCACCCAAAGACGATCCGAAGATATAACATGAGTCGATGCTCATCATTACCTTAGAGTTTCAGCTTCGGAAGATGAAAAACGGTATATGAAATCAAAAAGATCGGCGAAAGCTGAGTTCGATGCTTTTCTCTCGATTCTCTATTTAGAATGGCCCCTCTTCTTACCCCCGAGCCTGCGCCTTTGATTACGAACTAATATGTGCCAGCCTTGCCCACGTGGGAGATCCTCCTCTACCATCGGTTCTGCTTCGCTGATTTTCTTCTCCGCTCGCGCATTCCTCGTTGACCAATTCTGTAGACAACGTGAGGGAACTGAAATTCGCGTATTCCGCGGGGGAGAGGGGACCGGGTCTTCCTTTTTATAACTCGTATGGGCTCCCACCTTTTGGGCTCGTGCCAATTAAAATTCTTGAGCAATAATGGGCTTGGGATCGAGTGAGCGCCTGGTTAAGCTGTACTAAAAAACTCGGGTCGGTTCCATTTTATATGTTATTTATTATTCATTTCTACATTGGCCGTGAAAGAAGGGAAGGCTCTGAAGCATTGTGACCAAAGGAAAGGTGGACAAGTCTTGTGTTGCAGCATCGGAATCGACAGCTACTTTCAATTGTGTCATATATATATCGGCAATATCGGCATTCCTCCTTTACAAGTCAACAAATGTTGAAGGGGGAATGCTTCACTATCTGGTCAAGTTATCAAGTTCTCGTCGGCCAGACGATTCAGGCGAAGATTATCCCCGGTCATGTTCAAAACTGCCCCTTGGGACAATCATCTTTGACATCCCGATGCCTTGTATCTATTCCATGATAAGACCATCGTACAATACTTTCTTGAGCACAGTAATTATTGGCGATAGTCTATAAACTTGAAAAATAGATGGCAAATAGGCTATAACTTCCAAGGTATATTTGAGCGAAGATCAATTCAAACTAGCCATAAATCGATACGACGCACTCCTTGATGTAACTGGCTTTGCATCACTCACGTCCCCACTGAAGTCAATGAAGATCGAGGTGGTCCATATACCCATACGACGGGGATTTAATGGATGGGTGTATGGCAGAAATTCACCCTTTACCAAATGCGTTGGAGACCCAGTCTTGACTCCAGCCCACACTTTCTTAATAACAAGGTTTGATCATATCATAAACTGATGCTCGCTGGGATTAGACAATCAAAAAGTAGAGTTAATGTCTATCTTTAACGCTCAAACTTACCATATCGGCAATATCGGCATTCCTCCTTTACAATTATTCGGGCATCGGTGTTTGCATTTAATTGGAAAATGTAGTTTATGCCGGTATGCTATGGACAAAAGTGATATGAAAGAGTTAGATGATAAAATCGGCTCATCATACGATCATAAAATGACAGGTTCATAAAAGTTCTTACCAATTGAACAACAGATATCCATTGTCATCAATGCTTTTCATGTGTATTCAATAATAAAAATACCCGAGATTTATGAAAGAATACACACTAATCTATATCTGGTTCCTCCATTGATCAGGAGGCGGCACATCGGTTGGGATCACCACGTGATTTTCGGGAAAGTACTTGATAGCCTTGGCTTCTAAATGAGAATGGTAGTAGTCGATAAGTTTACTGTGATTGCAAGAGTTGAATATTGACCTACCGATGTGCCTCTTGGGTCCTAATATGATTAATATTGCCTAATCGTATTAATGATTATACAGGCTTTCGATGGTAACCGTCACTAACTATTCATCGAATGTCAGGAGAAATCATTAATCTTGGTTGTCCGCGTTAATTTTTTATTGGAAACTCAACCTAGGTCTTCCGACTATAATGCATAAAGGGTCTTCTGCCTCAATCGGGACGACGATTCACCAAGAATTAGCAACGGCCATTGGGGTGATTTTCAATTATAAATTTTGTATGTTGTTAACATACAATATTTATCTTGCCGGTAAGTATTCATTTCAGCTGTGTATTCGGCAATCTCAGTACTACCACTGCCCCGTTGGTATTAATGCACAAGGCGGATCACGTGAATTGGAAATTTGAACTCTTTCTCACCGAAAGTTCATATTGTTCGATGTACTTTCCCCTAACGCAAAAAAAAATTATAGCTCTTCGTAACACCTTGTCTAGAGATTTTGGAATGACTGCAACATAGATAGAGATAAGCAACAAAAGATCCAGCTATACTGCAGGAGAAAAAAATTCACGACCAAAAGAGCAAGCTTCAAATCTCTCGTTATATTCCTCTCTCTCATTTGCCAAAATATCTAAAGCAGAAGTAGAGGTCTCAATGAAGAGAAGGCTAACAAAAATAGTGAGCTTTATAGTTCCATGGAGATGTTTTAGTAGATCTTCGACAAGCACATGCTTGCCAAATTTGTGTGATTTAAAAAGGTTCAAACCATCATTTGACTTTGATACTCTCACAGTGCTCTAAACTTTTCTTCTGAGGCCTCCATCAGATATTGTTGGCTGTAAAGCTTTATTTCATTGTAAATAAAAAGAATGACTTAAGAATAGCGGAGATCTCATGTTCCAGTCCCCTTATCAAAGTTACAACTTCAAAGTGTCTATAAAAAAAGAAGGAAAGGCTACCATATCAAGGCTGCGACTCCTGACACACGGCAAATGCATCAAAAAAGATAGACACCACGGGAAAACAAGAACCAGCAACCATCAGCAACCTAATTGCAGCATTCAAGTTCCTTCATAAATAGCTCCCAATTTCAGTCAATAACATTATAGGAGCTAGTTTTGCGTGACTGCAAGCATGATTGTTTCTTGTGATGGTAAAAGAAAACTCTGGAGCTGTTTTTGGTAATCCCCAAATTTTATCAAGACAAACCACGAATCATAAGAAAGGTTGCGCATGTCAGGTAACAAATCTTGTAAGATGAACTTACCAGGGGAGGAGTCCCTTGAGCACTTTTCTCGACAGCAGCAGACCACCGTGCGTTCCACATGTACGGTCCACCCACAGCCTATAGAGGAATTGCACTTATGCTTCCCATACTAGACCAAAAGGAGATATATTCAAAAGAGATGGTTCCACGTCTATCAAGGGATTGAAGTAAGTACGTATCTCAGCAACAGCAGGAAGTAGAGGGCCCAAAAAATCTGCTCCACTCCAGCAATAGCACAAGTATCATCAACACCTCCCCTATTTTTGGAGTACAGACCAACGCAGGTCTCATTCTGTCGGCCATCCTTGCTGTTGCTTTCAGAATCGAAAAGAAAGCCTTTTCAGGAGCACCATAACAATGGTTTCACTTAGTTTCACCATTTTTTCGACCAGAAAAGGATCGAAACAACACAAAATAAAAAAAAAGAGTTTCAGTTCTGACAATGGCTTCATTCATTTATCACAATGCTGTGAAGTCAATCACAGTGGTGTCTAGCAATTTAACTCTTAAGAGCTGTGATAATAAATTCCAATCATATTTACACTGAGGAAAAGCAAGGACACAAGCATGTCTTACAGCGTGCTAGATACATGGGAGAAACTATTTTATTCCCCATCCAGTCCTGATGAGATAGTTAATGCAACAACTCATTGAAAACTCATCACGAACAACTATTCCACCAGAATAGCATGCCTATCCCTTGGTCTCGTGGGAATAGCTTTCATTCCAGTGCAACTAGGAATGACTAGAATTTTCTTATTCCACAAATGACCTTATGATTCTCATGCTGCCACCACCACTCTTACTAAAAGATAGATGCTTTGATGGTTTTTTGGCAGAAGTATTTGGGCAGCCATTCAGGAGGTTACAGGTGGGATCGAGGAGGTGTTTGTGGGTGTAGAGTGTTGGCAAAGATCTCACTTCCGATGCTTGTATGAGCGCGAGAATCTCAGAAAGATGGAATTTTTAGGGCTTATTAGCAGAGTTCAGAGCGGGAGGAGGACGAAGAAGTCAGCTCAAAACCCAGCCAAATTGAAAATTCATTAGTCCGCAATGGAGTTGATTCTCCTCTGATTTCAAAGTGATTTCAAAAGAAAATCAAAATGCAGAAGGTGGGGAAGTCTTAAGCTCATATGTACACATCACGGTAAGTCGGAAATATTTGATCCACCTTCGGCGTTACAGCCTTGCCTACTTGAGCTTTCGTCGCAGTCCATGTTTTCTTGAATGCTGGAATCTGCTTTCTCTATAGCTCCCTCCCTCCAAGTTACAGGAAGTTGAAATGGCTTTGGTCTTGGAAACATGGCAGCTTTTAGTTGAAGAGACGAGCATTGGACAATATAGCCATCCAAGAACACAGCTGCATCAGAATTCTCCCCAAGTGAAGAACACAGGATTCATGTGTTAAAAAGTTTAAGACAAGACTATATGTCGAAGTTCAATCGACATTTGAGGAGAAAAACAGAACCCAGGAAACAAACAGTAGTTACTAAGGAAAAGATGAAGGAGAAATTAAGGAGAGTTGACTACTTGGTGCACGCAGAAATGGCTTCTGAAGTGGATATCTCCAGTTACTGGCCCATTATATGTTAGAGAATCTGGGTATCAATAACACTCAGGAATCATTAGCAATAGAACATGAAGAGATTAGTATTATTATGACTCACAAATTTTGTAATAATAGACTTGCCAATCTTTTTAAGTTTTCATCATTTCTACTTCTTGTGAAAGTCCTTGCAGAACCTGTCAAAGGCGACATGGAAGATAAGAACACAAAGGACATGAACTTGCTGAGGAAAAAGAGGTACGAATTAACAGGTCTCGCGTGCAGCTTCCAGTGCTTGGATTTTCTGCCATACGAAGATCAATAAAAGTTTGGATATGTAAATAATCTTTTTTCGGTTTTTGCTAAAGGAAGCAAAGGACTTTGATGAAAAAGAAAGTTTGCGGCCTGATTTCATGATGGGATGGAGATTACAACTCACTGTCTTGGTTCCCCCAGGACATCTTTTAGAGCTTGAATCTTCTGCAAGAACATCCCCTTCGCGTGTTTTGTGCCAGCGTCCTAGCATCCTCCTGAGAATTTCTCTTCACTGAGGAAAAGAGGTCTAATTAATACACAGTTAACATCCAAACAGAAGGCTCGAGCCTGAAGCAAAGTAAACTAGGCCTCATCGACAGAAATGTTGACAATTTCTCCGTTACTCAGCTGATGTTTGAGTATCCAGGAAAGTGATGATGAAAATTGGAATTTCTGGAAAAGAAAGTTGCTTATAGAAATAGGAACTGAGTTATCTTCGGGAACTACACTTTGGATCCCATTGGTGTTTTTTTTTTTTTTGGTAAGGTGGATCCCATTGGTGTTTGCTTCTCCTGCAGATGAAAATTTCTGCACTTATCGTGTTAGTGTCATATTCAGTTGTATTATCTGTGGGATTGAAATTTCTTGGAATTGAGAAGAGAAGTGGTTTTAAGATGTCCAAAGCTGACCTGAAGCATCTCTACAATCTCTGGCTTATGCCAGTCCTTTGTCGCTAAACAAGCGATTTATTCCATGGTCAGAGCATATGCAATTTCCACCAAGGAAACTAGCCAAGCTTCTGCACAACGAGTAGTGTACATATGACAGGCTTTTCTTTGGTCGTTATTTATTCCATGAATGAACTGCTTAAGTAGGCAGGATCATAATAATTAACCAATTTCTCCTTCTAGATGTAGCATCAATATCCAAGTACCAGAACATACATAGGATCAATAACTTCAAGGAGATCGTTGAGATACTCACATCCCAGCACCTGATAACAGAAATTTGAGTGCTCAGGTTACAGATTATATTGAACATTTTGCTTGTGCAGTCTTTCGAGTCCTCCAATCAGTGCAAACCAATGGGGACTAATGACACTCACTTGAATCTTAGCCAACGTACACGCATCAAGAAAAGCCTTGAGGGCTTTCCACAGCATCTTGAACCTCGATCCAGCATTGACAATGAAGAGCTTTTGCAATGTCTGCGTTGAAAAATTGGTATCTGCTTAAAAAGGTAAAACCTTTGTCATCAATACTTGAATGTACTACATTACTAACACAACGCAGTCAAATTTTTAAGGCCATATATATGAACTTAATTACTATTGATCAATCGAACTGAATTGGTTTCATTTCACCTGTATCGAATGCCCAAACAGCAACATATCTGTTGAAGTAGCCACTGGTTAGATTTTTAGTGAACACAGTGCCGGACATAACTCTGGGTCGAAATTACTATCGACTTTCTGAAGCTCCATGAAAGAGATACCTCACAGGCTTTGAGAAATTCGACATCCCCTAAGAAAAGTCCATAAATTAGAAAGTTTGAGAACTTTGAGCTGTTGACAGAGGTCGTTTAAGATGCAAGAAACAAGAGGCACCTGAATTCACTGATTTGGAAATTAACCCTCGCCCTTAAGAATATTTGGCACAAGAACACACACCACGCAGTTATGAATTTTTCAGGAACTGAGCAATGGGAGGAAAGAATTACATATCGATGTTCTGGAACAGATTGAACTGAAGCTCATATGACAAACCCTTGCTGTTGCAAATTTACCAAGTTTTCATTAAAAAGGAGGCCCTTACCACTCCCTTAATGTCTAGAATACTTGTAGATGCTAAATGCCTCTTCGCTGCAATTGAACATGCCGGGTACCTCAGATTTTGTGTCTTCTCTTGTTCAGATGCATGATATCTAACGAACCATTCTATAGTAGTCACTTGCAGCAGAGAATTGAGGTCCACCATGCCAATCCTTTCAATATATATCAGCCTATCATATGTATCTGTTAAATTTTTGGAAATGTGTGCGGAAGCATGATTTTGGTATCGAGGATAGTTTATGGTTTTGTGATGTGTGCAATTGTATTTGTGTATGATATAGTTGATATAGGAATGGATAAGGGACAAGGTATATGGGACAAGCATAGTTTCATTAGTTGATAGAAATGGTTTTACTATAGTTGGAAGAGGTGTTGTGGTGGAGGAGCTACATGATCTGGTCTTTTAGTTCATGCTTTCCACACACACTTACATGAATGATACAAGCCTATTTATAGGCATCATCTACCGCCATAGTTCAGCAACAATTATGAAGTCCACCGCCTTCAATGTTCTTGATTTCTCTTGACATCTCCATCTCCAGCACACACTTGTTGACTATTCTTCTTGTTGCCCAACTTCCTTGCATCTTCTTCACGTGTGAGTCTTCTTTGACTTGGACTTGTTTCTTCTCTTGCGCCGACTTGGACAGCATATTTTTCATCTGGAAGTTCCTTTATTCTAGTAGCTGTCAACTTTCTTAATTGTTCTTTCTTCAAGGTTAAGCATCCTTAGTTTTTGACTTCAACATTAAGCAAGTAGTTTCCAGATTTTGTTGAAAATGGATCACCAATTTCCAACACTATCACCGCCATGATATTCATGAGGATAACACTTCTTTACCTAAGAGTACTCTTCAAACTTCTCTTCAAACTTGAACTCCTGCAGTATCTCAAACAGATCAGTCCCTTGTAAGAGACGAACAAATAACTTGTAAGTCATATTAAATGTGGCAATTAGACCAAATTAAACGGCACTGTTGCATCCTACGCGCTTAATAAGCTCAAGATTGAATTTGACTAGGCAAGCCAAATTAGTTGACTGTCAGGTGTACTGCTTTAAACTAAGTCAAGTCGAACATGTTCAACCCAAAATACGTGGACAATTAAAGAGGATAGAAAGAGTCGCCTTTGAAATCGCCTCGACTCCATAGTCTTCCCTCCGCTTAAGATAGTTAAGAAAAACTTCTTTTGCTTTTGAAACATCAAAGTCCCTCATTCTTAAAAACCTGAAAACAGGAAAAGATAACATAATATATACCATTAAAACCCACCAAATACCATCTTTAATGGCTATATCACACGAGTCCGTACTTGGTCACTAAATGACAGGAGTGATACGTCTATTGCCAACTCCACAGACGATTCATACTTACCACAAAAGTGTGTGGTAGTTAATTTGTGTCCCTGGACTATGGCCCTCAAGAAGAAGCAGTTCCCAAAAGGACTCGACAATTTGCACTTCCTTTGGATTGTCGGGGATTCCCTCGAGATACATTTTTGTGCTTTGACTCTTAGTGGTTATCTTCTTATTAATGACTCCCTAAACTTCAGAAGATGAGACAGTACAGACTCCATGCTTAAGCTCGACAACCAGAACCTTTTTTTCTCTTTATTCCCCAAAACTTGCGAACAATGTGCCCCGCCTGGAGCGAAGGGCTGTTTCCCAGCAGTCGGCCGCTCTTCCCCTTGGCCCTCCTCTTATTATGGTTATGACTGTATCACTTTCATCTGGTCCACGCTTGTCCATTCGCTCACCTCAAGCCTTTAGCAATCTCGGTTTATAAAACTAGAACTTTAAGCATTTGGCGACTGATGATAGGAAGGATCAATGCCCTCGTGCAGGATCACAGACCCAACCTGTAATCAGCTACGAACCCGGACCGAAGGAGGCTCTGACGAAACATATCGATGAGTCTATAAACTTTCAGGAGAGAGAAAATTTTGCAAGGGAAGGCAAGGTTGAGGATGAAAAGGTATCAGGTGCAATGCTTCGTTTGGGATTTTGGAATGTGTGGAAACCAAGAGAACCGTGAGCTAAGCAAGCAAATGCTATGCACACCAGGTTTGTTCTAACTAGAGGCGCCAAAAGAATTGAAGCTAGCTTCATCTTTTCTGACGGTACAACTGTAACCGAAGTACCTCTGATGGGCCCTATAATATGGGCTCATGGGCCTCCAATACGAGCTAATGGGCTTAGGAGTTGGCCGATTGCCTCCTCATACAACATGGTTTGGAAAGTGGTTTGGACAATCTGAAGCAAAAGACCCTAGGAAATTTTTTGTGAATGGTGATAAAAAGATGTTACTTTCTGGTGGAAGTCAATGTTTGAGATTGGCCAAAAGAGGAAATTTGAGTAAGATGCTCTCTGAAACCTTTGTCAGAACCGTAGGAGCCAATTACCCCAAAAGTCTTGAACGTTTCGTACGGAGTCTCGTGCAAGTTTTAATCAATCGCACGTGAAAATGATAAGACGGTCTATTGCATTACGTGCTCGCACTCCCTCTGTGGAGTCTCGTGCGCACACGGAACTATTATTAATAATATGTGATGTAAAAGGACATGTGCGTGTCTATATCACGTGATGGTCACTCCTTATAATGTTCAAAGTACCAACAGCCATGAAGATTGACAACAAAAAATAAATTCCCCCCTCCACATTCCCAATCAAAGATCACACATGTCTTGCCGGATTGACCTGTCATTTGTGGACAATACTTAATCTCTCCTTATAGTATTCCTCTGTGTTTTATCGACCACCCGAAAAACAAAAGGTGACAAACCAACTCCCGGATTTCACACAGCCTGGACATGGATAAGATGTAATTCTCTTAGTATTTTTCTTTTCATATGGCCTGCGCTGCTTTCTTGATTTTAGCCAAAAGGCCAAACTGCTCATTCCTCTATTTCCACACAAATGCTTTCCTTTCGTGAAAAATGCTTTTTTGGAAACAATATTTTTAAAGAATAATACATACCATCGTTAAAAAAAAATTCTCATACATAATATTTTTCGTTAATTTAGTTTTTAAATGCTACTAACACTCTATTTTAGGGAAATATCTTCTGATTTTCTGAAATGAGAGCAGAGGAATAAGCAGTGGAGGCCCAAGTGGGAGTGGGCCGAATTGACCCGACAGCGGAACCCGATTACGGGCGGTTAGCTTTTACCTTTCAGGTACAGCCAAGCCAGTATAATGGATGAAAAATAGATTAATATATGCAATCATGTGTCTTACCAAGACAACAAATATCACTTGAAATCTTCAAAATGGAATAGCCACCCAATCAAAATTTCCCCCTTTTTATTTTTTTCACCTTTTTCTGCCTAATCATAGTTATTGAAATTCCAATTCGAATCCTGAAATCGTATCAATCTGCCATCCAAAACTTCGAAACCTTTAAGAGTTGACGTTTTCGTTGCGCCTTGACTTTTCATACTTTCGAAAATAGAGATTCTTGGGTCTTTACAACGTTATTCTTTTGGAGGTTATCTAATTTAGAAACATTACAAGCTCAGTAATTTCGCATATGAGCGTAGATATTATTTTGTGACTATTTTTTAGGCTCGACCTACCTGACTAGATTTGCCATTATAACCTCATTGGGAAAGTAACTCTTTCTAACCATGAGCATACTTGGACAAAAGTTCAAGACCTTGTTTGTCCGTTAATTAGGCATACGCGGAATTACAATTTTAATAGCATTGCACAAAAAAGAAAAGCATCATTCGAATTCTTAAGAAATTACACAAAACCGCATGCCTTAATGTAATTTTCTTTTTCCGGTAGAATGCCTTCACATTGCATAATCGCAGTTGTCAAGGGATTCTCGTAAATATCTATGAGCCAGTTGTGCGCTTACTTAGATCTCACATCGGTGCATTTCGATGTTTCTAAAATTCAGGCCATTCAATATCGGCCACAAGATAAAAAAAAATCATATATCGAATAAAAATTAAAGCTACAAGCAGATTCCTTACTTGAATGGAGCATAAGAAATGTGCGGTGTCTGGTAGAGAGAAGTAGAGGGCGTTATTAGACAGATAAAAAAAAAAAAGAATCTAGAAGGACTCTTTCCTTGGCCAGAAATCCAAATTTATCGCTTTTTTTTTTTGAAATTATGATCCTAATAATTATGCCATCGAGAATCCAAGAAAATAGGTCGTTTCCATATCGTTTCCAAATCGAATGCATTTCTCAGCAGAACCACGTTGAAATCCAAGGGAAGCGTGAGGGGAATGGTCTAGAATCTCACGTGCGGGGATGGCAGTTGTGTCCCATCCCATCAGACCCGCACGCTTCAGTCGCTTCGGGAATGGGACGACACGATAGGATTCGTGGCACGTCATCCTCCGCACAAAAAGTCAAAATATTCCTTATCTAGCAGTCCCTTTCGTCGTCGCCTCCTGCCACATGTTCATTGACCGCACTGGGCGATTTAAGTAGACTTGTCAGTCCGCGTACACACAACGGTCTATATCTATATCAGCGCCTTCGCCCAAAATTAATCGAATAAAATGAACAGATATAAATACAATAGATTTATAATTGAATTGATAAAATTATTATAAATTTTAAAAATATATTGATAATTTACTCGCTCCTCTACATGGAAAGAGGGTCAAGACGGACCTTATAAAAGAACTTTGGCCATCATTAATGTGTGGAAAATGTTAAAAAGGGTGTCTTAAGATATTTTAAATTGGTCACCCATTGTGATATGAAAACATAGCGATTTTTTATCGAAGTAAGTGAAACATGCATTACTCAATTTTCAAAGTGTATTGATACGCAGTATTATCACGATCGGTGATCATCACTATTTTCTTTAAGATATTCAAGAATAACACCCTTATTATTATTATTATTATTATTATTATTATTATTATTATTATTATTTTCCTCTTTCTTTTTTCACCTCTGTGTTGCTCTTAGGTCCTATAATCAAAACTCTTCATTCGATCTGATTTATTGCACTTCTCCTATTGATTCCAATATGAACACTATCAACAATACTTTCCCCTGAAAATATTCACTAATTTGATCAACTGTTCCTTCACTGCCGTACCAAAAGGAAGCTGTACACTAACGGGAACTTTACACCAACTTCACATTTCCCCTCCGCCGGCTTAGAAAGCTCAAAACGAGTAAATTATCTTATTCACTTGGGATCAAATGACCCTGACCAGTGACCGTCGACGGTCGACCATAGACCGATCGTCAATGTAGCCGTGTGCCTAGTGTTGGTTGAGGCTGTTCCACAGGGACCCGCAGTGCCGTCAGGCAAACCCGACCCTTCGCTTCTCCAGGACGTAAACCACCTCAAAACCCTGTTGCTGATAATTCCCCATGGTTGCCTCGGGCCTGCCTTCCGCCTCGGCCTCATCCCCACCATTCATCACCATCAAGTCGTAGAGATAATTCCTCCTGGGAAGCACCACCTCTGGACCCCTGCCCCACAAAATGCAATGTAACAGGAGGCGCGCTCGTCATTGCGTCGTTGTCGAAGTAGCAGCACGGGCTCAGCCCGGTCTTGTCTTCTATTTCTCTGGCTTGCTTATGGACTTGGCCGAGCCGTTGCTCAAACTTGGCGACCACCGAGCCGTACAGGCCCGCAGGCAGAATGGTGAACGTCGTCCGCAAGTCGATCACCATTCTGCCATTCCCGTGGCCGTCCACCGCCCTCAATTTCTCGGCCGCCGGAGGAGTATGCTTCTCGTCCACGGATATCCCCTGCAGCCCGACACAGTAGAAGCACGGATGCTTCGGGTTGTCGAGCATCTCGGCTACACGAACTCTGCCTCGACGTTGCTAAACGCTTTCTCCTTCTGCCCTAGGATGAGGGCTCGGCCGGCAAACTCGGTCCAGCTCGAAAGAGTGAGACACCAAACAATAAGAAAACCGGTGGCCCAACAGGGGCGACAAGCGAGCGAGCTGAGCTGAGCTGGCAAAGAGAGGGAGCCTCGGCCGAACCCGGCGACTCCAACCGGCTCTCCAAGGGCGGTGTGGGCACACCCGAAGGTGAAATTACGAAGGCCTAAGGCAGGAGGAGACGTCGGGATGGAAATGGAGTGGCGATACAGGATGGCAGTGAAGCTGCCGTCTCCGTCGGCATAGTAAAAGGAAGGGCAAGAGAAGGAGGCACAGTCTGGAGATTTCGCTGGACTCAAGGGGCAGCAAGCAGCAGCGCAGAAGTTGGAGGAGGAGAGAGAGGAGCGAGCGGCCGCGCATGTGGGTGGATGAAAGGTTGAGGGCAACGACGGGGTTGTGGCTGTTGGGGTTGGGGTTGGGCTTGCCCTCGCAGAGGATGCAGTTGAAAGGAGCGCAAGGGAACCAGACGAAGTCGCTGCTAACTGTCCATGAAGATGTAGTTCAAAGCTACGTTGTCTTCTCGCTGTAGCCGAAAGCTTGAACGATTTGAATATTGATTGAAGCATGCATTGCCGCGGCTCCTCAGCGTTCCTGAGACGTGCATTTCTTGCTCTGCTTCTCTTTGTTCTCCGGCGGTGAGAACTGAAAATCTGAGATCTCGTCTGAAAATTTCCATCGCCAGTTGTGGTTCTGCTCGTAGACGGTGCTGAGGGTTCCCGTCACCAAATCGAGCGTCACTGATAACCGGGTACTCCCGATTATACTCTGTTTTGATGAATGGAAAAGAACCGAAATGATATACTCTGAATCAATCTGGAATCGACTCCATCCATTCGAGTGTATTTTTTTTAAGCGATTACAGACATCATAGGCTGATTTTGTTCTGGATTTGATCTCTAAACCATGGTCATTGTGCTTTTCTGTCATTCCTTCACTGATTGCACATAATGTGCTTGATAAAATGCCTCCGAGAATATGAATCCAAATTAGTCCGAGATTTTGCCCGACTTGAAAATGTGCTCAACATGTTGACATAGATAGCTTGTGAGTGATTGATTTGTTATCGTCCCAACTTAATCTCACTCATATTCATCATCACCAAAGACGAATCTGATCATTTCATTTTTGATCCTTTGGTGCTCGGTGTGCTCTCGCGGTGATTGAATGGCCGCCGTCGAAGAGGAGAACAAGCCAAAGTTATTGATGTGCACCATGGCCGATCTCTGATTGTTCCATATTAGTCGGCTCGCCGGCGATGATGGGTACGGCGTCGGTCTGGTGGTCGAAGGTGATTGCTACTTGGACTAGCAATGTCCATCCTCGATTGTGATACGCGGACCGGGCTCAAAGGCCTGGCCTGCGTCCTTATGAAATCCTTGTTAGGCATTATCCGCATTTCTAAATAAATAAAAATAAAAATAAATCCGAAAAATAGAAGAAAAATTAGAAAATTGGTTAGAAAAATAAATCTTTTTAGGTTGTTAGATTTTAGCATTACAATTAATTTAGTTTCATTTATATAATTCATACGAAAATTCATGACTTTCTCTAGTTTGTTTTCTGGTCAAATACTTTCTCCAGTTTAGATATAAGAAATTTAGTTTCTTTAGAAAATTGAATTTGATTTGAGCTAATCTCATGGAGGTTGCTGTCCCAGGCTTAATAATGAGGCTGTGTCATATTATTTGGCCGACTCTTATTAGGTTACCTTACTGCACTTTATCTTTTTACTCGCTCTTCATTACTTTCTTATACCAATTGATTGTGATTCTTTTATATTGTTTTCCTATGTTGTGATTTGCTTTCTTTAGCTAAATGGTTAGGTTACCATTTCTAGGATCATAATAAACACCAATAAAAAATCTCATGGACACCTAGCAGGCAAGATCTTAGGATTCATAATTTTGTAAAAAGACTGCTTGGATATCTTAGTTGACAAATAATCAAGTTTAGGTATCGAAGAGCATTAGTTAGATGGCTAGTATAATCAAGTCCTTGACCCTAGATTTCTGATTGTATAGGAAGTGAGATATACTCTTATAAGTCACTTAATTTCTAGCCCACCCACTAGGCAAGTAGCGACTTCTCATTTAGAATTTTCATAAGATTAATCGAAACTAAAATTGAATATTCAAACATCACACGAGATAAGGATTTAGGAGAATCCGTGCCGATTGAGGACCGTTGGTCCATTTTTGGCAGTACTTCTAAACCCGTCCTTTCCCCCAATGGAAAAGATGGTGGTGACGATCAGGTCCTTTGCTCTGCTTTGCATAAATAGGATAGACCATCAAGCCATTGTTCAAGTGAGACCCATCAATAACTCAAATCAGCAAAAAATCGCAGCTTCACCTCCAAGTTACCACCTGTCCAATGCAATTTGTACAGAGTGGAAAAATTCCGGATCCATCTACAGTTTGCTACACGAGATACTAATAAAACAATGACACCTAAATTTTAGCTCACCATTTAAAAATATTTGCACAAAAATTGCAGATTAATTTTTAACACCTAAATAAAAAAATATAATTAGATGGCATAGCATATAGATAGTAGAAGCATTTGGATAGGCTCATATGTTGCATTTAAATTGGACCAGCGACGAATGGATTCAAGTGAGGGAAATTCCGAGTTAATTTGGGCTAAGTCCACAAGAATGTGGAATTCAGCCAAGCCCGTTGAATATTCACCGTAATCTCAAAAATTGCATGGGCGTTGCACCTGTCATGCAAATTGAGAAATCTTTATTCTTTATGGAAGTTCATTGATCCATCAAAATTTTGATGAATAAAGAAAGCGAGCGAGAGACGAGATCAGCAAGACATTAAACACTGAGCTGGAGGTGGGTGCAAAAGGCAACGAGTGGAGATAATGTCTTACGGAGATTTTGGGAAGAATTTTCGCGCAGGCTGGACTCCATTGAATATTATTATTTGCATGGTACGAAGAATATATTTTGATGATCAAGTGGAGCCCGGGATATTGGCTATTTAAGGAGCGTACACGGACATGAAGAGGAGGCCACAAAAATTGACATACACACGGCCACCGTTGAGAGAAAAAGAAAATCGTGAAGAGAAAAACAGGGAGAGAATTCACGGCCAGAAGAGAAAAATCGAGGAAAGGAGTCGAGAGCTGGGAGCATGAAGGCATGAGCGAGCCCCAATCGTCCAGGTAATTCTTGCAGTTTCCTCGGCCGCACATTGCAGCCTTCTCGACGCCCCCAGTCCAGATAACCATCCTGGCTTGGCGTCCTCAGCCTCGTCACGCCCAGCACTGCTTCACAATCGCCGCGCCGGACACGAGCTGCATCCTTGCGAGCCACGCCACACCCCTCCTTGCTGCCTCTGCATGATTGGTCCTGTTTTGCGCTCACCCCACCTGATCCGACGAATCTCCGACGCTCCAAGCAGCCACGTTCAGTTCTTCTCCCTTGCAGGTTTTGGCCTTCCAGCCCGGCGATCTGTACATTCCTGCCTTATCTCACCGTGAACACCTTGGCACCGTTTATACATCTCGTTCAAGCATTGTGCCGGTGACCCTTGGTGGGAATCTTAGCCGAGCATCAAAGCGGTGGTCTCGTGGTCATAATTCTTAAGCATGCAACGTGGGTTCTAAGGGAATAAGAAGAAGACAAACCGGAGGGAAAGTCTAGCATTCGCCCACTGAGATTGTTCAGTCAATCTCATTCGTGGGAACAAATCGCTTCGTATTAGGGTGATTGGTTCCCAGCCGGTCCGGCTCCAAGGTGAAACCGGAGAACTGCAAATCGAACGGATCACCTTTTTATTTTTTTCCCACCACAACGAAAGAGACTGACAAATCTTCAATGTATTGACGGACACGACGATGAGTGAAGATTCATTGTGGTGCTGGAAAAGTTTAGTTCACATTTTACGAACTTTTTTGAAGAAATTAAAAATAAAAATAATTTATGTAGTTGGTCTGGTTCGGACCGTCAGGACACCGGTTTCACTTTTAAATGGTTTCACTTTTAAGAATCGGGAACCGGACCGACACTCTCATAAACTGGATCAAACTGGCCAGTCCAGTCCGGTTTAGGCAGTTCCTAGTTCGGGCAGTCCGTTTTGCACACCCCTACTTCGCATCCGTTGTCTTTGTGCCAGCCACTTGCCCTTCGACTGCACGAGCCCGTGAGTCACCGCGACGTTCACCACCGATATGCACTCCCCGGCCAAACACCATCATTAGCCAAGTTGCGAGCAACCGCGAGGCAATCTTCCTTGGCTAAATCACCAACGCCAGCCACCATCATCCCGTGCCGTCCATCAAGTTCGAATTTGGAAACGTTATATGCAAAATAGGTATTAATATTTATCCGATTTGTTATTCTTTATTTATTGCCTAATTTACATCATCGATATCTAACCGGATTCCTTTGAGTGACTAGGCATTATCAATTAGGATTTATTTCCTAATCTGCAACATGAGAAAATCTTTTGATTCTACTTGTAAGTACTTAGATAGAATTATTAGATTATGCGGTTCAAAAATCGATATCTTGGATGTTATCTGTTGATTGAATACATATTTTGATTGATTGTTTTCCTTATCTATAAAAAATACAAAAAGATTCATTGCTAGGTTTAATAAGATTGTTAGATAGCAGTGCATGTTCGATATTTGTAGTTTAATTAGGGTATTTAATAAATTCGAATTTTAATAAAAATACTAAAAATATCACAAGCACATCATATAGTTTGCATGTTAGGATTTGCCGGTCATATAGGTTAGTCTTCAAATTTGGGATAATAGAAAATCCCAAAAATAATTGCTTTTCTTTCTTGCAATTTGTTTTTTTTATTTATTGATTGTTATTTTTAATGGTTGCGTACTCGTATAATCCCTCATTGTATGTTAGTATCTTAGTTTAAAATCAATCCAAGCTGCTTTCATAAATATTTTCAAAATAAATGAATTGATACCTAAAGTGCGTTGATTAATATAGCTTAATCAAGTCTCCGAATCAATTTAATAATCCCTATATTTTACTTGTGTTTCTAATCTATCCACTAAAAAGATAGATTAGTGGCGACTCTTAACAACTTGAAGTTGTGAATTGCTATGGGCTTGGGGGAGCCTGAGTTAGGTTTAAAACTTAATAATCCATTAGCCAACCCTCAAGATAAGGTAGCGACAAACGACAAACTACAGACTTCACCAGGCGTACACCAAAGTAGCAGACAGTTTTACTGACATATAAACAGATTTTAATCCCATTGAGTGGCATTCAGGTCCATAACTACAATGAGATTCTGCATACCGTTCTTAAACTAGAGCAGCGAACTGATACCTACGAACACCTCAGCTACGAAACCGATTCCTCTTTAGAAGTGACAGCGTCAAATTAATCTCACAAACATTTTCTGGTGTGGCTTCCAAGCCCAAAATCAACCGAAAGAGAAAAGGGAATATAAAGGGCACAGGATCATTGGTCCATTCTCACTTTCAGACCCTTGCTGTCGGCCGTGCGGGAGTTCCCTGGGTTATCAAAAAAAAAAAAAACTTTAGGTCGAGTGACAATTTTGGCCTCAACTTTTTTTAGTCTCATAAAAAATCTTCAGCTTTCACTTAAATCTTAAATTTGGCCCCCATTGATTTAGAACTTTTGATTATCCAACTTGACTATTCCACCTCTGCAATAAATCAACGTGGCTTGTTGACTGGATTTAAAGCACTATTTATTGTTTTCTTCTTTAAGCCACAGCTTGAAGAATGACGGTAAAACTATTCATTTCCTGCACATCATTGGCAAGTCAAAATGATCTCCAAATTGTATCTCTCTAGTTAAATTTTGTTGTTTTGTCGTAATTTAAAATTGTAAACCACTACCCGTTGATAGACACCATGGATGAGATTCGCCAAGCTCACGACCATAACCTTTTTTTCCAAACAATGGTGATTTCAAATAGAAAGTCAACGAAAGGTCAGATTTCGGATAAGGGTGAAAGTTGGTGATTTTTTATGAGACAACAATAAGTTGGGATCAGAATTATCACTCAACCTAAAGTTAGTGCTTTTTTACGAGATAAAAAAAAAGTTGGGGCCATAATTGTCACTCGATCTAAAGTTTGTGTTTTTTTTTTTGGAATTAGCCCTAATTCTGCCTTATTCCTGAATATTGCAGGGGAAGCATGGAAGGGTTAGGAAAAAAGATTATAGGAGGTCTTGCCAAAAATATACTCATTCATCCGAAATATCAACTATAATATTTACTTCTAAAAGTTTGAAACAACACTTAATGGAAACCATTCTATTCCTTTAAAGGAAACCATGTTATGTTGTGTCGTGTCATTTTATTATTTACTCATTGCAATTCATATTTTATTGTGCAATCAATTATATAAAGCTCAAACGATCTTAATACTAATTTCTTTTTCAAAATATTGTCGAATGCCTCAATTAAAAATGTACTTTATTTTTGATGAATTTCAACTTTCAAATATGAATCTTTTCCATTCCACTTTCTTAAAAAGAATTGCAAATCTGGCGATATTTTTCTCTTACCTTATATATTTAAATAATAACTTTGTAGACTCTTACCAAACCATCATTGGATAATTTAAAATTTTTTTAATAAAGTGGTTTATTTATTATTTAAAAGGTTTTTTTTTTGGGAAGCATGCGACAAGTGGTCACATTTACTTAGTATCATATAAACGCTTCGATGCTATTAAAGAGTCATCTTTGTTTTTGTAATGTGAGGCCCAAACAATGGGTGTAAGTCTATTAAACTCACTGATATAAGATTCCTGAAGTTACTTAGCAGACAGGGTTAAGTAAATTTGTTCTTCTAGTACAAGACGGCTATTTTCCTTCTTCTATTTCATATTTTATCTTACGATGAGTTCATAAGAGGACATGGTACATGCAGACCTTGAACTGCTAGCCTATCGTCAAAAGAAAATCATATTGTTCACAATTAAAAACCCAAAGAATGGTTTTGCGGCACATTAAGCTCTGTCTCATGGTACATTTTCACAAACATGTATCCAAATCATAAACAGTGAGCGTGAAGGGTGAAGCAGAACCGAATTCCTCGGTTCATCAGCTAATTCACATCGCGATATACATCAAGCTCCAGAGAAGTCAGTTCAAGGGACTTATTCTGTCTTGTGGTGTGCTCACTTTTGCCAGAAGCATCAATCTTCAGAGCCAAGCATTTTTTAAGAAGTATTTCTCGGATTGTGCCTGAGATAAGAAAGTAATGGAATTCGTACAGTTAAAACAGAATAATTTGACAATGGATCAGTATGAAGCAATGTTTAATTATTTTGTCGAGGTTTGCTCCCAGGTTGATTGAGGACAAGGAGGACAAAGCTACAAAATCACTGGACAGTTTGAGGCCGGCTATCAAGACTAGACTAGTGCCTTTGAATCAAGGATTATAATGACCTTTGCGAGTGTGCTCAACTCGAAAAGAGATATTTGGCGGAGCTAGCAATGATTGACGACTTTTCAGGCGAGGCCAAATCATCAAGCCTTTCGACCTAATTTTCGTTGTAATAAGAGACCTATGCAAATTGAAAAGCGACCATTTTTTGGTACTTTTCCCAATCAATATATGAATGACATAAAATGAAGAGACAACACTATAAAGAAAGAGATGCAAATTGAAATTGAAATGGTGAGGAAATGAGAAGAGAAACAAAATTAACAAAGGTGATTCTTATTCCACTTAAATAGCAACATTTGCGTTCACCACATCATCTTTATCCATCAAACATTCCCCGTAACTGTGAAGGAGGATTCCAAGGATAACATTTCGTGTACTCTCCGGTCAACCCATCGAGCAGACAAGGACCATTTTCTGAGACGTGATAAATACACGTGAAGCACTGACCCTCGTCCCTACCTTGGTCATATATATCGAAATAATGAAATTGACCAGGCCATTCAAAGCTGCAAAAGAACAACGTTCTCCCCAAGAAATGAGGTACGAATCTGAATCCCCAGGGCCTGCCCTTCACAATATCGTGGATTCCGAGATCGTTCTCCTTTGATTTGCAATGAACTGTTAGAGTAGTTCCACCCGTCATATTGTTATTGATCTCGACATAGGCCTTTCTGTAAATACTTCCTACACAATTAGTTACGAATAAAGAACAAATAAGAACAAGCGTAGCTGATATCTTCATCCTGGTGGAGTGCATTGCTCCAATATCAACATCATTCAGCTATTTAAGATGGAGAATGGAGCATATTCTTTTCCTTTTTTACTTTTATCGAAGTTTTCCTTTTTGCGGACGCCACTATGGGAAAAGAAGTGCTACGCTATCCTTTTTCTTTTCCTTCTTTTGTAGTCCAGGATAAGAATTCCCATATTACCTTTTATGTTCTTTCCTTTAATTTTCAATCTATCCCCGAATACAATTGTATTATAATTATCAAAAAGTTTCTTCGAAATGACAATGCTCTCTCTCTTTAAATAAAAGCAAAAGAGGACATGCATATGCGAGTGATAAACAATTAAATATGCATGAAGAGAGATAAAAGTTTAAAAAATACAAAGTAGTTGAGAAAAGAAGTATAAATGATCATAAGTTAATCAAGATTTACGTTCAATTTTGAAATATTAGATAGTTATGGAATCACTTAACAATAAAGTAATATTTTGTCTATTTTATTACACCTCATGTTAGTATGGACAATACATCTTTTTTTCTTTCCTTCTTTTATAGTCTGAGATAAGAATTCCCATAGTACCTTTTGTATTCTTTCCTTTTTTACTCTGGTATAAGAATTGCCATTTCTTCTTTTTTTACTTTTAGATAAGAATTGCCACATAAGATCAGCTACATTACTCCGATATGAACATCATTCAGCTATTTAAGGATGGAGAATGGAGCATATCGGATCTCGCCAGCTTGCCACTACGATCTCTTACCTTCTATTTTTCTTCTTTTTCACTTCGGGATGAGAATTGCGATATTACTTTTATTGTTTTTCCTTTTTTCCTTTTATCGAAGTTTCCTTTTTTACAGACTCCATTATGGGAAAAGAATTGCTATATTACCTCTTTTTTCTTTCCTTCTTTTAATATCTGGGATAGGAATTCCTATATTACCTTTTGTATTCTTTCCTTCTTACTCCGGTATAAGAATTGCCATTTCTTCCATTTTACTTTTAGATAAGAATCGCCATATAAGATCGGCTACAAATCGAGTATAATATCTCATGCATAGCTTAATTAAAGGAGAGAAAACGAAAACAACTTTGTGATAGCTATTGTTTAATGTTTTTCTCTCGTTAACATCTTTGGGTTTATTTGGAACAATGTTTACTTTTGAACTTTTTACAAATTTTCTTTTCAAATTTTACGCCTCGCGCAATTTATATTTTATTTAACTCAGAAAAAAACTTTTAAAACATACAATGCAATGTAAATTAACAAAAAATTCCTTTTGTAAACTTTTAAAGGAAAGGGCATAATTATTTATTTACAATACTTGAAAAGCCTTTTGTTTCTTGCGAAACTTACTTACATCCTCAGGCTTTAATTTGATCCACTTATGTTTCTATCTCCAACTTGATTTGTATCTGTTATGTTTGGAAGTCTTTCGGCCTATATAGGTGTGGAGATATGATTTTTTCAAATACCAAGCTTGAACGCCATTTGTGATACATCATCTATCAAAAGGGCTGATTATGCCATTTTCAGTTTTTCATGACCTGAAATTGTTATAGATCTGTTTAAACTAGAACAAAATAAGTTCCTCTCTTTTGCATTCACGAGCTTCTTCAGTGGTTGCAATTCTCTATTCTGTTTTCCTAGCACCGAGGCTACATTTTCCAGTTCATCTATACATAAGGACTATGTTCTCATTCTCATGTAGTGAATATCATTGATAAAGGAGCTCGAAAGCATCTGCCTAGAGATGATATCAGGGTAAATGCGATTTTCAGTTTCTGCCATTAATACTTTGTATTTACTCTTATCGCTTAATTAATTGGGTGGAATGATGGAGTAAGAGTCACCCATTGGGATGGCAATGGGATGGGATGGGATGGCAGCGGGGTTTGCATTCCTCATCTCCATCTCGCGATAATTGAAGGGGCCTCATATCTTACCCCCGTGGTAGGCCTCGTCCACACCCCCGAAAGCATTCAGGTTTGCCGCCCTCTTTGTAATATCGTTCCACGTCTATCCTAAATTAAAATTTAATTCGAACATTTATTTAGATTTAACTATCGTACAATTAATCTAATCCTTTAAAAGGTAAAAAAAATCGATTGTCAAGTAGTATTCGAATTAATCTTTAGGGGCGGACATATGCTGGCTAGGTTAAATTGCCATCTCTAGTCACCCAAAGGCCTTTGGTAGTTTGGTGCTTCTTCCCAGAGGTTGCGCGAGTCTCCTGTTTTTTGGGGTTTGAAGTGCTCTCGTGTGCCTCCTACTTAGAACTCAAAATTCATGAGATGATCTCAAATGTTTGATAAACTTTATATTAATGGCAATGCACGTAGAAAGTGGTGATCTCATTGCATATGGCCTTATTCCAGAGTTTGTTGGAAGGTTTCCTGTTTAGGTTAGCTCATCAGCTTTGAGTGAAGACCAATTAGTTCAGTGTTCAATCATCCATGAAAAATTGCTCCAAATTCTAATCACCTGAAATCAAAAGAAATAACAAACATAGTTAATCACTCAATAATAGTTTTAAATTAAAATTACTATCAAGTAAACTAAAATAATTGTTAGAAAACCTCACCACATATATTCATTCCACTTCAACTCGTAAGAAAATCTATATCTAAAAAGAGAGGTACAATTTGTTGATGTTAGCAAGAGTAAAAGGGGAATTTAGGGTTAATTCACGTCCGGTTCTTTGGACCCGGTTCTTGGTTCGGTTCTTACCGGGAACGGAGAACTGAATTGCATAATATCGATTCCACTTTTTTTGGAACCAGTAATCGTGGGAAATTGGAACCAAATCAATTTTTTTGGCCAGTTTGGACTGATTCTCGAATCTACCATAGACCCATGCTCACCCCTATTTAGAAGGTTGTGATTCCTCTCACACTTCCACACCTGAATTGGCCATTGCAAATCTCTCGTTTCCAGACTGCTTTTAGTATCACTGGATCAGTGGCTCAAAATATTGTCCACTTGAAAAAGTCTCCCATCGATTCATTTTTCTCATATTTTGCTAGATTTTTCAAAAGGAATTTATTTTACATATTTACAAATTCAAGGGTGTTGATTCGTTATACGATACCAGCGTTACAAATTCGAAATCAACATGGCTTGACACTTATTAACATTTTTTATTAAAAAATATTTAAATCGAAATAGTTTGATAGAGATAAGAAATGGTACAAGTAATAAGTGCAAATAGAACGAAAAAAAGGGAAGAGACAACAATTTTAAGTAAGAGATGCCAATCAAAGTGAATGATGAGGATATTAGAAGGGAAACACACGTGTGAATATAACAATGATGATTCTTTGCGTTCACAACATCATTTTTCTCTATCAAACATTCGTATAAGAAGTTTCTTCTCATTCCATGGATAACAAACATCAAACTCTCCGTTAGCCCAATCAAGATCAGAATTCCATTCACGTTTGAATTCATTTGCATGAGTATTGTATATCGGCACGTTGTTCTTTTCTCGTCATTTTGTGAAACTCGGTGCCATGCTCTAATTGCGGGTTGTGTCTGTGGATTTCTTGCTAAGCCTCATCTATTGGACATAGCTATAGGTTGATTTCTATATTTTTACCAGATCTTGGTTATTAGAAGGATGTGGTGTGGATCTCATCTTGTAATCACATTGATTGACTAGTCCTTATAAAGGAGAATCTTCTAGGTGTTTCCTCTACTCCCCCAAGACAATTAAGAAATTTTGCGTTGATAAATCGTTATAAAAAATTGTTGAACTCATTTATTAATCTGTCTCGTCATCTTGATTGTTGGTTTTTTTTTTTTTCATTCTAGGTCTCTTGATTTTCAATCTATCCCCGAATACAATTATATTATGATTATCAAAAAGTTTCTTTCGAAATGACAATGCTCTCTCTCTCCTTTTAAATAAAAGCAAAAGAGGACATGCATATGCGAGTGATAAACAATTAAATATGCCTGAAGAGAGATAAACGTTTAAAAAATACAAAGTAGTTGAGAAAAGAAGTATAAATGATCATAAGTTAATCAAGATTTACGTTCAATTTTGAAATATAAGATAGTTATGGAATCACTTGACAATAAAGTAATATTTTGTCTATTTTGTTACACCTCATGTTAGTATGGACAATACATCTTTTTTCTTTCCTTCTTTTATAGTCTGAGATAAGAATTCCCATATTACCTTTTGTATTCTTTCCTTTTTTACTCTGGTATAAGAATTGCCATTTCTTCTTTTTTTTACCTTTAGATAAGAATTGCCACATAAGATCAGCTACATTAATCCGATATTAACATCATTCAGCTATTTAAGGATGGAGAATGGAGCATATCGGATCTCGCCAGCTTGCCACTACGATCTTTTACCTTCTATTTTTCTTCTTTTTCACTTCGGGATGAGAATTGCGATATTACTTTTATTGTTTTTTCTTTTTTCCTTTTATCAAAGTTTCCTTTTTTACAGACTCCATTATGGGAAAAGAATTGCTATATTACCTCTTTTTTCTTTCCTTCTTTTAAAATCTGCGATAAGAATTCCCATATTACCTTTTGTATTCTTTCCTTCTTACTCCGGCATAAGAATTGCCATTTCTTCCATTTTACTTTTAGATAAGAATCGCCATATAAGATCGGCTACAAATCAAGTATAATATCTCATGCATAGCTTAATTAAAGGAGAGAAAACGAAAACAACTTTGTGATAGCTATTGTTTAATGTTTTTCTCTCGTTAACATCTTTGGGTTTATTTGGAATAATGTTTACTTTTGAACTTTTTACAATTTTTCTTTTCAAATTTTACGCCTCGCGCAATTTATATTTTATTTAATTCAGAAAAAAAATTTTAAAACATACAATGCAATGTAAATTAACAAAAAATTCCTTTTGTAAACTGTCACGCCCCGTACCCCACGTAGCGCAACATCCCGTCCACGGTCGATTTTTTTTTTGACTGCGACGTCCCAGGAAGCGTCGCCGACCCACACCCATACAGAGATCAAGCACAAGCGGAAGCATAAATAACAAACCCTGTCTATTATAAAATACGAGCCAAGGATAGCCAAGCAATAAACAACAATCAACGCAGAAAATATGTACACACTTATATTACTATTTTAAAACTCTTTTTACAGTGTTTACTACAACCAAAAAGGAAACACCAACAGTGGGGAATAACTAAACAGCCATTTCTCCGTTCTGCTCCGTCTCCACCGGGGTACAAGCTCGACGACCGCTGGATAAAATACGGTAATCCAAAAGAGGTGGCGACCTCGGCATCCTACTGCTGGGGGTCTGAAAATGTTTCGGTTTACACAACCGTGAGATAAATCTCAGTGAGTTCAACCCCTAAACCTAGGCTAGGCTAACATGCAATCTCCTGACTGGAAACAATTATTTAAAACAAATCATAACACAACAACAATCAAATAATCCTCTGACCCTGCAGGTTAGACCGTTCCATAATAATCATGGCATATACGTGACATACACAGTCACACGTACGCCAATCACATTCTCATGCACCGAATCTCACACACTCGCATGCTAATCAATGCTTGGTTGTGCATGCAAATGCTATTGACATGCCATGCGCATTCTCTGGCCCACCGGCCCACACTGGCACACTTGCCCAATTCATTTACTACTAAGACTCGAGTCATTAATTTTTCACGGCCCGGTGCGTCTAGCCTGCTTCAAAGTGCATGAGGCGCAGCAATCGATCTGGCCCAGTGTCTCTAGCCTGCTTCAAAGTGCATGAGGCGCAACACTGTTCTCCTTGCGACCCAGAGCCTGTTTCATAGTACATGAGGATGGTCGCCTTCCGGATGTACCGGGCATCGTTCTGCTTCAAAGTGCATGAGGACGGTATCGACCCGAAGGTCCTTAGGTGATCACACAATTCATTATTATTATCTGAACCCAGCGGATAACGCTTCGGGGTATTTTAGGTGATCACGCACTCATGGCAGACACGCATTCTCGCACAATTTCACAACATGCCACACTCTAGGCATACATAATGCGTGTTTATGTTATGTAGTGCAATGCACCATGAGCACCAATGAAATCTAATCACAATTAAACACAATTTACGAACAATCAATTATCCCGAGCACGCCCAGTAATTTTCCAACGAACATCTACATTGGCCAACTAATCCAATTAATCTTTGCAATTTATTCTCATTAGTCCACACAATTTTTCCGACAATAATTCCTATCAATTAGTCCTCAACCCAATCGGAAATACTCATCGACACTATCTAAACCCATCCGAACGTACCGATAACACCTAAACCAGTCCAGAAAAACGCATTATCAATCCTAATCCGGGTTTAGGAATTTTACTCACCTAATCCGAAGTCTCGACGACGGGGAATGGCGACCGATCACTGATGAACAGTGAAATCGGCGGCGGAATTCCCGGGACGCTGCGTACGAACAATGAACAGTGAAATCCGTACGCGTGAACAGTACTTTTCCGTACGGATGAACAGTAATTCCGTACGGAACTGTACGGACAGCCGGAAAACGGTGGCCGACGACGTGCCGGAGACGGCCGAGACGTCCGTACGGTCCGGCGTGAACAGTGACCGTACGGGGGATGAACAGTAACTTCCGTACGGACACTGTACGGCCGGGGTCCGACGGCGACGTATGAAGGTGCTGGACGCCCGGGTGTCGACGGAATGGCGATCGGAGCTCCGGCGAAGCTCCGGCGACACTGTTTACAAAGCTGGAAAATGTGAAAAACAGAGAAAAACAAAGAAAACAGAGCTGTTTTTGGACCAAAACCTGGACTAAAGTGGCTGCACATAGGTGGAATAGGATGCTGGTGGTGGTGGCTCGACGGGGGAAGCTCCGGGCGGTACTGTTCCGGCGTGAACAGTACCGAAATTGCAGAAACACAAGAACAAAAATAGAAACGGAAGAGGAAAAAGGGAAAGAAATTCTGGGAAGCTGCTGCCGAATGGTTCTGCGTGAGAGAGAGAGAGAGAGATATGGTCAAAGTTAATCCTAGTGGAGTCCAAGTGTCAAAATCTAGGGCCTATTGACATTTTTACCCCTAATCCAATGGCTCAAAATTGATCTAATCCAATAATTCAAGGGCATTTTTGTCATTTGTCCTTAACCATGGTTGACCAGACCTGGTTTAGCCCTAACTAACCTTGGTTAACCCCAAAATTAAATCCAAAATTCGGAATTAATCAAAAAGGGCCTAGGGGTATTTTCGTCATTTTTCGATCCAGAACCGAAATTTCAATTTTCATCCATACCGGTCCTATATATTCATGGGAGACATAATCCGGTGTCGGAATCGAAAAATTCATCCTTTAAGCCCTCGAAAAGCGACTGCGAAGTTCCGGGAATAAAATAATATTATTTTTCCAATTTTTGTCGAAATTCCAGTTTTTGTCCGAAATGACTCCCGGTATGTGTGGCCACTCAAAAATGGCGTCGGCTCCGAAAAATAACCTTGATTGACCTCGAAAAGCGACGCTGGCATCCCGAGGGGCAAAATCGTCCTTTTTCACCCCGGACCAAAATTCCAATTTTTACACGTACTAACTCCAAACGTGTGCGGCCAGCGTAATATGACGTCAGATTTCCAAAAATAGTCCCTTAAGCCTTCGAAAATCAACATCGAAATCCGAGCTCAATTTCGCGAATAAACTCGCTAAACTTTCAATTTCAGGGTCTCTCACTAACGGGCGGCTGTTTAGAAATTACGCGTATCGACCTAGGGCTATCCATGTCGTGATGGTCTCGATCATTGAGAGAATGAGAAATTATCACTAGTTCCAGAGGTCACGATCGTTCGGTTCAGGTTCAGGACTGGTTGGCCACGTGTACTTTCGGTCTTGCAGAATCACCTGCGTCCCTATTATACATCGTTGGCCTTGGCCAAACCCAATCCATTACCCTTTTCTACGATCGGCCCACGTTGGCCCAAAATATTCCTTCAACGTCTCTCGTGATCGGTGTCCGTTTCACGATAGGATCCTCGGTCCACGTACCGATTTCTAGTTAGCCATGCCCCATTGGTCAGTATCCCGAGAGTGATCAGCTCTGGGCGAGACTTTCTAAAATGAAATGCGAATTAATATCAGTTTCATTGACCCCGGAAATTACATCAAAATTCGGGCTGTTACATAAACTTTTAAAGGAAAGGGCATAATTGTCAGTTCTTTACAATACTTGAATAGCCTTTTGTTTCTTGCGAAACTTACTTACATCCTCAGGCTTTAAATTGATGTAGTCCACTTATGTTTCTATCTCCAACTTGATTGGATCTGTTATGTTTGGAAGTCTTTTGGCCTGTATAGGTGTGGAGATATGATTTTTCAAACATCAAGCTTGAAGGCCTTTTGTGATACAACATCTATCAAGAGGGATGATTATTCCATTTTCAGTTTTTCATGACCTGAAATTGTTATAGATCTGTTTAAACTAGAACAAAATAAGTTCCTCTCTTTTGCATTCACGAGCTTCTTCGGTGGTTGCAATTCTCTATTCTGTTTTCCTAGCACCGAGGCTACATTTTCCAGTTCATCTATACATAAGGACTATGTTCTCATTCTCATGTAGTGAATATCATTGATAAAGGAGCTTGAAAGCATCTTCCTAGAGATGATATCAGGGTAAATGCGATTTTTAGTTTCTGCCATTAATACTTTGTGTTTACTCTTATCGCTTTATTAATTGGGTGGAATGATGGAGTGAGTCACCCATTGGGATGGCAATGGGGTGGGGCGGCAGTGGGGTTTGCATTCCCCATCTCCATCTCACGATAATTGAAGAGGCCCCATATCTTACCCTTGTGGTAGGCCTCGTCCCCACCCCCGGGAGCAATCAGGTTTGCCGCCCTCTTTGTAATATCGCTCCATATCTATCCTAAACTAAACTTTAACTTGAACATTTATGTAGATTTAACTATCGTACAATTAATCTAATCCTTCAAAAGGTAAAAAAAATTTGATTGTCAAGTAGTATTCGAATAAAAAACTTTAGGGGCGGACATATGCCTGCTAGTTTAAATTGCCATCCCTAGTCACCCAAAGGCCTTTGGTAGTTTGGGGCTTCTTCCCAGGGGTTGCACGAGTCTCCTGTTTTTTTTGGGTTTGAAGTGCTCTCGTGTGCCTCCTACTTAGGACTTAAAGTTCATGAGACGATCTCAAATGGTTGATAAAACTGTATATTAATGGCAATGCACGAAGAAAGTGGTGATCTCATTGCATGTGGCCTTATTCCAGAGTTTGTTGGAAGGTTTCCTATTTTGGTTAGCTTGTCAGCATCGAGTGAAGACCAATTAGTTTAGGTGCATGGTCACCGATAGAGTAATACATTGTTGACATCTACATTTTAATTACCCATTTAGTGATTAATTGCGCAAAATTTAGGAATTAAATTTTGAACTCCTAAAACAAAAATATTTTTATTTAATTGCATTGCATATAAGCATTAGGCTCATATGCATTAATTGCACTAATTAGAATATTTTTCCTAATAAGAAAAAAAAATTTCAAAAAAATCGGACCGGGCCGGTTTGGGGCCAAATCAACCCGGCCCTCTCCTTTCTTTCCTTGGCCTGGCCTCCCTTCTTTTCTTTTTCTCCCTTTCTCCCCGCTGGGCCTGGCCCTGCCCGCTTTCTCCTTTCCCCCGACCCGACCTCCTTCCCTTTTCTCTCTCCCTTCTTTTCCTCCTTCCCTATGCAAGTTGACCGAAGCCGGGACAGTTGTGGAAGCGTAGAGTAGAAGAGACGTGGAGCACAAGGGGAGCAGGGGGGCTGGCGACCAATATAAAAGAGGAGGAGGGGTAGAGAGAGGAAAAAAACAGGGGGTCGTTCTAGAGATATCCAAAGAGATTGAGTGAACTGGGGAGGGACGTTGAAGGAGACAAGGTCTCGAGCGGCCACCGCATTGGAACCGTGACTGGCAAGCCGCCACCGTGCCCCTCTCCCGGCACGGAAGATCTAGAGAGAGGAAAAAATAGATTGAGCGTTCTCGAGAGATCTAGAGAGAGATTGAGCGAGTTGAGGGGGGACGTCGAAGAAGACAAGGTCTTCAGCGACCCACCGCATTTGGAACTGTGACCGGTGAGCCGCCACCGCGCCCCTTTCCCGGCATCAAAGCTACTCGTGCTAGGCGTTTGTGAAAATGCCCAAGTGAGAACATAGGGGGCTCAGTATGCTCTAGTACCATCTATTGGTGTGCAATTAAAGCTAATAAGAGCCAAGTAAAAAAAATTTTTCGCAATGAGAGACTAACTTGTTTTTCAATGTGTACATAAAAAAGCTCAATAGGGGTGTACATGATCATAAAACATTAAAAAGATTGATAGTACATAATTCATATCCTCCGTATACCTAATGTTTACTTTTCTCATTTAGTAATTCTTAGATATTAATTCATAGCTATTATTAATAATGAAGAGATGTGAAAGAGAGAAATGTGAAATTTTGTGTATATTGTGATGTTTATATTAACGAAGAATACATTAGCCTATTTATAAGTTTTATTAGATTACTATTCTAAGATAATATCTCAATCATGATAATGTATAATCAAAGGGAGATATAAGTGCAACATATGTGCAACATTCGTGCAACATGCGTGCAACATTCGTGCAACATGTGTGCAATCATGAAAAATACAAATAATCAACATAAAATTTCATAATTATCTCTTACATAAGAAAATATCTTATAAAAAGTGATAAATATCTCTAATAACGTCGTGTTGATATGTTTCGCAGTGTTACTAGTAAAAAGTGATAAATATCTCTAATAACGTCGTGTTGCCAGCCTCGCCATCACTTGCAAGCCGATCGACGATCCCCTAGACAAAACCGAACCGGTAAGCTCCTCGAGCTCCTGTTTCGTCCTATTTTGCCCTGTTTTCTGGGCACACTGACTAGAGTCCGCGGCCATCTGTTTTGCGCAAACTCCGGCCCATGCGGTCCTTGCTCAGGGTCCTAATGTTCTTGTAGGTTGCGCGTTGAGGTTGCCGAAGCAAATTTGAACTCTGATTTTGGTTGGGAACCACTCGTTCTAGTCACGCACCCCATTTGTTCAACGATATGTCCCAATGAGATCCGAAATTTTTGGTCCTTGGTTGGCGTCGTAGGGGCCGGCCAGAGGACAGTGCGCTCGGTGGTGGCCGTGTGGTGGTCGGTCGAGGCTGAATCGTGGCTAAAAGTGGTAGGGTGCCGCTGACCAAGCCTTAGCCGAAGCTTGGGCACAAAAGGCCCAGGCTGAAGCTCGGCCGGCAGTCGCTGTGGCCGGCAAGCTGGCCGTCGACCAAGCTGGGCCCTCCTCGGCCTGAGAAGCCGAGGCAGGTCTCGGCCAGTGGCCGAGCAAGAAGCCGGCCATATGTCGACTCTCGGCCTAGGCCATGCGGGCACGCGTGAGCTGAATCAACTAGGTATGCGGAGTCGAGTCAGACCTGATCCGCAGGTTCTGGCCAACCTAGGCCATTCCTTTTTGGGGTCGAACCCGGTTTGGATCCGAAAATCTGACCCAGGGTCCGATTATTATAATAATATAATATAATACGATTATTTTGATATTAAAAATATTTTTTAAAATAAAAATTATTTAAAAAAATCCAAAAAAAGGTTTTATTTTTACTGAAAATAAAAAAAAATAGAAATTGGGCTTTGGAATTGCCATTTCTTGCATGTTTGGTGGGATTAATGCCATGTTTAATTGCACGTTGTTTAATTCACACGCTTTGAATTACGTGTTTAACTCGACTTTACATGTGGCCAATTATAGGCACGTTAGGTCGTTGCTTGTGCACTTTTCAATGCATTGATTGTTGTTTCCTTAGCCTGGTTAGGATTAGAACCATAGGATTCACAATCTTTAAGAAGACTGCATGAACACTTTTAAAATAATATTTAAACAGGATTAGGTACCAAAAGGGCATTAGTTTTCTAACTAGTGTAACCAAGTCCCCGGACTCATTTGAATCTCTGGTTCGTAGGAGTAAGGCAATTCTCTTGTTCCCTTACTTAGGTATCTAGTCGACCTACCCTAAATTGATTAGTAGAGCGACTTCCAGATAAAATCAATTTACTAATCAATTTGCATGTTAACAGCTCGAACGTTAACTTGTGAGTTGGTATGGACTAGTGAGAGCCCGAGTCAAATCTTAGGTTTAGACTTAGCAATCCATTAGCCTTTTAACCGACCCTTGTCAACTTACATTTATCGAGGGGCCGGCGCCGCGGGGAGGTCGCGATACACATACTGCCATCTCAATAAGTTGATTTTTCCTTTCATTGAAGTTTTTCACTTTTGCCTTTCTTTTACGGGAAAGTTTACGGTATCTTTTTCCTTGATGTACATTATGTCCCGAAGCTGAAAAATGCTCTTGGTAAACAGTACAAGAAGATTTTCCGGATGAATAATGTATGCTGATCTATCAGTAGTCTACATGATAATATTTTGTTGAAAACATTCATTCGAGTGAGTGACAAGTGGCTCCATCGGTGTATAGCGTGCCTCGGGATGTTTACTGCTGCGTTTTATGGTCTACAAAATCTGCTAGCTGAGAAACAAGGAGTTCATGATGTTTTTAACGTAGCTGGAGCTGGTTCGGCCACTGCTGCAACCTTTGGTTCGATCTGTAAGGCATTACTTCCCATGCTTGAGATATTGTCTATTAATTGTTATGCTGCAGCTTACGAAATCAATGTATCACAATTTTGTATTCGGTTAAACAACTGATGCTAAGCGGAAAAGTAGTTTCTTTTCTTTACTTTGGCTTGTGTTAGTAGCAGGATCACTAAAGTGGTGTGCAAGGAATGTCGCTCCCGGTGCAGCTCTTGGAGCTGCAGTTTGCTTTCCTCTTGGTACGTCTGAGATTAACACCACGTCAATAAAACTTCAATAAAAGGTTGCTTGTATTCTGAGTTTCTTTATAGTCAACGCGATTTCCTTCAAGAGTTAAATTAGTTAGTTAAGAAGCAAGACATCCGAGGGGGTTTGCACAACAAAATATCTTAGCTGAATGACCTCAGAATTTTGCTGCTTTGTTGATCGTCTGTAGGTCTTCCAAAACTGCTGCTTTTCAACAGGTTCAAATTGAAACCTGACATGAAAATGTGTAATAAGACCAGACTCTTCTATTATTTTCTGTTTTTGTGTGTGTGAATAGACATTCTATTTTGGCGTACCGTGTTCTTGTTTGCAGGTTGGTCCCATTTGAAGCTAGTGGAGAACGCAAATGGGGTTTGGCTATTTCCCGTGGTATGGATCAAAGGGGAGAGGCGAGGACTGGTGGGGGTGCTGCAATCGAGAGGCTTGAAGAGAACTTGAGCAAATAAACTGACCATCGCCCCCCGAGTTCGCCAATAGCTTCTTTCCAAGCCTAGTTGTTAGTGATCACCCGCTGAGAAGGTGGCCCAGCCCAAGAAAGAGAAGTGAATCATAAAGAAAGAGGGATTTGGACAGAAAAGGACCCATTGCTTGCTTCCAGGTTGCGTAGAAAGATCCCTTTTGAGGTATAATAGTCGTTTTCTGAGCTCCGTTCGATTCTCCGTAGGTACTTATCCAATCTTTTGTTTTAAATCCGGCGATCCGAGTCTTATTATAAGAGTACAAATAATTGAGAATCCTAACCAGCTAGGTTTCCCGAACAATGTATGTAATCATAGAGTTCGAGTGAGAAAAAACCAAAAGTAACATACAAATAGCCTTTAAATTTTTGACAATGCGCATAACATTTGCATTCCATGAGACCTCACATTTATGTCATAATTGGTCCAAATATAAGATGATATGATTAGTTGATGGCTAAATATGTGATCTTCGGCAAAATAAATGGACTCCAATATTAATTGTTGGTGTAAAATTATAATTTTTCAAGTACACCGGAAATATTATAGAAGATTAATTGGAGAAATTAGAATACCTCTGGACCATTCATAGAGTACTCGTGCATGGTCCAATGCCCGTTCTCCATCTTCTCGCTTCCGGTCGATAATTTAAAGGTGAACGGCTTGTTGTAACCGACAATGTTGCCTCGACCATCCATGATTTTTTGCTTATTCCCATTGCTCCAGGTCCCGTAACCGGCGGTCCTCTTCACCCTAGACTTAATCATCTTTAACCTAGTGAAGATGTGGAAGCTTTCCTTCGAATTTGCATCGAGGATCTCCCAAGGATCTTCATGGCGGTAATTGTCGACCTTGGGCATGAATGGAGGGATGGCCTCCGATTTCCGTTCCCACCTTCTTTGTGAGGTATATAGTTCGTCCTCAGACAAGTGAAACCGGTAATCGATCGGATACCCATCCGTCAATTTTATTTTCTTTCTCTCCATCTGTCTTCGCTCTCAAGAACTCTACATTCTGGATTACTACGTATTAATCTGCGTATGTTCGTGATTGTTTTTTGCCTAAACAATAGTCCGCCCAAAGAAACCGTATTTTGAATGCATTAACGAAGCGACTGATGCCATTACTCTGCCATTATCATAGCCACCGTTGGCATAGTCACATTAATGTTGTTGAAAATTCATGTGAATAAAAAAACTTAATCCGAAATAAAGGATGATACGTGTCCTTACTTTTCATCTTCTACTAACTCCAGATAATTGCTGACACGCCATGGTGTCGAGATCGATTCGAAATTTTTCCCGATGCATGGTTCAAAAGTTAATCAAACCCCAAGAGTTCGCTAAATTTATTTGGCTTTCAGTTTGGATCCGATAGATTATGCAGTCAAATTACAGCGTCTTCGATTCATAGTAGTTTTGTGGGCCGCGACGGCTTAAGCAATTTCCGCGAAAGACAGCATCCATGGAGATTAGTCAAAACTCCGGCCACAAATTTCAGATATCCATTATATATATAAAATAGTTTAACTCGCAAACAAACCAGATTGAAAACCACTAACTAGAAGATTAATTGAAGGTACATGTACAGATGAGCGATTTGCTCGACCCGTAATAAAATTGGCGTCATTGGAATAAGAATCGCATTCGATCCGATCAACAAATAACATCATAGTTTATAATATAAACAGACCATAAGCCATGAATATACTTGGTGAATCATACCTGTTAACCTAATTTTTTCGATCGACAAACATCCTGCTAGATCCACCAAAGAATAAAGCATATGACACATAAATTGCCTGATTCAGGGTATTTGATTAGATTATAATAATAAAAGTTAAATCAGAAACAATGGCAAAATTCAGTAAATACTCAATAATAGAGTAACTTGCAAACCATCTTCTATAGGAAACATCACCGCTTATATAAAACATAAAGTTTGTATTTCCATAAGAAACTCGCATTGGATCATCAGTATTTTAAAAGCTTTCCCCATTCATCGTGCAGATCGGATGGTGCTAATTCTAGTCCGGTCGCCCATGGTTGCGCAGGAGTTGATGCCCCCGCCACCGCCATTAGAGGTGAGCCATAAAAACCAACATCGTTATGGTTATCGTCTCGAGCATCAGCAGCTCGTGTCTACGAAGATAGAGGAACGTCAACCCCTGTTGGGTTTTCTTCGAATGTTATATCGTAATGCATCACCTGATGATCTTCATAGCCGATGTCGTTATGATTATTGTCTTCAACACCAGTAGCTTGGATTGATGAAGACGGAAGGGCATAGACCTTTGTCGTGCTTCCTTCAAAGGTTATCACGTACGACGTCACAGGATAATCATGACAATTGACCTTGTTTCGGTGGTTGATCCATCAACTCATTCCGGATTTGGTTCGACGGGGTGCTACTAATCAGAGACATGGGCATTGGCGGTAGGTACAACATTTGATGAAGAGCTACGTTGTTAATGTGGACGGGATAATTGGACAAAGCTAAATTCACGATCGGCGGCTTCGAAGTATAGGCTTCGGAAACGATGGACGAATGTCGAGGGCAAATATAATTTTCCATTATTTTTACCCTTTTCCCATGGCGATGTTCTTCAGTCGATCCGATCGTCATTATGTCCGAACCTTTTGTCTCCACCATTTTGAGGTTTGTGATTGCACACACACGACTAACTGCAAAAAGAAGATAATAGTGAGAAAAGGTCATTGAGATGTGTACAGAAATAGAGAAATTAATTAAACAAAAGTTAGGGGAGGAAAGAGATTTAATGAAGAATCGTAATATGATAATAGTTGTGACAATGATTGAAATAACAGAAAGAACAATGGCTAAACCTGACAGCAACAGATAAATAGTATGAACAGTTAATAGTTTTTTTACATTTTATTGTATTAATCCTCAAGAATAACATCATTCAACCATATTTTCCGCCGAAAGGTTTTCTTGAAAGTCTTGGAAATAATTAATTTAATAAGTTTATTAAATCCATTAAATATAGAAGATTAATTTGAGATATTTAAAATACCTCTTGACCCTTCATAGAGTGCTCGTGCATGGTCCAACATCCATTCTTCGTCTTCTCACTTCCAGTCGATGACTTAAAAGTGAACAGCTTGTTGTAACCGACGGTGTCGCCTCAATTGTCCACGATTGTTTGCTTATTACCATTGCTCCAAGTCCCAGAATTGGCAGTCCTCTTCACCCTAGACTTGATAATCTTTAACCTAGTGAAGACGTAGAAACTTTCCCTCAAATTCGCATCGAAGATCTCCCAAGGATCATCATTGCCATAAATGTCGACCTCGGGCATAAAAGGAGGAATGGCCTCTGATCTCCCTTCCAACTTCTTCGTGAGGTATTGGAAGAAGAAGTCATTCTCAGACAAGCGAAACCAGTAACTGATCGGATAGTTGTCCATTGGTTTTATTTTCTTTCTCTCCATGTCTCTTCTCTCGAGAACTCTCTATACTTCGGAGTACTACTAATTAATCTGCGTGGGAATGTGATTTTTTAGGAGCTTAGACAGGCGATGTTGATGCACTTAAATATAAGTGACTTTTGATCGTGATAAATAAATGGATACCTCGCCAAAACTCTATCTGAAATTACTGAAGAGATAAGATTAGAACCGATCACAGGTTATCGTTGGTTTTATGCACTTAAATCTTGGTTTTTCTATATGCCAGTAGCATAATGTAATTGACACATCAATATCCTGCACATCCTTAATAAAGGATGCCCACGTGGACATTCTTTGTTTTCATGTATGTGGAACTTTAATGAAGGATTATGCAACATTGTTTATTATTCCTCGATCTTTCATATTTATAGATACATTGTACACTTCGGTCAACCTATTCTAGAGATTTCATGAGCGAAGAGAATTAAGAATGGCTCGCGCTTTTTTCACCCAAATATAGCTTGAGACACTCCCTGCCACTCTGAATGGACGGTATTACCCCAAATAAGAACATTAGGATAAGTAAGGAAACTCCTTTGAATATGGAAATTCGGATGCATTTAGAATTGTCAAAGAAATGTATTTCCAAATGGTTTGAATGTGTTTTCTTATAATGTGATTTCAATTGCTACAATTTTCTTGTCAATAGCTAATTATTACTTGTAATCAAGGTAAAGATAATACTCTATGTACTCATGTTTTAGGGAAAATGGTGTTGAAATAGTGCGGACTTATATTTATTGCCACCTCTAATGGTAATGGAGTAATTTTCTGTAGCTTGATTTGCAGAATGAATAAGTCTGACAATTGTACTTATTTATTTTACAGCTACTACCTGTGGAATAAACAAAGTATAAGAACAAATGTGCAAAATACCCCTTTATCGATTTTAATCATTACCATACTAGATATAACAATAAAAAGAAATACTACAATTTATTTCACATGCATCATATAACTCATTTTCCTTGTGGTTATAAGTTCCGATATACAGTTTGACATCTTCAGAATCATAATTCTATTATAGCAGATCATATGTTTTTATTATAATATTTTAGAAACATATTTTATTTAAATTACTTTTAAAACATTTTGTACTAGTCGTCAGCACATTAAAATAACATAGTTATATTAACTATGTTTATTCAATACTAATGATTGAAATCTCTTTTGTATAAATTGTTGATATAGTGGTGGTAGTGTTATTTATTATGATGATTAAAGATGTGAAAATTTAATGATATAACAATTATAATTCCGTTAATAAAAAGGCCTTATGTTTTAACTATTATAATATCATTTCTGCATTACAAAAAGAAAATCAAGTCTATTCCTAATTACTCAAGATAGCCACTCTTCTATCTCTAGGTTAGGAGGGGGTTAAGGAACAACTTTTCTTGCTATGGGATTTGCATGTGTGGATCTCCGCCCTCTTTCCCCCCAACACCCTCCGCTCCTCGAATCCGCCGTCGACCTCCCTCGCCGCCAAGGCTCGAACTTATGTTGCCGTCAATTGTCCTACTTCTCTTTCCTTCCTGTATGCATGATGGGATTCGTCAATAGTCGGAGTAAAATGTTCATCAAGTGTTGAATTGGAGAATGGATTGAATCTTCCTCAAAAGTTGTGTGATATTACATTCTAATCGATTAATGAATGTTGCTTTCCAGCAAGGTTCATGGTTTTTCTGGAGCAGTGAATTTTTTCCTTATGATAGAGGACTTGGGCAAAATCTTTAGTAATTCCGGAGTCAAACAACAGCCATGGGCAAACTGAGCACCTTTCTCGAGTGCTATCTCATTGAATGGAGGCAGTCTTACAAAGTTGTCCTGGTTTAATAATGGAATAATCGACAAGCAGCTTTTCGACCTGCTGCGCGTACTTCCATATGTTTTGAGTCTTGACATTCCAAATTAGATTGCATTTGTTGCACCAGAAATCCTTGGCACCTATCAACAGCATCAATCTCTCTCTTCTAACTCTCTATTTGCTATTCTGTTTTTTGTTAATTTTTTATGTGTGCCCCCTTCATTTCTTTCCTCGCTGTATCCCATCTCCCTCCATAATCACCATGTCAAGTTGGGCAAAACATTATCACTCCATGCTTAGATCAGAGAACTAAAAAATATTATCTGAATGGTATTCATTTATTGAATTGAAAGTTTGCAGATAAGGCTGGCGCTTACACCAGAGCAGTTAAATGAAGCATGTTATGTCGATATGCTTTCCAAAAAAGCTATCTTTGACAGTTGGGCCTGTAACCCAAAAGTACACTATGATGGCCAGCGGTTTTATTGTAAGGTACACTCCACATTCCTTGGAAGCTCCTTTGTTGTATAAATATGTACCGTCCTTTCTTGAGGTGATAGTTTGGTTTTGGTTTTCGAATTGCTCCAGTCAAAGCACAATGTGAAGGACAAGAATCAGCTGCTGAAGTTGATAAGAAGCCACATGGTGGGCGTTGCTGTCATTGACCTTAAGGATGCATTCCCAACTGTGATCGAGGACTTATATAGGAATATCGACTTGCTGATATATTGCGTTCTCTTTCCCTCGTTATGGCTCGATTTTGTTTTTCTTTATTTTAATTAAACGACTAAGATAATAGCCGCCAGCTGAAGTTAGCTAGCTAGGCTAGCGTATGATGGCTTTCTTAAGGCGCTTGAAATATGTTCTTGAGATTACCGTGTAGTCGTTATGGTTGCTACTTGATTGTTGCAGGGGTCTACGATTCATTTTTGGCATTTCCTATTATGTTCCATATTTACAGGGTAACAAATTGAATGACTGCTGAATGAAGCTTGGAGTTCCTGCCATATCATTTTTGCCACCTGAAACTGATTGGATAGTTGTTCTAGTTGACTATTGGACCCAATAACACACATATGCTACATCAGAACACAATCACCAAAAGGGTGAAATAGATGTTTCTTGCTTTATCTAAACTTCCTATCGTCGTGATAATAGTTGATGTCTACCATTATCAGCAATATTGGTATCATGAAGAGATTTTCATCATAATCTGAATCGATGTGCTGGGTCTCTATTGTCTTTTAATTTTAGTTTCTATATAAATTGTGATTGGGATGGTCACTGGTTAAGGGTTTAGTAGAGAATGAGGGTTAAAGTATGTGATTTTCGTATTTTTGTTGGCCTGGGGAACGACACATGGAGTTCTTTGTTATGCGTCTTGATTTCTTAGACAAATATGCAAATATGTACAGGCCTTGAAAACTGCTGGTCAAGTATGGCTCCTATCGAACTTTGACTCTCAGGAGGATATTGCCGACCCGAATGATCCGAAAGTGCCCATAAAAGTAGATGACGATCTGAAGCAACTCTTTCTGCGTATTGAATTACCTCGGGACATGATCGACATCGAGAAGGATCTCCAGAAGAATGGGGGATGAAACCATTGACGAACACCATGCAGAGAAGGCTTGCGGCCTAAATCCAAGAGGACGAAGCTCACCAACGTTCGTCTTACAGAACTCTTCGAGAATCTCAGAGGTTGATGAAGGACGGAGACGAGGAGGCTGTCCTCAATAAACTAATCCCAGAGAACTCCATGGGCGATGATCTTTTTCCCCGTGTCTTCTATTGCTGTACTTATCGCGTGCTTGTTTTGGATCACCGGCGTCGACTATATTCTTAAGTATCCATCGTGATATAACAAACTCAAAGCACGAGCCCCCAGATCTGGACGGCTCGAGCTCAGCCACGACATGGAGCTCGAGGCCAGACTGGTTCAACTCGTTGCCAAGATTCCTCCTCGCCCGCGGCCGAGGCTGGCTTCGCCCAGACCATCGCAGCTGCGAGCAAGGCCGCCTTGCCCAGATCTGGGCGAGGCTAGCCTCGCTCGCAGCGGCGATGGCCTAGCCCAACAAGGCCGCAACCCTCTCACCTGTGGCAGGCGAGGGCGTACCGGCAGTCACCCATGGCTGGGGAGGGCCCGGCGACCCTCGTCCCGTGGCCGGTGAGGACCTGGCGACCATCGCCGCATGGCCAGCGAGGGTCGCCCGTGGCCTGGCGACCCTCGCCGGCCACCGTCAGAAAAAAGCAAAGGGGAAGAAAAGAAAAGAAAAGAAAAGAATTAATAAAAAAATTCGAAAAATTATTAAAATATCATTAAAGATTATTCATGTTAGCACCGATGGTACCACGTAAGATGACTAGCATCCACGTTAGCGATTTTCGATAAAAATTAATCAGATAGACTCAATTGACAAAAGGTGAAAATGTTTAAGACTGAATTGACAAAATTGAAAAGTTTTTGACTGAATTGATAAAAGCGTAATAAGTTTAGGACTTTTTGGATAATTTTCTCCTGTACTTTAGAGGGTTACACTCGCAGTGAAATTGACTGAGTGTGAAAGATGATTTTGATACAAGATCCAGCTTGTTTCAAAGCGCAAATAGATGCTCCGGTATATGCGCAACCGTGGGCCTGAGCTTTCCGCGATTGGCACTTCCGGTCATCAAGTTGCGACGTGTGGGTCGACGGCGGATGGAAATCTCCCCGGATGCAACTCAGGAACACGAATGCCTATACTCCTAACGTCACCTCTGTAATCATCATACGCGCGACGAAAGAGATCGGTGTTGATCCTCCCGGGGCTCATGTATCACGGCTGATCATGATATCGGATGGTCTTATGCCGCGGCGAGCTAACTTTCTTCGATGGAAGTCGTCGAGACCTTTGAGAACGTGTTGCGTTTTATGAAGGCGAGCTCGCTTTTCAACGACCACTCCGTCCACGAACTCCATCGGGATTCAGACTTTGCCGCCGTCCACTTCCAAAGCGTCTGTAATAGAACGATGTTGGGGTTGTTCAGGTCTGGGAGTGCATGTGGTATTTTGGCTTCTTGTTGAATGTGGCATTTATGTCCTGAATTGATTGGTCGAGGCTATTCCAAGTTGATGAAAATAACCTCAAGAGAACTAGTTAAGCAAAATCACAAAAAAAATGTGAAAGTTGCTATTTATTGAGAAGGCAAAAAATTACGCATTATCATGAAATTATAAGACTGGCCGTATCAATCAAAACAATGATATTTTCTTTGACTATCATCTATTTTTCTCCATTTGTTTTTATATGAACTTTATTTTCCTGAACTTGAATTAATATAAAGAAAATATAAAATATTTTGTATAGCTCATGAGCTAAATTGAACATGTAAAAAAATTCATATACCATATTGAACAAATTAAAAATTTATGGATCACATTGCATATTGATATAAAGTTCATGAATAACATTAAAAATTTATGAATTATATTATGCATTGAATTAAAATTCAAAGCTATTTTAAAATTTGATGGATTGAGTGCATGCAATTTGGATCCATTGACAACGTTGGGTGGGTGGGGGCTCTTCAGTCCATGGACCCCGGCCACCAGAACACACGGGGAGCGACTCCATTACGCGTGCGTGTTGCCACGCGCGAAGAGGTGCAAAGACCTCTCCAGCTCGGAGATCATTGACTTCCACGGTTGACTTGATGCTTCTCTTCGGAGCCCACTTCTTAACCATCTGCTCATCCGTCTCTTTCTTTCCATGGAGCTTTGGAGCTGATCAATGATGCTTCGTTGAGTCGCATGTAAGCAAAGCATCTTCCTCTGAACTCCCTTTCTCTTTCCAATAGTTGACCATGTTGTTCATCCGTTCCGAGGGTTTAATTTGATCGTATGGTTCTGATCAGCGCTGCTTGTTGTACGGTCGATGACTCGAACGTATGTTGGTTCGTTCTCCTTTTGATCGACTGATTTTGCCTAGAATTCTGGGTTTGACCGAATTGGGTGGAAAGAAAAGGAATAAAAAACCGATGGAAATGTTTCCCTCGTTTGGTTAGAAAGAGAAAGGCAGTATGTATTCGTATATTGGACTGATCTTATGTATGAACTGCTTTTATGCTTCTTCTAAGATGCCGAGAGTCCACATCTCACTTTGAAGATGAGCTGTTGAGCTGATACGGAAGTTGAGTTTCAATGTGATGTTCTTTACCGACATTTTTTATGGATTACTTTTGTTGAATTTCATGTGAACGGGGGATCTTGCTACCATCGAGCTAAGAAGGTTATATTCTTTCGCTTGTAGCATGTATTCTTCTTATAATCGTCTCCTCTGTTCTGTCTTTCCTAACTGGAGGAGTCATTCCACCATCACCGTCCTATGTTTTTCTGTTTTTGCGACCTCTTTTTGTCGGTTCGAACTCTATGTCACAAACATGACCAGCCTCTCCCTCTCCTCTCTTTTTCCATTGGAAAGTAGTTTACCAATAGCTGAATTGAGGTGCATCGGCTTTGCTCGCTGAAAATGTCCAACTATTTGCAGTTGTGTTTTGGAGTCCATGCATGTGCCATCGGCGCCTCTGCTAGAAAGATGAATTCATGATGCTTCTAAGATTGCACATAAAAGTGAAGTTACCTTCTAAAATCGCAAAATTTCAGACAACATGCTAAAAACCTTAATCAGTGTTATAATGGCATCGCGATTTCATCTTGATGACATTGAAATTCATAATCTTCTTTGTATCTGTAGTTTTTTCAATTTTATTGTGAATGTTCAATGTTCGCCAGCTTTTCCACAATCCTATCTTTGAGTTGATAGGAAAATGAAAATCAATGCAGACAAGCTAGGTGGTCAGTGCATGTTCACCACTCACAATAAGATCTGACCTGTTGGTCTATGTGTTATTTCTATATTTCTTTTGCCGACACTCTTTTTAGTAAGTTGGTATTTATTGTGTAGATTTATGGTTCTTATAACTTGAATACGTATTTTTTTTAGCTCTTGCACCTACTCAAATGTCTAAATATGCCCTTCAAATTGTAGCAGTTATTCAGTTGCAGGTCATACAAACATCTCGAGTAGTCATGCCATCCTCAATCTGAGCTGTTTCTTGAGTATCTGACCCGGCGTCTTCAAAATCAGAGTTAGTCAATGCCTAAACCTTATTGTTCTTTAGCAACTTTTCATCTTTTCCTTTCATATGTTGAATACGAAACTACTCTTAGAAATCGTTAGAGGAACAATGAACAGTAGTGATGCTACAATTAGAGGAGTCTATAATTTATTTGTCTCCTTGAAATGAAATAAATTTAATTTGCTGGCGATAATTTTTATGAGGATTCTATGCTTCTTGGCAAACAATTGTTAAGTAAAAGACTTTCGAGTACACATGCGTTTCAATCAGCTCCTTCCACTTCTCACAATTGTATGGAACAGATTTAGCAAAATAAAGAACAGATGAAGATTTTGGGTTAACTTTGGCACCCTCTTTATTTGGCTCTAAATTTTGGCATCATTTTATTGTGCATAATAAATTTTGTCCTTTTTTTCTATAGAGACTAGACTCTTGTTCTTCAAACTACTACTTTTAGTGAGTTTTTCCATTATGATTTAAGTTAAGGTTATAAACTCTAGCTTGTTGCTTGCACAGTATGGTTGAGGCGGCAGCTACGGCAGCAGCTGTTGAGGCATACAGGGATGGGAAAAGCTTAATAGCTTATGTTGGTCGCCAAATCAATTGTGCGAATGATCTTGAAAAGAATTTCAGAAGGCTCACAGAGGAAGCAGAGAAACTCTTTGCTAGGAGGGATGACGTGGAAGCTGAAGCAAGCAAAGACAAGACAAAGAAAAAAACTAAAGAGTGTGAAGCTTGGATTGGTAGGGTTAAGAATGTTGAGAATGAGGTTCAAGAACTAAAAAATGAATTTACAAAACGGAAAAAACGTTCATGGAAGCGGCGTTGCCTTTTGTCGGCTCCCAAATTCAGTAAACGTTTGGCTGAGATGTGTGAGGAATTGCATAGTCTGTGGGCAGAAGGAAGACTTGAAACAGAAGCAGTTGTCGAGAGACCACCTGAGCCTGTCAGAATAATGCATGCTCCGAAAACAGAAAACAAGCCATCAATCCACTGTGCTGTTGAAGAGATCCTTGATTACTTGAGGGACTGGAATGTGAAAAGAATCGGGCTTTGGGGAACAGTGGGAATAGGGAAGACCACAATCATGCATAATTTGAATGATGATGTAGAGATCAGCAAAATGTTTGACATTGTAATTTCAGCGTCAGTTTCCAAAGAAAGTAGCATAGAGAAGTTGCAAAAGGCAATTGTGCAGAGGCTTAAGTTGAATACTGAAGGGATCAGTGATCCGCACGAAATATCGTGGAGAATATCAAAAGAATTGGAGAACAAAAGATACTTGCTTCTTCTGGATGAAGTTTGGAATGCTCTTGATTTACAGGCAGTAGGATTACATGATAACAACCAGGATAGTAAGGTTGTGTTGGCAAGTAGATACCAACATGTTTGTTGGGATATGGAAGTTGATGAGTTGGTCAATGTGAAAAGGCTGTCTGAAGCAGATGCATGGAAACTGTTCCGGGAGAAAGTGGGTAGGAATATTAATCTGCCTGGTGTTGAACCACTTGCCCGTCTAGTGGTAACTGAATGTGCTGGTTTACCTCTTCTGATTGACAGAGTGGCAAGATATTTCAGAAAGAAGGATAACATTAATCTCTGGAGGGATGGACTAAGAAGCTTGCGGAGATGGCCAAGTGTCAAAGTCCAAGGCATGGACGAAGTTCTTGAATTTTTGAAATTCTGTTATGACGAGTTGGATGATGAAGGACAGAAGATCTGTTTCCTCTATGGCGCACTGTTTCCAGAGGATTCTGATGTCTACATAGATTATTTATTAGAGTGTTGGAGAGCAGAAGGTTTTCTCAGTGATGCAGTTGATTTTACTGAAGCTCGTGATCGGGGGCATGGCATATTGCATGATCTCATTGATGTTTCCTTGCTAGAAAGAAGTGAGAAAATGAAGCACGTTAGAATGAACAAAGTGCTCCGGAACATGGCACTCAAAATTTCGTCAGAAGGCAGAAATTCTAAATTCTTGGTGAAAGCTTGTGAGGGGCTGAAAGAGCCCCCTAATGAAGAAGATTGGAAAATGGCAAATCGCATATCTCTGATGGATAACCAATTGTGTGCATTACCGAGAACAATAGAATGCAGTTCTCTGTTAACCCTGATGCTGCAGAGGAATTGTGAGCTGGCATTAATTCCAGACTCATTTTTTGGATCTATGGAAAAGCTCCGAGTTTTAGACTTGCATGGCACTCGGATCACATCCCTTCCATTGATGGTGTCCTTGAAAGCTCTAAGAGCACTTTATCTAAATTCTTGCAGTCTTTTAACTGAACTTCCTAATGACATGAAAGCATTGGTACATCTTGAGGTGCTTGATATTCGCGGCACTGGAATTGACTATTTGCCAGTTCAGATTGGAGACTTGCTTAATTTGAGATGCTTGCGTATTTCCTTATCCAATTCGTGTATGAGACCGGCGATTGAGGGACGGTCAAGAGTCATGGACATTGGTCACAATGTCATCTCAAGGCTTTCTTTGTTAGAAGAGCTCAGCATCGATGTGCATCCTGATAACAAATGGTGGCATGTAGTTGTAAAGGCTATTACACAAGAAGTGGCCAGCTTGACGCGCTTGACTTCTCTATCATTTTGTTTTCCTTCTGTCGAGTATCTGAAAATTTTTGTCACTAGCAGCTCACTCTTGAAGAATATCTGCTTCACCTTCCGATTTTCCGTTGGTTGCCATGAGTCTACCAGATACCGAATCCTCGATCATTTTGAGTATGAAATCTGCAGGTGTTTAAAATATGCAAATGGGGTCGGTGTGGATCATGCAATTTCTGCTGTACTTGCTGAAACTGATGCATTTGAACTTTTATGCCACAAGGGAATTTCAAGCATATCAGACTTTGGCAACGCCAATATCAACAAGGTGCGGGGTTGCCTGATTGAAGGGTGCTCCGACATCGAAGCCATGGTTGATGGCAGCCATTCCACAGCAGGTGCATTGGAATGCATGGAGAAGATAGTTATAAACAATGCCCCAAAATTGACATGCCTTTGGAATGGTCCCGTGCAACCTGGAAGCCTAGCCCAACTAACTTCTCTAAGTATATATAAATGTCCAAAACTGACGAAAATATTCTCCGCTGGCATGATTCCACAACTTTCTAAGCTTCAATATTTGAGAGTTGAAGAGTGTCATGAGATTACAGAGATCATCATGAAAGCTGAAAACAACAATTTAGACCCTAGTGCACTTCCAGGTCTAAAGACTCTGATACTTACTGATCTGCCTAAGTTGAGAAGCATTTGGATTGATAACTCATTGGTGTGGCCGTCATTAGAGGGCATTACCATACATACGTGCCAATTACTAAAGAGATTGCCCTTTGGGAACCATAATGCAGCCAAACTGAGACATATTGAAACTCAAAGAGTGTGGTGGAGGCGGCTGTCTTGGCAGGAAGAAGAAGTTGAGCAAAGATTACGACCTATATGCATATTCAGCTAGTAATTGGCCTGTTTATGCTGAGAAATTCTTCATGTAAGAAGTCTAATTTCTAGTAGTGTGATGTTGCACTTTAATGCTGGGACCATAGCACCTTGCTGTCTCAAGTGTTTGATTATATAGTAGTATCATGCTTTATTGTCTTAAGATCTGTATTTTGTGATTGTTAGTTCTTCTCAATAGTAAATTGAGCTTTATTAACCTGAAGTCTTTGGGTATATTTTTGTTCAATGAACAGTATCTGTTACTGGAAGGGTCTCAGAGAACCTGAGTTTGCCTTTGCTCACATATCTATCCTTGAAGGAGCTTCTAAGATGATTGTGAGGCTTAGTTTGCTGAGAACTAAGGTCAGTTTACATAATTTGTCTTCCATCTTTGTATCGTGTATTATCAAACATTTGTATGTTGTAATACCGAGACTTGAGAACTGAGTCGGCTGTTTTCTAGTTTGTATAACCAATTGTTAGATGAATCATTTGCTCATAAGCTTAATGTGTAAATCGAGCCTTTTTCACGGAAACATGCTGTGGATGTGGATCTAATTACATCAAATAGACAACTACAGGGAGGAGCACAAAAACTAAGAATATAGAACAAAAAAAAAATTAACCATAAATTTTCAGGGCCTGCTTGTTTAATTGTTATCAGTCAACTTTTAAAATACAATTCAAATTTCAAAAACTTTGGAAAAATTGTTTGTGAATCTATCTACCAAGATCTATGTCTTGCGAATGTTTTAAGTGTTTTGGATTACAAAAATGTGAGTGAGCCGCAAGAATTAAATTAAGCTAAATGTAAAAAATAAAAGTCAATTCAAACAGATTTGAACCTTTGACATATGCTCTCGTACTATACTAAACGAATTGTTCGTCCTATCTACAAAATATATATATGCACATCCATGCCATGATTACTTGGCATGATATTAATTATAGAAAATTAAAGAACTAATGATTGAGTAATTTCCCGGATAAGTTCCTATAAAAAGATAATGTCTGCTCTAAATATTTGAAGTGAAATCTATAGTTTTGGCATCTTTGGGGCCACTTTTCGAATTTGGTCCTTGTTCTCAGCCCTTTACTGATTATTTGCTAGGTTAGCTTGGTTTATGACTAGGGCTTTTAGAATAAATATGCCAATTTCTCATTTAAATCTTATTACATTTGTCTTTCTTGTTCTTAAAGATGTCTCTAGGTTAATTCGCACTTTTTAGGCTTTAGAAGCCTTTTAGTCTCAGTCCATGCCCAAAAAGAAGAATTATCTTGAGCCCGAGAAATTTGTCAAACCAGACTTTCAAGTCAACAAGCTTTTCATTTCACAGCTTTGACTAGGATTTTGTCTAGAAACAAACCCCCGAAAGCATATCAAGCATCCTTATTAACACTATCCATCCAAGAGTAGAGGTGTAATTTGACTCGGTCCAAACTATTTCAGCTCAAGAATTTTGAAACCAAACCAACAGTTGGAACCAAACTGAGTCTAATCAACATTTGCTTATCTCTTGTAGTTACTAGAGTTGAACATTGCATTATATTCATCCACTTTTCCCTGCACATCATATCTCACATATCATTCAGTCAACAGTCAACACAAAGTTCCTACAAAGGTAAAAGTCGCCATGTTATATCAAATTTTCTCCAGGAAAAGAAATGAACATCTCCTTTCAGAAACTAATGCATTGGGACACATACCTGAGTCGAACATTATAAGAGAGCAGCACCTACATAGCTGAGACAAAACCATCTAGATATTGAAGCATTCAGAGTTTAGACTCGAGGGCAGACGATTACCGATTTTTTAGATGTTGGTTGCTGCAGCAGAGACTCAAGATTTACCTCTACTTGATACTTCTCTTTATGAGTTCAGTTGGTCAATTAATCCAAAACCAATACACGCCCTTTCTTGGATACAGAAAGTCCTTGGCCACCCATCACACCGCAGAAATTTTATTTTTGGTTCTAATAGTCATGTCTAGGCCAATTAATGAATATCTCGTCTAATCCACCTGTCCTAGCAGGTGAAAGGCTAGAATATATGCAATAAGAGTTTTCTACTGTAATTTTATATTGACTGATGTTGGAGATGAGAACAGACCATGAGATCAATTTTTAAATGAGGTTGAACTATATACGAATATTAGTCTAAACGAATCTTCTTGTTATTCATTCAGTTATTGATGATTCTATGCATCCATAGACCGTTTAGTCTAGTAAGTGGGTACAAATGTCTACACTACCAAGGGAAAAAGAAAAAGAAACATGGTTATGTCATAACATCGATTTGGTGTTCCTCAAACTATGCAAAATTCAGTTGCAAGAAGAGGATCATGTCCTCCATAACCTCCCTGTAACTAGATTTCACTTTATTCTAAGTACATCATATTACAAAACAAAAACCAAGTATAACCTACAATACCGTTGGATTTGACTTTGGTTTGGTCTCAACCGATTTGTGTGGTCCTTCAACTGCCTCTTCGAAACAGGTCGTGTGAAAGGAATCCAAGCGATAATTTGTGTTTGTTTTGGTTTGGTTTAGTTCAGTTCAATGACTTAAATCGGTTTTTGTTAGTATTCCCACGTAAAAACCGGCCCTTCATATGAAATGCAAGATGTGGTGATAGATAACATCACAACGACAGTAGCTTGTGTAGTGACTAATTGATTTGTTTTTCTCCACTTCATGGATGATGTCAGCTTCATCTATGAGAACTTAAAGCTCATTACACTCCGCAAGAACACAACATGTGAGTTGCTTTACGCTTTCCAAACTGAACTCAGAGAACTTCTTAAGATCTGCATGTCTGTCCATATAATTCGCATCTGACTATTTTAGTATGACCTTGATTTCACGGCAACACCACCATTTATTTTCCTCAAGTATCTGTCCCGTTGATCTAATTCAAATTCAACATCCTATGGTAGTCAATTTATCATGCGGTTAGCCTGATTGCCAACAAGTCTAGACTGATTTAAGGATGGATACTCTAATTGATTGTTGGAGCTGTTTGAACTTCCTAAGGAGTTCCAAGTTTGGAAAGTATAATTTCAGGTATTTAAGTTTTGTAAGCTGCAGACTTTGGAGAGAATACCCTAGGCACGCTAATTCCACCATTCAGCATCAGGATCCGCATCAAAATTAAGTTCTTCTAGATAGCCGATATAACTCCGCAAGGAATCGCTGGGTTCAAAACTTGAGCATTTGCTTTCCGAGATGCACTTCCTGATATCGACACTTCCAGGCAAGTGAGATTAGTTTTTCTTTCTACTGCATTTGGTAGATCCATGGTCTTTGTTGCCTCAAGATAAAGCACCTCCAGGCGAACGAGCCCGCCAATTGCTGCAGTTATTGTCCTCAATAGAACACAATGGTTTAAGAAGAATCTTTTGAGGCTGACTAATTGAGATATTGGCTCTGACAAAGACCTAATGAGAGTCCTTGATAAGTTCAGAACTTCTAGGGCAGGCATGCAATTGAAGATGAAGTAGGTATCAATCTCAGCTTGTAATTCCTTTGAGGAAAAAATGCTGTGAGTGAAAAGCACCTTGGTTCCTCGTAGTCCAGTCTTGTTATGCATTAAGGGAATCTCTTCAGCACTCTCCCATTCCTCAGCCCTTGGTGGCTCCGTCAGCTTGACGGCATCAAGTCCAGACGGCATCAAATCAGAAACATGCGACTTTCCTCTAGTTGAGCTAGTAAGTTTGCCAACACATGCTGATCCAGAGTTTGAAACTTGACAAATCTTTCATTCTCATCATTTTGAGCTAAGTTAGCATCGACATACTTTTTGGACTTTCTGGCCGTCATTTTGGGTGTCTACCATACCATCCCTTATCCATCTGCCTATGAGACACTCAGTTTCTGTCTCTTGGTATTTGCTATGAAGGAAGAGATGTCTCGAACATTTTTTACTTCTCTTGCTATCTGGACTTTCAGTGCTGAACCTCAACACAGTAACCATTATGGCTTCAATATCTTTTCCATAAATTGCGTTGCAGCCTCAGTGTTTCAAGGGCATGTTTCCATATGGAAGAATCATGCACATCCTGAAGTGTTCGTGCCATTAGAACAATCGCTCTGGATTCATGAGTGCACTTTCTAGCTGTTTCTGTGGCTATAGCTTGAATTTCTGCAGAGTGAACTATTCCACCTTCACAGTGGCCCAACAAAGATGATCATCCAAACTTAGCATCCACTCCACTGCTATTCCACTGCAAACTTGTTCTGATTTAGCCACCAAGATTACGTTGCTACCGTTCTGTGGCATTAAATCAGGAATTCCCGTTGACTCCAGATTTAGGAGTTGAGGAATGTCATTGAGAACATGTAAGAATTTATCGTGCTTCAGCACTCTTTTCACCTAGTCTGAGATGTCAGCTTTCAAAGGCTTTAACTAAATCAGATGACATTTGCTCCGCAATCTCCTCAGGCGCCTCTTACATGTTGTGTTCTCAGGAAGAGTAATATAAGTAGTCAAAATCGTACAATCGTTCAATTGTTTGATCATAGTAGGCTTCTCCATCCTGTCTTAACCACAAATTCCAAATTTTCCAATTTCTGAACTTCTAATTTGCTCCATAACAATTATTATGTCATGATATTATGAACATCACGGCCCTGTGATGGTCGCTCATTTTGTTTGTCAGCACCAAATGACTGTCTTAATTGACGTCCCCGTCTCATGCGAAGCAGTGCATGAGTCACTTTCCTCGTGTCCTAGTGGGATGGAGATAAGCTCTTTGCTGCTATTACCTTCTCAGTCTGTAAGTCCTACTAGTCTGGAGGTTCTCCCATTGTTTAGATTATCCTCTTATTGTTTCTCAATCCATATCACATTCGTGGGATCCTGATCTGTGTCCAACTTGCTTTCGACACCTTTTTGCTAAAAACTTGCGTTTCGTATGAAAAATCAGTGAAGATTCCCTTACATATTCATGGGGAAGGGTAAACAAAAGATTGAGAATGAAGAGGATCCTCTTGATGCTGAGCTCAATTGGGGCTTATAATCAAGTGAGACATTCGGACGATTGAATGTTGTCGACAGATTGAGCCCCTCGGATGGACCAAGAGCACGACCATCACGGTTGATTAGTAAACCGTTCTTCATCCTGATTACTCTTGCCAGATCAATGTGCAGTACAGATTTTCATTCTTCCCCTCCCAGAATATTTATGTAATCAATATGCAGCGGACCTAACCCTGCGTATGACGATATTGTTCCAATTGCCGTTTGTTGTTTCTCATTCTCGTGGCCTTTTTAATTGAAAAAAGAAGAGGAAGTCAAACTAAAACCACAAATTACGAGCACGTCAAGCGCACGACAAGCGAGCACGGAGAGTACAGAGATAGAAAGATGTTCTGTCGAACGACATGGACCCTTTAGTCTCCTTGATTATGGACATTCGGAAAAACGAGGTCGCCTTTGTGAACCCTAGTTATTACCTTCTCAGTTCGTTCATCGACATGGTGAATGATTTGATATTCTTTGTTTCTTTTACCACATTGCTTGAGTGTAGATTCATCTGAGCTGTGTGTTCGAATTGTTTAGCACTTCAAGGTTTTTTCCTGAATTATCTAAGATAATCCGAGTCAATTGAACAAAGTGTATCTTCTTGTAAATTTTCAGCGATGGATTGGGTGATGGTCTTCCATCCTGAGGACCATCCTTAGGCTCGGAGGCTCTTGATGGGTTGGGACTTCTTGGATTCATTAGCTTCAGAATTCTACATCGGTCTCTAGAAATTCAATAGTTTTAATGACTAAAGTCTAATAGCAATTGAATGATGACAAATTAAAAGTATCAAATTCAACTTCAAATTAAAAGTTAACGGATTTTGATATGCCTTGAAATTTCAAGGACTGTGTAAGATTCGAATTACCAAAAAAAATTTGTGGACAAATAATTGAAAACAAATGAGGAATTTGCAAGGGACTTCTATTGAATTAGAACAGACGGCTTAAATTTTTGGGTGCATGCTTTCTTGACGATTGGATTTGAACAATAAACTTCTCAATGGAAATCATGAAGTGCATAGAGAACGTAAAAAGATTACGGGACTCGACTAAAAGATTTTATAATTAAAGACAAGTAGCTGAACCAGTGAGAGCCCAAGCCCATAATGTCCTTTCTCTAAATTGGGTCTGCAGTCCCCCCGAGGCCCTTTGGAATTTACTATGCTCTGAAGCCCACTTAGTGTATCTTCCATCTTCTTCGATATGAATGAAATGTGCTTGTTTTCCGACCAAAAAAAACCCTAGGAAATATAATCTACTTTGAATTTGAAATTCAAAACTAAAGCAAAATCTAATCCAAATGATCTTCAAAAAATCTGATGGGCTTCTTGATTGATGATGTACGATTCTTGTTCGAAGTGTATTGTTTGTGTTGAATGTCTTGAGAGATATAATCCTTGATTTTTCCTATATCTTTAATGAGTCATTCCATTATGCATCACAATCTTCCTCCGTAAGTTTCTCTAACTATCTTTTGACTTGTGCACTACTTCATGGATGATTTGTAACCGCTCCAAATCCTTTCGATACAATTCTTCCTTAGTTGATGGGTCCTGGACTTGTAATTCAACTTCCTTTCATGTTTCGAGTTAATCCATCTTTGACAAGTGTCATGAACTCCACTTAAATTTGTTCATTGGAAACTCACGATCGATGAACTCTTTAGACATTCCATTGATGGGTTTCGTGGGTCATATGTGATGTTATGACTTTTAGGGTCGACAAGGTTGTTTAGGCATTTTATTGAGTAGGCTTCAGGTGTTAACTATATTGTTATGGCCTAGTTTGGGCATTTAGCTTCTTATATTTAGGCCCAAATTTGAGCCTGGTGTCAATGCACGAACAAGTTATCAGCTGGCTCTTTAAAGTAATATTTGCTTTGATGGCGTATTACAAATATCGTGAAAGCTGAATACAACTGAAGATTTCTAGCTGATGACCATCTTACAAATTGTAAATTGTTGCTCCATTGCCTTTTTCATCAAGAATGTTACTAATCACATAGGAAGGCACAATTCTAACCCCAAAAAAAACATAGGAAGGGATAGGTCTGTTGGTTGGTGGGTTGGGCCTCATTATGTATTTGGGCCAAGTCGGGCCCATGGGCCTTAATGGACCGGCCCAGGCTTGACAAATTGCTTTCATATGGATTCAGCCTGGGAAGCCCAATCAATTGGTTAACGCCCATGTTATTCTAATTTTGGGTCACTTGATCAAGCCGGCCAACCCACTCCTATAGATCACACATAGGAATTACTAAAGCTCGGAAGTACTTTTTTTTTTTTATCAGAACATGCTAAATGCATGGATATATATTACTGATAGTTGAAACTTGCCGTTCTGATATAGAAAGATACCAGTCACTATAGAAGAGCTCTCATCATCAAATGCACTCATCATATTATTTGATTTACTGATGAGGACAATCATCTACTTGTATAGATAAATTAACCATTAAAAGTAAGTTGAAAGTAATTCTGTCTTGTGGAATGCAAATAGCTGACCACATGTAGAAATTACTAGTTGTACAATGATACTTATGTTTTTCATATGAAAGGGGCACTAGTCACGTACTAGTGTTGCTTATTTTCTTAGAGAAAGTCACTAATCACGTGTCTAATAGCCAACGAGGTTATGAATTGCCAATGAGAAAAATTCTTCTGCGGCTGTTGCCTACCAAGATCAGTGATGGTTATACTCAAAAGGAGCAGCAGACAGAGACATTAACTTAGCAGAGTGAATAGTTTCTCTGACTAAGAGACTCATATCATAGTTCTAATAACAGGAAGTAAGGGATTGCTTTGTGAATGGATGCGGGCTTCTAAACAATTTGGCTGGACAAGCAGAATTGAAAGCTATTCTGCATTCCGTGCTGCACCTTACCAAGGGTTGGCATTCTAATGTCCAGGTTGATTGCATCTAGCAAAATCCAACACAGAGGGAAAAAAATCCTTCAAGTGCAGATCTCCTATTCCACTATTGATCGATACTTAAACCATCCTGATGATGGCCATTCAAGCCCTGCCCAGTCATTCTTTATCCCACGGTCCTCTCTTTGAACTGACAGGAAAGTAACAGTGGAAGAAACTCATACATCATAGAAAAGTCGGCTAGTAAGGCCTGCCATTATATAGGCAAGAGTTCTCAAAGTTTAACTAGCGATATTGATTCGATACAATGGTCATTAAGCAACTGAAGTTCCCACTGACTTGTTAGGCAGTTCCAACAGTCAGAATCACACACACAGAAAGTCAAGGGATGTCGCACGTGTCAATTGGGATGAAAATAACATCCAAGTGATCTGGCTTATGGCCGCGCCATTCCAAGTCGTTCCACCAACTCCTCTCCCCCCTGATTTTCTTCAAATGCTCACCGGAAACTTCATTGGTTGAAAGAGACTTGAGACTCGGGCAGTCATAAAAACTCAACCTTTCTAACCTCGATGCGATCTGTAGCCCACAGAATATACTGGAAAGTTTTGGTAGATAATGGAGGGACAACTTCTTCAAAATAGGGAGGAAATAAGACGTCTCACGGACTTTGCCAGTAGAAGTTTGGCAGCTAATTAGGCTTTCGATGGCTGCGCAGTCCTCAATTGTGACCTCTTCCAAATTGTTGAGATTATCAAGCATCTCATGTGAGAAAATTACTGTCAACTCGGGGCATTTACACAATGTCAACAACTTGAGAGAAGATAAACATCCCTTCTGCACTGAGCCCTTCCAAATGTTCCTCAAGTTTCTCATGTAATACACATACAGAAACTCGAGCGATTCAAGACAGACGCTTTTGCAGTGAGATTCAGCCAAAGCCTCTAGATGCATGGTATCAGATGCATCCACGAGTACTTCAAGCTCATTACACTCCCCCAGAACACAACATTTGAGTTGCTCCATGCTATCTATCCCTAGTTCAGACAGCTTCTTCAGATTAGCATGCCTTTCTAAGAAAAAAGCATCTGATTGTTGCAGGATGTCCTTAATATCTATGAAGACACCGTCCCCATTTGTGTACCTCAAGTATCGGTCGCACCGCTCCAACTCGAATTCAATATCTGATGGTAGTCGATTCATAATGCAGTTAGCCTGATTACCAATGAGAAGTCTAAATTGAGCTAAATATGGATGCTGCATCGATTTCCTAAGCTGATTAAACTGCCTCAAAAGTTCCAATGTAGGAAAGGAGAACTTGATAGTGCTTAACCTTTTCAAGTTGCAAATTTCAGATACAACACCTTCAGCACATGTATCCCACCATTCAGCATCGGCATCCACGTCGAGATTCAGTTCTTCCAAGTGTAATAGAGAAGATATTACCCCATGAGGAATCACTGTTTTAGAGTCATTTGAAGGTTCAGTTCCACAAATTGAGATCCCCAAACAAGTTAGATTAATTAAACATTCAATTTCCTTGGGAAGATTCTTAATCTTGGTCCCCTCAAGATCAAATACCTCCAGCTGCTTGAGCCTTCCAATTGCTGGCGATATCGATCTCAAAAGCACACAATCATTCAAGAAGAGTCTTTTGAGGCTAACAAGTTGAGATATGGACTCTGGCAAGCACCGAATGCGGGTTCTGGACAGATTTAAAACTTCTAGAGCAGGCATCTGATTGAAAAATGAAGAAGAAAGCTTTCTCAACTTGTAATTTCTTTGCAGAAATAACGACGAAAGTGAAGGGCACCTTGGTTCCTTCGGTAGCTCAGAAATTCCGGTATGCATCAAACATATCTCTTTTGCACTCTCCCATTCCTCAACCTCTGGTGGCTCTGTCAAATCCAAGCCACCCCGCAACAGAAACACGCGATTTTCCTCGGGCTGAAATATTAAGTTCACTAATATATCCTGATCCTGATCTTGAAACTTCACAAACCCATTCTCATCAACTTCGAGCAGGTTAGCATTGACAAGATCTTTTAGGACTCTTTGGCCATCATCATGGTTGTCTACAATACCATCCCTGACCCACAGGCCTATGGCAAACTTAGATGCAATCTCATGGTAATTGTTACGAAGAGCAAGATTTTTCAAGCATCTCCTAGTCTTTTCATCTTCTAGTTGGTCAATGCTGAATCTTAATACATTAACCATGAGAGCTTCTATACCTGCTTCACAACTTGCTGGTCGAACAGTCAGTCTTTCAAGTGCACATTTCCAGATTAAAATGTCATCAACATTTTGCAGTGCCCTTGCCACTAGAATAACAGCATGCGAATATCGCCTGCACATTCTAACTATTTCCCTAGCTAGGACTTTTTTAGGATAATAAACATCACCCACATTTTGACGAAATAATTCGCACAGCAACAGATCGTCCAAACATATTTTCTTATCCACTTCGATTTCATCACAAAGTTGTCCTGATCCAGCCACAAAGACTATCTTGCTACCAACTGGTGGTGTTGAATCAGGAATTCTCAATGTCTCCAGCTTCATGTGTTGATTAATGCCAACAAGAATGAGCAAAAACCTGAGGCCTTCCAATGCATTCGCCTCCAAATGTGGCATATCAACTGCAGTGGCTTCAGTTAAATTAGAAAATATTTGTCCAGCAATCTCCTTTTGCACCTTGTCCATGTCGCAGTTCAGAGGAACAGTAATACAGATGACTCTATCAAATAGATTCCTCAAAATTGCAGATTCCTTCAAAGCTTCAATGACAATAGCTTTTCCAACCTCGTTTCTGCCATATATTCCAATTTTTTCAATGTTAGATTTTTTTATGGACTTGATGAGATGGTCGACTATAGAATCATAGTTCATGGAACCCCATCCTTCTGATGGTCTCCCTTTTTGTTTTCCACCGTTGCCTAACATATCCATTGAGGCATCGGTATAATCCAAAGCAGCGTGTGGAGAACTTTCCTTTTGCATTTTAGGTATGTGCATAATATCGTTATATTCTGGACTTGCTTCAATCCTCGCCTTTTTATCCCCAACTTCATATTCCAGTTCTGAGCAATATGAATCAACTTCAGATTCTTGTTCTGAGGAATATGAATGAACTTCCTCAGAAGCAGTGTCTTGATTTACTTCCAAGGAAAAGGGTTCAACCTCTGGCTCTACGGTGTTCTGCAGTTGCAAAACTGCACTTTCTAATGCTTCTCTCTTATGATATTCTTGACTTGCTTCGATCTTCATCTTCTTATCTGTGTCTTCAGATTCTGATTCTGACAAATGTGAACCAACTTCCGATTCTGAGTGTGATGAATACGAATGAACTTTTTCCAAAGCAGCATAAGGATCGGCGTCCCATTTCTCTAGCCAGGGACATAGTTCAGTCTCTGTATCTATAGTGTTTTGCATTGGCACAAAATCACTTTCCGCTATTTGCTTCAGCATGGCTTCTACTTTTTCCGCTTCACTTGACACCATCACATTTTCTTCTTCTATCAGATCACTCAGCAGTGATTCTTCGTCCGTGACATGGCCTGCCTTTGTGTGAAGCAAACCGATCCCAAAGAACGGCTTGACTTCTGTATAGAAACAAATTCATAAGGCAAAGGCACAATCATTATTCATAATCTACCCCGGGATATAAAAAACTTTTCTTTCTGCAATTTAGCCAACACATTTCATGATAATGCAGCTACACTTATCTAAGTAGACAACTTGAAAACAGAAAGCCAAAGTCAGTTCCTTTGTTCACCATAAACGAAATTACTTGGTCACTCCATTTATCTGACTTTGGTTCAGTTCAGAGAGAAACAGAGAGAGCCCGTTTTAGCCCAAAATAAATCCCAATACACAAGAAGTGCTTCTTTGGAAATAGCAGCAATTCTAGACTTTACACTATCTACAACAGTAATTTGATGCATATATAAATGCAACTTTACTGATCAAACCATTAAGATAGTGACCTCGCAAGCATAGTAAAAACTCTCATCTCTTTTTCGCTATACTACACTAGGAGTTAAAGTGTGATTCTCAAATATGAATGGTAAATCGTATAGTTCAAGGTAGGTTTCCCAAAAAGAAAAAGAATGGCACCTTTTAGTCACCTTCAGCTTAGCAATATGCTATTGTCTAAACGAAGAGTACTAGAAAACTTATCCTTTAGGACAAACGAAGGTTGAAATTGAATGGGCTAAGGTTATATCAGTTTCATGATGCAAATCTTCTCCACAGAGCATTTAACATGTAATAATTCTTTGAAGAATAAAAGCTACCTTTCTGATCTTCAGCAGCACGAGAACAGAGACCTAAACCCAAACCTATGGATGATTCAACTGAACTAGCGACGGGCTGATCAGAGATTGATTTTTCCTGAAGCAGCAATCAATTACAACAACGTCAGTACATTCAATATGCAAACGACATTGATAGTGTTGAAATAATATCTCGAGTCCATGCGGACCGTGCCCAACGTCACATTGATCTACCTGGAGGCTTTGCCCGTCCGCCAGGCCAGAAAATGGACTCGAGCCTTGCTTGTAGCCCACCTGGCCGGGCAACTAGGACGTGCTCAATGGTGTTTTTTTTTTTGGGCATAGCCCGGTAAGATTTATTTTATGAATTCTCTATGTAACTGAGTTGTATTTTCATCTAATGAGAAGATTAAGCCGCTAGACACATCTCAATAAAATTTCCTGTCATTTCTCTATGTTATTCAAAAAGAATAGATAAGTCTTAGAGCGCCAGTTTGTGAGTTTAAGGGTGTAAAACCAGGGGTTAGCAAACACTTGAGACATGGGGTGATTGCACTCCATTGTATCGCCTGATTATTGTTAATTTTTTCTGCCACTCTCCACGTAGAGTATTGATCGGTCAAACGAACCATGTAATCTTTTGTATGGTTTATTTTCGTTGTTTATCTTGTTTCTATTCACATATTTTTAGCAAATGAATATCATAGAGCCAAAGTTCCCAATAGCATCGGCGATGATATTCGAATTGGAGAAACTAGTTTTAACAAGATGTGCAGATTTCTAGTGACATAAGGTTTGATTTGGCATTGGTCTGGAGAGGATAAGTTGCCTGCAACTTTGAGAGAGAAGAAAATTTTTAAAAAGAAAGAAAAGGCGCGTAGCATCTGATAGTTGAATTTAGAAAATAAGGTACTTTATGAAAAAGCTGGAGACTGAAAAGTACTGAGTTTTAGCAAGTGCTCCATGACAATCTTTAACATCTATATAAAAAATAAATAATACGAAAGCAGGATAGATTGGAGTTTTGTGATTTAAACCACCTCGTCACAAAGCTTCATAATTATATTTAGTTAAGTTTGTATGTCCGGCAATAACCACAACTTGTACCCTGTTTGGAGGAAAACATAGGGGAGGAAGTAATAATGTCGTAAGAGGGAGAAAGAAAGGTATGGGTGACCTCAGCAAGTCGCTGCATCTCATTGTCATCCGACTTACTCCAGTGATGAACTCCCTTCACCTCTGGTAATCGTCTCTGGAACAAGGAACATCACTAACCTTGTTAACCTCGAAATAATTGCAGTCAAAAAAACAAAAAGAATACTGAATCATTCTGAGACCTATTGCTTAATTATGTACGAGGATAAGAGATCATAGGAACAAAAGAACAAAAGAGAAACCAAGTTATTTGCCATGGATTGAGAAAGTAGAATGCAAATGATTTCTTGAGAGAGACGATTTATTTCTTCGCGATTATAATCTCCGCTGTATCTTAGATCTTGGGAAAATTATCAAAAAAGTTTGAAACCCATTGTATTAATGCCAATTCAGTCATAAACTTTTCAATTATGCTAGTTGACTCATAAATCTTTTGACAATTTGCCAATTTAGTCTTTCTGACTAATTTTGGTTGGAAATTACAAACGTGGATGCCGGCCATCCTACGTCGCACGATTGAAGCTGACGTGAATATTTTTACAATTTTTAATTATTTTTATTTTCTTTCCTTTTCTTTTTCTTTCTTCCTCCGCCGGTTGCTGGGGCTCGCTAGCCTCAGGCGAGGCTCAAGCCCGCCAGATCCTAGAGGTCAACCTTGCCCAAGGCCAGCGAGGTCGAGCCTCGCCCAATCCCAGAAAGCTCGAGCCTCGCCTGAGCCTAGCGAGGCTCGAGACTTGCCCAATCCTAGCAAGCTCGAGTCATGCTAGGCTGGGGCGAGGCTCGAGCCACAAGATAACGGAGAGATTGAGCCTCGCACAAGTTCGGCGAGGTCTAGCCTAACCTGATCCTTGCAAGCTTGAGCCTCACCAGGCTTGGGTGAGGCTCCACTACGCTATATAGGGCGAGGTCGAGCTCGCCCGAGGCTGGTTAGGCACCACCTTGCCAGATCCCATCGAAGGCAAGCCTTGCCCGAAATCGGCGAGGTCGGCCCTAGCCTGTGGCCAGTCGCTGAGGCCCGTTGATCAGCAGAGGAAGAAAGAAACAGAAAAAGAAAGAAAAAATAAATAATTATTAAAAAAATTATAAATATTGTCCACATCAACGTTGACCTTGCCATGTAGAACAGCCAGCATCCACGTCAACAAATCCGGCTAAAATTGGCCACAAGGACTAAATTGAAAAATTATCCAAAGGTTTATAACAGAATTAGCACAATTTAAAAGCTTATGACTGAATTAGCACAAATGCAATATGTTTAAGACTTTTTTCATAATTTTCCCTCAAAGGAAATGTTCCCGTTAGCAAACTCCATGCCACAAAGCGCGCAAGATCTGAATTCAAACATACCATTTCTTGAGAGTTGTTCCTTGAAGCAGCGGCCGAGCCAGTCATAGCAAGCTCAAATTCTGGGGCGTCGAACTGGAAACAGTCTAACCTAGCTGGAGACACCGTGAAGCAGTTGGTCCCAGAAATTGACGAAGACATGCAAGGGGTACTAGAGAAGTCGCTGTCGTTACTGATGACGCTGAAAATATTATCCGAGGTGAGAGGGAAATTGAACATCGAAGAAGATAAGTTGTGATTGTCATTGTTGGAGTCCAAGTTCGGAGTTATGACTGTGCGGCCTCCATGGAAGTTGAACGCAATGTTTTGTGATTGGGTTTGGTTTTGTTGGGGTTGGGGTTGGGGTTGTATGATTTGGAGAGGGGTGGTGTCGATGGAGGCATTGGAATCAGTTTGATTTTCAGGCAGCGGAGAAGGAGGGACGACAGCGACAGGGTGGTGATTGCACGTGTGCCTTCCGCGGTACGTAATCTTGAATACACAGGGGTCGTCATCGGATCTTTGCACTTGCCTGGTAGCCAAACAACCTTGATCATTTCTACAAGTGCACCTATAGTAGCCCCTGAATATGAAGCGTGGACAAATTATCAATTAGAGCCAGATATAGAGGCCAGAGGAAACTTAATAAAACTTGTATGCGCTCATAGCCGAGCTTCTTCAAAAGTGCTCAATTATATGTCAAACTTTAGTGGGCTAAGGAAGAGAAATGTGATAACAACGTAAAAAGCTGCCAAATTGAACTAGTAGTTAACAACTGAAAGCGTTTCTAGGCGGTCGTAACATGAGAAAAAGAGGGGTGACATGAAACAACCCATCAAGTTTAGGATGGTGATTGACACATCGAAAATGATTATGCTGCTAAATAATGACGTCTTTCATCGAGTCTTCTTGAGACTAACTTTCCATACGAGGAAAAATGGAAGAAATCTGTCTATTCCAATCACATAATATGGGGACAAGTTTCGAGTTCCTTCCTTTTAACGTTTTCAAGGATGTGGCTTATCTCAAGTCCACCAATGTAGTATGCTGGGGATGAATTTGGACTAGGAGTGAGAAAGGCAAGATCATTAAGGGGTTTACTTTGAACAAAGGAATAATGTGCTAGTGAATCTTTGTGGTGATGGAGCTGCAAGACTTGAGAGTTAGAGAAGTGATAGTCTCTAAACTCACCTTGCATAGTTGGATCCATGTACGTCCTTCTGACCGTACTTCCTCCAACTGAACCCATCGTCAAGTGGCCCTTCGAGTTCCGAGTCTGGGTCGGCTAGGACTATCAGGGGCGGGTCTGGGGCATCAGGCCGCCGCCGCCGCCTCCAGTCGATGAAGAGACGGTCCTTGCCAAACTCGCCGACGCCGCGCTGGAACGAGACGATGTCCCCAGCGTCCAGCTTCTTCTCCTTCACGAATCGGCTCCACCCTTTCGTCATCACATAGCTCTGGCTGCTGTTCCAGTAAGAGTACCGGAACCGCCATGGCTTCCCGTTGCGGTCCTCAAAGTTCAGGAGCAAGCCCTTCTTGTTAGTCGAGGAATCGAGCGGGAAGTACTTCTCAGCATGCTGCTTCGGGATGACGAGGCGATTCAGCTTGCCAACGTCGCTCGGCGTGACGACCTTATCAAACATGTGCTCCCTCTCAATCGGCGGTGCAGGAGCAGCGGGGGTAGCGGCCGAGCTCTCATGCGGACGCGAATCCTCGTCATCTCGAGGCGGTGATACGTCCATGAGCTCGGGCTTCGAGAGGCCATGGGCTTCGCGGTCCAATCTGCGGGCTAACCAAGATCCCGTCTGGGTGTCCCACTGGTGATTATTGAGGTTGCCAGCAGGAAAGTGGCCTCTCCTGTGTTGGTGATGGGAAGTGCAAAAAGAGGGTGAAGACGATGAGGACGAGTAAGAGAAAGGGTTTTGCTTACCTTTGATAATCTGGGCGTCTTCGAACTCCACAAAACCCTCTCTAAAATCCATGTCTACCTCTCTTTCTTCACCAAAGTTCAAATCGATCTTCAGATTCTGGATCTGAGGCAAACCAAACCGAAACCTAATTCAAGAAAATGGGCCGAATTGACTGTAGACCCACCTTTGTTCTTCTTCTTTTAGGGTAAAGATTCTGGTGAGACAAAAGAGAAAATCTGGGGGAGGGGGGAAGAGACTGAGAGCTTCCAAGAAAGAGACGGAGCGTCAAAATTTTTGTAACAGTGACGCACCGCGGTTTCTGGTTTGACCCACTACAGGACTCGAACACGAAACTAAAAATTGACACATCTAAAATGGACGTCTCAAACCCTCACTCGCACGCACACATGGAGACACTGTTGAAGTTGCTCGTAAGTGTTGTTGACCTCTTGGAAAAAGTAGAGTTAGTGTGAGAAAGGACAGATTAGACACACGCTCAAAGACAGAGGAGAGAGAGAGGGGGGGTGGGGGAGGGGATCATATGGTTGTGATTAGATCACAGGAGGTGCCTCCGCGGAAGCTTCTCAAGTTAGGCAATTTTTCTCCTCCTCCTTTCTTGATTAAATTCTTTCTTTTGCTTCTAGAGAGATTAGATCACAGGAGGTGCCTCCGCGGAAGCTTCTCAAGTTAGGCAATTTTTCTCCTCCTCCTTTCTTGATTAAATTCTTTCTTTTGCTTCTAGAGAGAGAGGGAGAGAGAGATTATACGTGGGGACCTCATGTACTATCTGGTTGGGTTCATGTGAGCTTGTCCCTGTCATCGTCTTGAAGAAGGAGGGTGGGTGTAAAGCGTGTAATTTATATAACTAATCATGGTTGTCTTAACCATTAATTTGCTTTTTGTTGTTCAAGTCTTGATTTTGTGATAAGGGCCAGCTGTTCTTGGTGAGCACGAGCTTGTAATTGATAGCTTTTGCACATTTGGACTAGGCACATTTTTTTCCTCCTCCTCCTCCTCCCCCCTTCGTTTTTCTAATCTCCTTCACCATTTGGCTTGATATTTAAAAACAGTGCAATAATTTGCAATGAATAATTTGGTAGTACTAATTCTGGTTATCTAACTGGGTGTACTGTTAGGGTTTTGACTTCATATTTTATTAATTTCAGGCGGGACCATTTTTTTTTCTTTTTTTTCTTTTCTCTTTCCCCCCTTTCTCTGCCCCTTGTGGGTGTGTGTGACAAAGCAGATAGGAATGAATTTGGATTGTAAAGCCTAAGGTCCCCTGCAGATTTCAGAAGCATGCTGTCATATGAACACCGGAGCCCATATTGTACTTTTAGTCACCCCCCTATATAGGAGTGAGCCAGTTGAAATATCAGTCACTGCTCGCTAGGATTTAATTCTTGATGAGCTAGAGCATGGACAGCATGTACCTACCCTAATTGTGGATGCAAAAGGTCACATTAAGTAACAGCGGAATTCGTGTTATTGATATATATTTTCTGAAGTTTTCATAAATTCAAAGGGATATGTTTCGAAATTAACGAGAACATTTTCAATAAATGTCCAACGTTCAAGACAAGAGGGGTTACGGTACCCGTGATATTCTATGTCATACCGACGATTTACTATGAATTAGATTTGTGTGCATGCCTCACAGAATGGTAGATGAGACTGATAGCTCTTGAACCAGACAGGATGGTTGACTTTGGTCTCTGATGCGTTGGATGAGTTACCAAATATGATGAACCTTCTATTATTCAACAACAATGGAAAAAGTACAACAAACGCTAATATATAGACGTGTCTCCCAAAAGATCCCCTCAAACTCTATGTCAAAATAACATCAATTTGTGAATAACGTTTTTGAATCCTGATAACGCTTGAAAATCAGAATCTTCATAAATGCGACAGTGAAGTACAAACACTCCCACTAATGTGTAAGTCGGTCCTTACACAACACAGATGTGAATGTCACGGATTTCGACTTGCCGTTGCTTGGACTGATACCATTAAAAGTAGCACTAGCTTTTGCCCAACTTGGTCATGTCGCGTGTACAGGATGAGCTCCAATGATCTAATTCATCCTTAAGCTTACTGTTGATTTTATGGTCAAGCGCACTGGTATGCAAACATCGTTAGATTTGCTCATGAACATGATGAGTATATCTAAAGTTTACAATGTATCATTACATCAAAATATTATGATTGAATCTTTTGCTTACAATGAGTCTTCACAATTCACCCAGATATGTGACAAACATAAATTTATTGGATGTTATTTACTCATTTTCACTATAGGTCTATGTATTTTTGGGAGCAAGCTCATGAAATTGAGTATATTTAGTAATCTATCTATAATGGTAGTGCACTCTTCCTATGTACTGCGAAGATGAGCCAAAAAGAGCTCATGTATCTACATTGACGGATTTGCAAGTCAATCTAATTTTTCAAGAGAGTATGATATAATGACATTAAGGCCTGTAGTTGGCCCATGGTCAGGCCCTAGTTAACGCCCAATCTTGTGCTGGGCCTGTTTTGAGCCAAACTGGTCCCACAACCACAGCACCTTACTTTTGTTCCTTAACTGGGCCTGCGACTAGGCCCATGGGCCGAATATCTTGAGGACTAACTGAGCTAACGTAACCCATTAGTGGGCTTTAATTGCCTAAGGCCCAAGTTGGAGCCCTATGGGCCCGATTTTGGTGTAGTTATTGGGCCCACGATCCCAAAAGGGCCCATCTTGAGTGTACGACTTGGACGGAAGGCCCATTGTTGAGACATGCGGGTCGGATAAACTGGGCCCATCCTCAGTGGGCCTTCACAGGTAGGACATTTGGGCCTCAGTTGAGTCCATGAAGTCAATTCTGGCCAATCATCTGTGGGCCTTCATGGCTCAAGGCCCATTCGAGGTTTATCAACAGTAAGGCCCATGGGCTGGATGTGTTGGGCCCTATTTGGGCTGTCACATTTGCTCAAGATATGGACTTAAGAATCAAACTAAATTCGTCAAGAATCTGTTTTACTCTAGATAACGTGAATGAATTCAAGATAAGTAGATGGTTGAATTTATAATTTCACACATGTACGCTAATCTTTACTTGAATGGAAAATAAAAACATTTTCCAGGGAAAAAAAAGGGAGAAAATTTGTTTCAATGGAAAAGCATCCAGCATACTTATCCAAACACGCATGCATGGATAAGCATGCAAACCACGCTTCTCTCTCTATTGATTTGTTAGGGTTCTTTTGGGATCCATTACTAAGCTAGCTCGTGGGGTGTGACTGTGTGCATCTATACCTTCCAATTTATGATTGAAACTAATAAGTATGATATAAATTGTGCATTTGTCAAATGTAGTTTATTTGAATTTATGGAGGGTCTCATGCTCCCCCAACAAATGAGATAGCTCAAGGAGTCGAGCGCATCTGAACAATTGAGGAGTTATGAAATGAATAAAGTCGTGGAAGACGATCCCTTTAATTTATAGCCGATCCAACTCATGATACAGATAAACTCAATGATATAAAGTATGTGCGTCAGTTGACATTTGAAGAATAAGGCCAGCATGATTGAACTCGTAATTCCTTTCAATTACGTGTGCCCAAGAGCTTTTGCATTGCAATCCTGTTTTTGGTACACGAGAAAGAAAAGCCTCCGTGTGGAAAGAGCTCATAAAACTGAGTGCTAATCTTGATGAAGTAGAGTAAATGATTCTTTGGGATCAGCTCCGATTCATAGGAATCAGCATATTTCAACAGAAATTGGGGCAGTGTGAAGGAACTCTAATTATCCACTCATGCCTTCAGAAGTATACTAGAGAAGGGTGATCCACTCTGAGATTTAACTCAGCTTTTCATGAGAATTGGGTTAGGTATATTTTATACGAAAAGTTGGCATGTTATAGCAAACAAATGAAAGGAATATGACATACGGTGTAATAACCAGGTCTAGTTGAATGTGGGATGGCTTAAAGTCACATTGAATTCCATTACCGTGGAGGTAGGCAAATCCAGAATCATATGCAATCTTCATTCTAACAGGCCATGACAGGAGATCTGGCTTTCCTGTAAAAATAGGCACAGAGATGCTGTGGAAGTAGACAAATGAATATGATTCTGAAAAACCCATAGATTATAATTAGGTTAAGCAATGCATGGCTCGTTTCTTTCTCTCTTCCGTTTCAACATAATAGCACCTCGCTTACTTGTCCGAAAATCAAACACGTGTGAAACATTCGAGGGAATCAAGGAGCTGTCGCAATCAAATGCTTAAACAGAGGAACCTGAGACTGAAGCAGAATCGAGGGCCTGTGATGGAAAACTTGCTCTCGTCCTAATTCCATGGCTGCTCCTCTGCTCCATCGACTCTGGCTTGCTTCTGATGTTCCCCATGATCATTACCCAAAGAAGAAGCAAACAACACACGCACTATCTACGAATCACCAGACGCCATAATAAGTAGGCAAAGAACAAGTTTTTGTAAAAGAGAGAGCAGTAACCACCATTGCTCACCAAACCAAACCAGTTTTGATAGGGATAGAAGGGTGTCAGAAAGGCGCAGGTACTGTCTGCATTCAGTACATGTGAGCCCAACTCACATGCACCATTATATTGAGACCCACCTCATCCGACAGAACCCATGAACTGGGCATACATACATCAGGCTTATCTAAGAATTTTTCGTTGAAAGAGTAGATATTGCCTGACACGTCGAGGAATTGTCCTAAAACTCGCCAATTTACAATCATATGCTAAGGTGCATGAGGGAATGTATGTAATTGTAGAGGTGCAATTTGGTCTTACAAGTCAACATCAATGGATCGCCCACTGATCTCTCGAGTAGATTCAAATGTGGGCCACTTTTCCTACATGTGATTCTCATCTTGCAATCTCCACTCATCAGAATCACGTACACAAGATGTTCCTTCACTCTCTATTAATCTTAAATATGTTGCTTATTGGACTATTCTTTTATCTTTTCTTTTTCCTTTCTTTCTTTCCCTTCTGTTGCCTAAGCCTGTTCTTGAAAAGATCCAATCTCTACCGCAAGATTGTTCCTCTGCTCTGTGATTAAACAGTGATAAAATCACAAAAGATGCAACTTTTGCAGCTTGAACAGCTGCCATCTTTTGCCATCTCAAAATTCCTAATGGTCTAAATAAATTTTCTGAATCCGTTGTTGTTACTTTGACTTGCCTTACGCTTTTATTACAGTAACATTAATAATCATGTTCTATTTTTGGTACTGATCTTTCTAAAAAAAACATAGGTTGAAACATATGGATTGGATTCACTTAGACAGTAATTGAGCCAAATGCAAAACTTTTAAGGTGTTTGTTGTTAAGACATTTCTGTTGAAGTCTTTGAATCGTTGCAAAAGTTAATCTTCCTCCTCTTTAGTTACTAACGTTTTCCTGTGCGGTCACTCGGCAAAAGAAAAGTCAGGCCCTTTTTTTTTTCCCTTTTTTTCTTACCATCTTCTCATGACTAGCTCGATTTTGTACTCACAGGCAATCTACATTTCCTTCTCCCTTTGTTTGGGATGCTTTTTCAAATTGGTTTTGTTCTAGTGATAGTCATGGTTGCAGCAGCAGCAGCAAGCAGCTTTTGCAATAGCAGTTGAAGCATACAAGGATAGGCATAGCATTTTTTGCCACATTAGTCAAAACAATGTCAAGTTCAATTCTGAGAAGTTGACCAAAAAAAGCAAAAATGCATTATGCAGGGGTAGCAATAAACAAAAACAAGATGAAGAGCGCAACCAAGGAATATGAAGGTTGGACTTGCATGGTCAAGGTGATAGAACAAGAAGTGCTCAAATTGGCAAGCAAGTACAATCAGATCAGGCATGCCAGAGTCATAGATGCCCCTAGGAGTGAGGATAAGCCTTCACTACATGGGGCCATCCAAGAGACACGGGCTTTTTGGAGAGAGAGAAATGTCAAAAGGATCGGGATTATAGGGAATGGTGGGAACTGGAAGGACTACAGTATTGCATAACTTGAATAATGATAAAAAGGTTGTAAAAATGTTTGATATTTTAATTTGGGTATGGTTATTGAAGGCCTAGAGCGTCGAGAAGTTGCAATATGCAATCACGCAGCGTCTGAAGCTCAAAGTGGAGGGCGGAGTCAACGCAGTTGAAACTAGAGGAACATCATAGATTTTGCTATTTATGGAGCCAGCGACGATAGATTTCTATCCTGAACTCAACAGTTGAGACTTCACACAAGCAACACCGATCGTTAAAGCCTGCTTGACATATTCACATCCGATAGCATTTACACATCTGTTCATGAAGCCGAATATACACTGAAGTTGCCCCAAGACAAAAGATAACGCGGTACGTACACGTAAGAAATCGATTTTCACTGCATGGATGAACCCTGTTATTTTTATCAGAAGACGAACGTTTGGCTTCTTCCGAGCTGCCTAGCTCCCGTTGGCAAAGTCGCCATGCGCCAAAACTAACAAAGAACCCACACGATGAGCGAATCTAGTAGATTGATTACACTTTTTGTAGTTTTAAAATCCAATTGCACTTTCGTGTTAAGTTTTAGGACTTTTAGTGCACTTATTCCATAATAAAAAAAACATGATCAGTACTAAATAAGTCATTTTTTTAAATAAAAATCGAGAAATATTGATTATTACACTATTTGAGATAAATAATGATTAATAATTTTATACTATAGCTAATAAATTCAACACAGTAATCTATATGATAATTCAAGATTATGTTTAAGAAATATCAATGTCAACACACCATTCAATTATGACAAAAAAGAATTAATCTAGTAAAATTGTACTAAAACAAGTACAATAAACTAAAGTTATTAATAAATTCTCATTTAATTTCATCCCCACATTTTTTTTCTTAAAACCAGTTAGGGTCAACAATTCGTATTCACGTATCTTCATGGAGTTTTGTAATGTTGTCAAGCGTGTCATTGAAAAACACTATAACACTTATGTATTTGCATCAGCTCATGTCACTTTCAGATTTACAATATAATCATGATAAAACGGATTGTTTTGTATAAGAAATTATCCCTACAACCAAACGCAAGAATTTCTATGCCATTTCCATAATTCACCACACAAAAGACATTATCATCGTTCCGGTCCTTTTGCATCGCATTCCATGACTCTATTCTATTTTGGCAATACCAATTGCAATTGCATGATGATGCAGAGAAAACTAAATATTCTATGTGACACACTTTTCAGCTATTATATTATTCTACACCACTGTCTTCCTTCAAAGAAACGGTACCTTGTTGAAATTTTATTATATATCATTGAAGTTAGGACAATAAAACACATAACCTCAAGTGCATTCTTATTTGACGGTGAAAAGGTGCTTCATATTAAAATTATAATTTTGTCTATTGCAAGAAAGAAAATTTCACTATTTGAAGAGACTTGATAATAGCATCGGAGTATTTCTGTTTAAGTAAATAATTAGTTTTATATTGTATGAGGTGATAACAAAGTACGATTATTTGCACATACATTGAAGATCACGATGAAAATTTGATGATTGTTAACGTAGTAAATTAATCACACAGAAAACATAACCATTTTAAAAATCAACAAAAGAAAGAGAACTATTTTTCTAAAGGACATCGACTGTTTATCAATAATTCGATGAAGGAAGAGTCTATCTACCTCTCAACGGGAGGTTCGTTCGACTTATCTAAGGTAATCAAGCTAAAGAGAAAGGGGGAAAGAGAATGCAAGAGATTCCTCCGTGAAAATTGTTGACACAAAGATTTTTTAATTGATCTAGGATTGACAAAAACTTGACCAAGGTTTGATCAACGGGATATGGGACACGAGGCGCGTTTTCAATATCCACAACGGGTCATGCTCAACAAGATAAGTCTTTTGATACCTATTTGTCACTGGCCAATTAATGACTATCTGCGACTAATTACACGTTTTTCGCCTTGTCGGAAAATTTGCAACTGCTCGACTCTAAACAAACGTCGCGAAACTTAGAAGTCACAAACATTCTCACATGATGAAAATTGGTGAGGAAGATATCACTGTTGAAACTTCGACCAAATTTTTCCCACATCGAAGTTCCATTGCCCTAATATTTGAATATTTTAACACTCCCCCTTACACGTAAGCTGGACTTTGACCTAAGCCTAAAACATGAAAATTTGTAATTAGGGAGGCCGATAAGGATTTGGAAAGATTTAAACGTGAGACTTCTGCTATGATTACCACGTGAGATTTTGTAAGATTACGATCAATTGTTTTTAAAATTTAAGTTGTTAGATAAAGGCGTGGTTTAATATTTGAATATTCTAATACAAACGAAAGTTTTCAAGCCTCTTAGTTATGGTGGATGGTAGTTTCTATTAATCTTAAAACACCAAGGCAACACGGATCCATAGACCTGACCAAGTGATTGTGATTTGGATCGACACCTCTGGCCCGTGATCTTTAATTTTGGCCAATCATTGTTGAGCTTGTTGAAAGGCTCTCCATCTGAGTACGTCCTTAAACTGCTTCGTATGAACTCTGAGACATTAAACTTAGAGGTATTTCCTGGAGTGAGGGAAGAAAAATTATCCCTCAACTTAAGGAACTGAGTGTGCGGACACCGACACGTTAAAATAAAGAACGCAGTCCTATCAGCCCGCCGCGTAATCATTCCCTGATAGGCGGGGCGGCCCCAGTCGGAAGCCTCGACTTCCCCTGCTTTGGAGAGGTAACACTATAACCACACCAATGATCCAAGGTAGAACCCCGGTTATATTTACACAATAGTGAGGTAATACTATAACTGGTGAGCTCGTTGAAAGGCTTTCTTCACAAGCTTTCAGAGTTAAAGCATTAAGGCATCTAAAAAAGAGAACAATACCCGATCTTGTTCCCGTAGGAAGATTTGTACCTTAGCCTCTCCAAACCTGCAACAGCAACAAATGATTGTTAGGTGTGCAATTTGCCCACTCTACTTGGAAGGGCGATTGTCAAAAAGAGGAAGCTAGGAGAAGAAAATTTTCAAATTTTAGACATTTTGCACAGTAAGTATTTTAAATCATCGAGGTAGATATATCGTTGGTCGTTCAGTGTCCACCTATCATTCCCCCCACAAAAAAAAAACTATCTGAGGGAGAAATGGAACGAAGAATAGCCCAAAAGGAACATTATTGGGCAGAGATTATTGCAATAAATTGAAAAAAAAAAGCAGGTCCATTGGAATTATGTTGAGAAAGAAATGTCGTGTAATGGAAAGTATTAATAGGAATTCTTAGTATCTTAAATTAAAACCAATTGGATTACAATGAAAGTATAATTACTATTTTAAAACTATTCCCCATGTTTCCATTACGGAACATAACTTTTGGCAAAGCGGTGACGGAAATCATTATTTAACAGAATAATGAATAAATTGCCAAGTAAATAAAATCAACGAAAAATGGAATAAGAAGCATGTGAAAGCACAAAATCTCTATTTTAGTAATTGTTTTCATTTTTTTTCTGCTTTCATTATATTCATAGATAAACAATGTTTTTTCCCTTATTTTTTAAATGCACCGAATGAAAATTTCTAATAGAGTACGTTTTATTTTGAATTAGTGAAAATTTATCAACTAGCAAATAAACATCAGCATGGTTGAGCACATCAATATCATCGGAGTGGTGGAGTCATGATTTAGGTTGGGAGGGGAAGGCTCGAATTTAACGCGGAAACACAGCCAAAACTTTTTTTTTTTAATGAAAATTCGATTAACCTTACACACGGGAAAGTGTACTTTAGTCTTTAATGAAATAAAAATAAAAATCTAAATTAAGTAGTTCCCTTCCCCAAACTGTGTGAATACTTACGAAATGAAATTAAGCTGAATCTACTACTAAGATCTTAACAATCTAATCAAGACCTAATTTTTTAACCATTCCAGTTTTTTTTATTTTTTATTTTCTATTATTTATTTATTATTTGTTCTTTGTTACGCTCAAACACAATCTGCAATGCGAGTCTAATTCTCTCTCCTATTTTTTGTTATTTTGTTATTATTTATTTATCTATTCTGAAAAAAAAAGGGGACATGGGCTGAGCTGAGTTCTTGGGCTCGGTCCACATGCAAGGTCAGATTTGTGTTACGCAAGATTAGGAGCGAGCAAAAATAATCTCTCGAACGGAATTGAATCGGCTGATTTTAAGCAGTTCTTGATTCCTAAAAATTAAAATTGATGAATAGTGGTCCGGTTCTCGATTCCAGATGTGGACCCATCCATCCGGACCGCACCGATATATATTTTTTAATTCTTATTTTTACAAAAATAAAAACGTTAATTACTAGTTTGCCCTAATTCGCTTTGCTCTCCTCTCGCTCACACAGCACGCTCACGTAAGGACATCAAGTTCAAAACCCTAATTGCAATTTGCCCCTTCCTAGTTTCTTCACTCAAGTCTCAGGCCTCTCTTTCACAGCTCGCTCTCTACTCCGGCATGGACCTGAACGCATGGACTTGAATGCACCTCCCCTTGAACATGATGGTAACTTCACATGGAGCTTAAATGAGTTGGAAAACCTGCTTATGGAAGAAGGTTGAGAATGGAGACAAAATAATGAAATGCTAGTTGTGCTATGTCTTCTTTCGATATGAGTGATGAAGGGTCAGGCAACAAGAGCTGGTAGTCTCTTCTGTAAAGAAGTCAAGCAACGAGTCTTTCCTAAGCAGGGAGGTTATTTTATGTGATAACGCTACAAGAAATGTGGAGATTGGGACAACTGGCTATGGCATGGAAATTAATCAGGAATGAAACTTCCACAACCAAATTGTATAAGGTGCTTAGTACCATCGTGCAGTGATGCGGTGTCTCACAAGTGTATCAGTGAAGCAGATGGTTTGGGAGAAGTTAGCAGATTGGTCTATGAGAGGCCTCTAGTAAACTTGTGGAGTATTTCACATATATACATCTCTAGCCACTTTTTTGTAACAGAAACATTTCCCGTTCTTAGGTCCCAATCGGTTCCTGGACCCACTCAGGATTGGATTGGACCGGTCAATCCGATTCCCATATGGGCCCGGGACTAGGTGGGCTGTTCCCTGTTCCACAAACTTGACATCGGGAGGAAACCAGCCCACCCAAAAGCCAATCACCCCTACATAGGATAGACCACAAGTAGGCTTATTAATCAAGCCCAGCCCACATTCTACTATAATCATTCTAAGCTCATTGCCCCTAATAACCGTGCATTATACCCACACTAAACCCATTTTCCATTATGCTAACACTAAGCCCATTATTATTTTCTTTTAGTCATTTTTATTTCATTTACCTGCTCCCGTCGTGTTTCTCTCTAGCAAACCGAGAACAAACATCTTCAATCAAAGCTCGATACACCAACAAATCAAAACATGAACGTAACTACTTCACAGTCAATCAACATATCCTCGTCACCGGACCTCCATCGTCGACTGCCACGTGCGGTCGCCACCGTCAGCCACCACTGACTACAACCTCTACAGGCACGGAGAACCGGAGACATAGCAACACACAGATAAGAGGAATGCGATGAACAAACCGATGTAAACGAGTGTAGCGATTAACACTCGGGCCATAGATTCGGCACCATCACCTCGCCGACCAACGCCGTTGATAACCACGGGAACATAGAACACGAGAGAGAAAACACTGATTCAGTGAAATTATTGATGACTTCCCCATGCATTAAAACTGTGTCTAACAGCTAACGAATCAGCTTATATCATGCAAACCACGTCAAAACTTCTTCCGATTTAACAAGCAGCTATTTCGCAAGTTCTTCTCGGAGGCATATCGTGGAACGGTTTATGGTGAGGAATAGATTTAGTTATTTCAAACTCAGATTCCTGGCTCGACTCAAACAGAACTTCCGAGCAGTGCTCTTAATCAGACGGATAGGCTCGAATGCGATTGATTCTACTTCAGACGTAGGAGAAAACAACATCATCTTTATTTTCGTTAAACCGAGCATAATGAAACGTATAGAAGCTTACCTTGCTAATGAAACTGATCAGCACGCTGTTGAGGATCGATTGAGAGAGTACAACATTCTAGCCGTTCCTTGGGGTTTCTTCTCGTTTAGAAAACATTGACCGAATTGCTCTTAAAATTTTTAATTGGGGCCCATGCGAATTGAAGCTTTTGGGGCATGAACTGACCGACTCGGCATGTAGTAGCGTAGGGACCAGGCTCTCCTCGGGGACTTTGCAAGTTTGATCGAGACCGTATTAAACCTCATTTCTTATTTTTATTATTTATATTTGTTTATTTGCCATTTTCTTTATTTATTTATCTATCTTTTTTTTTATGTTCTTTCTCTATTGTCTATTTTCATGAAATTGCATGCCTAATTTGTCGCCTGGAATTCAGTTGTCAAAAAGTACAAACGAATTGAAAATTTTATCTAGCAAGAACTTTTGCCACTAAATGCAAACTTTGAAAATTTCTGCAAAAATGTGTGAATAGAGGTGTGCATCTGATCCGATTCCACTTGAGATCTGGACCGAATTGGTTTGCGCTGACCGGTTCAAAGCCTGTTCTCGGGAGAAGTGGTCTGGTTCTAGGTTCCATGAACCGACAATTGGTTTCCAAGCCTCTCCGACAAAAAGTACCTTTGCATCAATGGAGAATTGAACATATTCAACATGAAGAAATGCCAACATAACCACTTGACTAACAAAGTTTTTGTAGTAATATGGTGTAACTTATTCCGGCAACATAACTTTTATATTTCATTAGGTGAATGTAGCATTCAAGATATAAATATCTCCACTTGATATTTCCCCAGGTTCAGATCACTTCTTCTGCATTCCCTCAAAAGTTTTTTTTTTCCAGATCATCACAATAATTTAAGAGATCTGAACATTGATTTTCAAATCGTACAACAACGAGCATCAGAGCGGATAATCTCTCTGCTTTAACCACACGTAATAGATTTATCATGTCAAATCAAATTTTATGCTAATTGAATTTAAAATAACACAAGTTGCGTAAAATGTTAATCTGGATTGTCCGCCTCCCAAAAGCATGAGATTGCTTAGTCAGACATATAATGTGGTCGCCTTCCCCTTTGGAACGGCTAGTGCACTTTTGCTCGTGATACATTTTCAAAGGAATATGCGAGTGGGTGCTCCTCAATATTCAATTAAAGAGATATTACATTTTATAATGTATGACGGTTAAGACACGCGTAACTATCCAATTATGTATAGAAAGAAGATGAGCAGTTATGCACGAAGTGGATTTTAGAAATTAAGGGCAACTTAGAAAATCTAACCCGTGACAAGAGGATAAGAAAGTGGGTGGTTTTTTTTTTTATGAAATGGGTAGGCGTCAAAAAAAAAAAAGAGAGAGCAGAAAAGAAAGGTAAATTTAAGAAATCTAAAAATGAGACAAAGAGGTGTACTTCCTAATATTTACAAGTAAAAATGCACAAATATTGCATGTTTGTAAAGAATTGATATTTTAAGAATTTTATAGAATCGTTTTATCACGAATTATTAATTAATAGAAAGAAAATATTAACACAGTACATGAACAAATTGCATGTACTTGTACGAGGAGATAATTTGTTAAAGATCGAAACTTTTTTTTTTCGGGTAATCTTCGAACTTTAAAACTGAAACACGTGAGAAATAAGATAATATTATTAGTTCATGCATTCGTCCTTAATAAAATGCATGTAAAGTAACTAACAGAGGATATTTTGGAAAAGAAAAAGTGATGGTGATCTATAAAAATTAAGAGACTCTGTTTATGTTATGTAATGGTATAGAAATATATAGATTATAGGGATACACGCATTTAAAGTCTTAAATCTTGTTATGAAAGTATAATTGAGTCCTAAAACTTTTAAAAAGTACAAATAAATCCTAAAACTTATCACGAAAGTGCATTTGAGTCATAAAAACTTTAAAAAGTGCAAACAAGTCTTAAAACTTATCACAAAAGTGCAAATAAATCCTAAAATTTGTCAAATTGGTTTAATCAAGTCCTTCCATTGATTGTACTTTTTAAAAGTTTTGAGGACTTATTTACATTTTCGTAACAAGTTTTAGAATTTGTTTGCACTTTCGTTATAAGTTTTAGAACTTATTTACACTTTTTGAAAGTTTTAAGACTCAAGTATACTTTCATGATAAGTTTTAGGACTTATTTGTACTTTTTGAAAGTTTTAGGACTCAATTGTATTTTTGTGGCAAGTTTTAGGATTTTAGTGCACTTATCCCCGGATTATATGTTCTTATGATGCTTATGCTAAAGTTTTTGGGGAAAAAGAAAAAGAAAAGAAGAGGACGTCGGTGATGCGCCTGCTCGAGCGGCTGGTCTTGCCGGTTCCGCCGCCTCCTTCGCCGCTGGATCAAATGCGGGTGATTCCTGAAATGTCGTCGCGACGGAGTTCGCCCAATGCAAACCCATCATCATAATCATGTCAGCGAGATTTCGAGTCCGAATGAAGTCAGGAGCTCATCGAGCTGGCGTGGCTTCGAGGCCCGTAGGTGATGCGGCCAGTGCATCGCTCAGGGCGTCTGTAGCGATGAATGGAGGGAGCATGGCGGGAGTTTACAGTAAATGGGGGGCGGAATTGCAGCTTTACTCAGATAGCAAGTTGCTTCATTGGCGGAAGAGTCTGTTGAGGACCTGGAGAAGCGAGAGAGTGCATATCGGTTGGTGACCCACGTTCTAGACAAAGTCCAAATTGATGATTCCAAGTTGTTGGAGCAGATGAGATTAATGGCAAGGGAGCAAGTCCAATCTATGTGCCTGCATTTTTTAAGTAAGTTTTGCTGACTCTAGACTATTTTTCCCTTCTTCTGGTAAACGACAGCCTCTTGGTCCTTGTTATGTTTCCATTATAAAATTCAACTTCTGTTTACGAATAATGGAGTCCAATCGTGTGGTCCATAATAAAATTGGGTAGAGTTGCTACTCCACAAAATTAGAATAGAGAACAAATAGCACTGGAATACGTATAACACAGTTTGGTTCGAATAATAACTATTTGAGAACCACGTTTGGCTTGCAAGTTTTAGCCAAGGAATAATCCAACTAGTTTTCATCAATATGATAATTAAAAAGCTCAGTGCCTGTGCTGTTACCATATTTCCTAAATTGTTTACTTTAAAAGTTATGAACTTAAAAATAACTTCTATATAGTAGCTACAATATACATCTGCATAATTTTACAAAGGTTAAGTATATAACAATTTGCTTATAACTGTTGGTTGTTGGGGAGCAGCTGTGGCGCCACCGCACCAGCTGATGGAGGTGGCTGTGGAAGTGGCTGGTGGGTTTGGTGGACTGGTAGTGATGGCGGTGGACGATTTAGGTGATGGTGGGGATTTGTTTTGGGTGGTTTTGGGGAAGGGGGGAGGGTGTTGGCCATTGGTGGCAATGTATTCAAAACTGGAATAGATTGGCCGATTCGATTAGTCGACCAAATAATGCAGGTCCAGTCCAGTTAGGACTGTGAAAGCAACCATGGTCGTAGTTGGGATCAAACTGGCGTTAACCCTGTTGATCTGACCAAACCCGGTGTTCAACCGGGTCAAATAGTTGGGGAGTTTCTCCCCTCATTCATCCCCTCTAAAGCAATCTGGTTGCCTTATCTACCTTATAAAATCTCTTTCTTTTGTTGGATGGTAGCTTGGAATAAGATTCTTACTTTTGAGGATCTCAGGATACGGAATTTCATTCTTACGATTGGTGTTAAATGTGTAAGCTTTCTGGGCAATGTGTTGATCATCTCTTCCTTCGTTGACTTTGATCTTGAGCTTTGGAATCATGTCCTTAGCTTGTCAAATGTGGCATGGGTTATTGCAAGTCGTGTCATTCAGCTATTCGTTGTTGGAATGCTTATGGATGAGGCTCAATTTCTAAGAAGTCTCGGGGTGCTGCACCGCTTTGTGTCGTGTGGTGCATAGGAAGGAAAACAACAAAAGAGTGTTTTGAGGTTGTAGAATCTTGGGTTGCTAATGTATCGTGCTCTTTTATTTGGATTCAGACATATTCTGACTTCGCATAGTCTTGATGTTTTCCTTTGTCTTTGGTTTGCTTTTTTCTCTTTCTTTCCTTATCAGTTCTTATGCACTTGAATTTTTATTTTAATGTCCTTTATTATAATAAATTATCACTGGGTCAACTAGTACCGGAACATGTCGGACATGGATAAAAAAAATGCAAAACTGCACTTACAACAATTTGATCCAGGGTCCTCCTTGTGGAGTCACTATGCACCCATCACTAGTCCATGCAACGGTCTAGATTCGGTGCTTACCAAAGAATATATTTTATGAGAAGCAAATAAGCCGATGAAGCAATTTGCTCCAGCAGAGACTTGGACCCGGATGCAACACTGCCCTTGTTTCAAGTATGTGCACACTTCTCAACCGTCTGCTTCCATGTGCTTCGACTTGAAGATAAAATATGTAATACTTACTATAGGAGCATGTCAACTGGTGTTCAAGTGGTCGAACTGGTTGAACCACATACTGATCATTGAACAGTTTTCTCACTGGTACGGTTCTGAAAATATTGGTTGGTGGTGGAACCGGCGAAGTAGTTTGGGTGTGATTGAGTCATTGGTGATGGAGTGGTGGAGTGCTGCAGGAGAAAGAGGAAGAGGTGGTCATGATGATGGTAAGTGGCTGGGGGTGAGGCAGTAAGAGTGGTGGTGGCATCATGAGGATCGTAAGGTCATTTGTGGAATAAGTAACGTCAAGTCATTCCTAGTTGCATTTGAAAGAAAGCTATTCCCATGGGACCAAGTGATAGGCATAGCTATTCTGGTGGAATAGTTGTTCTTGATTAGTTTTTCAATGAGTTGTTGGACGAACTATCCCATCATGAGTGGATGGGGAATAGAATAGCTTCTCCGATGTATCTAACAAGCTGTAAGATATGCTTGTGTTCTTGCTTTTCCTCATTTGTAAATATGATCGAAATTTGTTATTGCCACAACTCTTAAGAGTTAAATTGCTGGACACCGCTGTGATTGACTTCACAGCATTGTGATAAAAGAAAGAAGCCATTGTCAGAATTGAAACTGTCTTTTTATTTTGTGTGTGGTTTCTATCCTTTCTGGGTTGAAAAAATGGTGAAATTAAATGAAACCATTGTTATGGTGCTCCTGAAATGGCTTTCTTTTTATTCTGAAAGTAATAGTAAAGATGGCTGATAGAATGAGACCGTTATTATTCTGTGTTCTGAAGATAGGGGAGTTGATGATACTTGTGCTATTGCAGGAGTGGAGCAGATTTTTTGGGTCCTGTACTTTCTGTTGTTGCTGAGATATGTACTGACTTTAATCCCTCGATAGACATGGAGCCATCTCTTTTGAAGTTATTTCGAGACTTATGGTTCTATATAGCTCTTGTTGGTCTAATATAAGAAGCATATGTGCAATTCCTCTATAGGCTGTGGGTGGACCATACATGTGGAATGCACAGTTGTCTGCTCCTGTCGAGAAAATTGCTCAAGGGAATCCTCACCTTGTAAGTTCATCTTACAAGATTTGTTACCTCACTTGCACAACCTTTCTTATGATTTGTAGTTTGTCTTGATGAATTTGGGGATTACCAAAAACAGCTCCAGATTTTTCTTTTATCATCACATGAAACAATCATGCTTGCAGTTACCCAAAAATAGCTCCTATTATGTCATTGACTGAAATTGGGAGCTATTCATGAAGGAACCTCAATGTTGCAATTAGGTTGCAGACGAATGATGGTTCTTGTTTTGCTGTAGTGTCCATCTTGTTTTATGCATTTTCCCTGTGTCAGGAGTTGCAATCTTGATATGGTAGTCTTCTTTTTTGTGGACACTTTGAAGTTGTAACTTTGATAAGGGGACTGGAATGTGGGATCTCCCAGCTTTGGTGTCTGTTATATAGAAATGCGTGATTTTTATTCCTCAGCTTCAACGTTATGGTTCTTTAGCTTCAACATTTTGGTTGATACCATGTAAAAGTTTATCAATCTAACACTTTTTTCTCATTTATATTGCAGGTGTAAAAGCCACATATCTTCTTGCGATAGCGTTTTTGGAATATAAGATTTAGTAGCAAGGTGGCATTCTCAATGGAAGCGAAACCTTGACCTCTTCTAGAAGTGCATTTTGTTTTTTTTTTTTTTGGTAAGGTAAGAGATAATATTAGCTTTTCAAAACAATGTACTAGAAGTGCATTTTGTTGTGTCTTTGAATACATAAAAATGCCAAATCTTATGCCCGCTGTCTCCCGGTGTCTCATAGCAATTATCCATCCGGCATTTGAAACAGCAGTGTCATGGCTGGTATTGGTTTACTTACTTTTTTTTTGGAAATGAGACTCCCTTCTAAATCATTTACCTATGCAATTTCATTATATGAGAATATCTTGGTGCTGCTTTTCAATCGATTGTTTAATTTTGTTTATGCTCTCTTCTTGAGGAATTATAAGTATACTGATAAATTTGTTTGTAGTTTTGATCAATTCATTTATTTTGTAGTTGCAACTTGCTTGTAGGTTCTAGACTTCTAATTTTCTGCAAGATTGTCGTCTGGGTGGGGCCTCAGATTAACTTGGGAAATAGCAGGTTGGTTATGCTGAGGAATTGCAGTGACGAAGGCGAATGAGAGAGCACCATGGTACTAGGTATATTAGGATCAGAGGGAAGTGCCATGTCTGATGGGGCAGTGTAGACACAGACTAAAAATTTTGCAGCCTGCCTTATTACATCTTCAGGTCTCTCTTTTCCTGAGGAAGATTCTCATGAAGCCTAATCTAGTTAGAGGGGCTTATAAGGCTAGCTTATTACTCTGAGTGATGATTTTGCCTTCTTTGGAAGAGCTAATAAATTCAGGACCACTATTCAGCATGATTTTGGGATATCTTACTAATTGGAAAAAGGCTGGGTTATCTGTTTGAAATTCTGTAATTATCATTGTGATGAAATTCTTCCACATTAGTCAAAGTGGTGCTGCCCCTCTCTCTAAACACATACACACACATGCAGCTCTATGCAGATCCAATGTACTTTGCCTATCCATCCGCTTGTTTGTTACCTATCTATGTGGAGCTGCCTGTTTATTTGTTGTTCTTTAGGTGAAAATTACTGATCATTTACTTTGGGTTCTGGACGATCGGATATCTGACACAGGCCTTGGGGCAGTGACACGAGATTCAACTCTCTATGTGCATGCCTGTTTTCTCATAAATAGTATATCTGGTGGGAGGAGTGCATTCGTGCTTATGCTGTTTACTTGTTAAAATCAGCTTAGAGACAAGTTTCCGCAGGTAAGCTGGTGCCGTCAAACTTTCTTAATCTTTAGTTCTATTATGTCTGATACTCTCTTTGTTTGCATGGATAGCTTAACAAACAGATTACATGCATGTAGGGTCTGTGGAATTCATCTTGTCTAGATTCCCTGTTGTTTTCGGTCGACAATGGTTCATTCTCTGCCCTTGTGATTGATCCTGTGTAGATAGCAGCAGTTCTGTTGTTGTACCAACGAGTTGTTTGGGAGTGGATCATTAAATCTCTTTCGTATGCTCCATGTGCTACCCAGGGCCTTCTTCAGGTGGATCTTCTAATTGCAAAGGGCTACTCAATTTTGTTTCTTTTGGTGATATTTATTGCACTTACCGAAAACATGCTTCAAAATCTGGGTTTGCTGGTGCTTAATGAGCTAATCCGGCATAAAGAATCTTTATCTATTTTGTTGGTGGTCCGGTGGAGTTTGGGTGATTTTTCTGTGCAATAAAAAAGCATATAGCCTTTTGTGCTAAATGGTTATTTCTATATCATGTAAAGCACCTGCTTAACAGTTGCTATTTTTAAGCTTGTGGCTGCCTCATAGTGAACTTCTCTTATGCACAGAGAGAGAAGACATTTGTAACTTATTCTTCTAGAGTAGATCAGTTGTTCCCTTCTCATTTGCTGTTGCTTGTTTTTCAGGTTTTCACCACAGCAATCTGGAACAGCTCTTGCTCCTTGGTCGACGTTGCACGGAACTAAAAGCTTCCATGCTTTTCACAACATCCTGCTGTCACTGGTACTTTCTTCATTGTCATGCTTCTTGGGCTCAAGTTCTACCCTTGCCAGCCTCAGGGTAATCTATTTAAGTTTAGAGCAGGACTTCAATTACGAGAAGACTGGATTTTCAGGTGAACAAGTTTTCCTCTACCTTGATATTTTCTTTATTAAATTGAAACGGGATTTTTAAGCTGTGCTGTATAAAGTTGGTTATTCTAGTCTCTACCTCAAATTACTCTCTGAAGGAGTTGCTTCCATTCCTATCTTTATGTGCAGTTGTGTGGCTGCGTTGATGGAGAGAGGCTCCCTGACATGCCGTACACTGATGTGCATGCTTGATGCATCTGTACTTTTAGTTGAATGTCTACTTTTGAAGATGATGTCTTACATGAGTTTGGCTTAAGGGTTAGTGGAGGTTTTTATGCATGTCCTTTGCTTGAGGATCGTGATACAATGACCTGTGATTTTCTATGGTTTCGCACAAAAGTGTAAGCATGTGGGTCTATCTACGTATATACATACATACAATTGAAAACTATTAAAATTATTTGGCGCATGGTTTGCCTAATTGGGTTGGTTTTTCTTTGTTGAGTACATCTTCTCAAGTTGGAATTGAAAGTGGACCCTGTTATTTCTTCTAGGGCTTCTTTGGGATGGTTTGCTCATGAGCCTGAATGGTATGACATGAAGGATATGAATATTGCCCAGAGTGAGGCTCAATCTGTATCCATATTTGTTAACTACTTACAGAATGAGCGTGTAGATTATCCTCATTCTGACTAAATGGGATCGGTACGTGAAAATGGGAACTCTTTATTCGATTAGCTAAGTTACTCTTCTTAACTGTGTGGAGAATCTTAGTAATTGGTCCAACACAATTTTCATGCTGTTCGTATTTCCTATTGATGGAGTTGGGTGCTGATCTGATAATTATAGAGCATGCAGAATAACAAATTCCATCCTGTCTGGGTGCCATGGAGAATTTCTCTGTCAGAGGAGAGAAGAGGAAGCTGCTTCTTCTGATGTTATCTCAGCATGAGACTGACATGCTTGAAGTTTGGGCGCAACCCACCAACTCAAAGTATTCCTCTGGTTTTCTATAGTTAATCCGTATCTTGGATATGTTTATAGTAATATTGCATGCAGTTGATTTTTGTTCTCATTATAGCCATGTTTGCACTTAATTTCAGCGAAGGTGGTTTTTGGCTTAGGATAAGCTCTTATTGATGGATTGAATATGCAAGAACTGCCTTCTCTGTGGATCCTCGTATTGCTTTGTCCTTAGTCTCTAGAGTCAGGACAAACGCTCATTTGAAGGCAGAAGTAACTCGGCTGATTCAGGTTTGTGAAGTTATCTTACTGAAAATATGCTACAGTCAGACCTTATATATGTTGCAAGTAAGTGTTAAACATTGTCTACATTGGACTTACATTTCTTGAATCCTAAGCATGAGATGACTTAAAAGCAAGTTTTCTCAGAGCGAGGGAGCCATCTTGTCAGTGTATTTATGTCAGTTAGCCAGCATGGAACATTGTGGGACATTCCACATTGGGGCGTAACTGGACCATGATAATCATAATTAGAAGTCGACTCTAGCTTGACCTAGTATCAGTATTTTTGCTTTAACTCAAACTTCAAATGATTTTCGGCATGCTTGAGATTGATCCAACTGTTCTCGGGTTTTCTGTGAATATTGATCTCAAGCTCGAGTAGTGCAATAATTATTAACTTAAAGTGAAGGCAAAATCACTATCTGAATCCAGGCCACTCATAAATTTAATTTGAAATTGACTGCAAAGTCTTACTAAACTGGATCAACATCATGAAGGGGTCCCTTATCATGGCTCTTGTGAGTGCACATAAACTGGTCATAGAGTTTCATGATATAGGAAAGCCTTACTACAACCAGACTGTAATTTTCCTTAGGTCTGCCAGCTCACAAGGACCTGGACCTCCATAAACAGACTCTCCTTCAACGATGTGCAGCCCAATGAGGAAAAGCAAAGAATAATAGAGTTAATATATGACTAGTAACTTACAGGAGTCAGGCGGTAATGATCCGAACATGTTATCTTGAGTATATTAATTTGCTCGTGGGAAAAAAGTTCAGTTCGTGTTGCAAAAGCATATCCTTGGTAAGAAAACCCACACAGGCCTGTTAGTGTTGCGTGATCTGACAGAAAAAGAATGGTGAGGAATAGAGGGGGAAAATCATGTCATCAGGGGGATCGAAAAAGAAGTGACAGAAGCTCACGCTTTCAGTTGCTACAGAAGCAGAAGAAAGCTATGGCTTGAAGTGAAAAGATAATGGGCAATGGTTAAGTACTGGAGTACTTGATTAGATCCGCAACCTTCACAAGTCATGCATCAGCAAGGTCGACCTTGCTAATATAGGATGAGTCATCAATGAGTCATGACTTCGCTGCCCTCGAGTTTTTTGGGTCATTTATAGTGGACATGACTTATTTGGGCTGGCTACATGGGTCCATTTTTGGTTATTCATGTCCAGTTAGAACATAACTTGTTTGATGATTGCGTTAGGCAGGTCGTCATTATTTGACTTAAACACGACTAACATGAACTCAACATGCTAATTTGTGTTGGTTTATTGTATCGCTTTAGGAATTGCCATTCCTAACTCTATTGCAAAACCCTGCTGGGGACATGGGTTCCTGACTATTGAAACATTAACCTTGTTAAGTCCTTTTTTGAACCTCTAGAATCTTATAACTTGTCATTTAGGGGTCCCTGTACTTTTCCCCCCTCAATCTTTACCAACCAAAACAGATTTTGAAATACCTACAGGTCACACGTATCAGTTTCTTGTCTAGTTTCTAACTTAAAATTTAAAGCAACTCGCGTGAGAACTACATACCACAGATAACTTAAGTTGGCAAAAGGTCCACTATGACACGCACAGGCTTCGCCTCTCTCTCTCTTTCTCTCTCTCTCTCTCTCTCTCTCTCTCTCTCTCACACACACACACACACACACACACACACACACACACCAAGGCTTGAGGAAGCGAAGTGAGGTCACTGTTATGATGGTTTATGGTTCATATGGATGGTTTATGTAAAAGAGAGAGACCGATGATAGAGAAAACAAAGACCAATTAAAAAGAGAGGGAGCGGTGAAGTCATTTGACGCCATACTAAAGCATATAATACGTCTCTGTTTTCGGGATTGGGTAGGAGACTTAATACTCAGACAGAGATGGATTTTAGATCTTTCGCTGAGGTATATGACGACGATGTAATTGCTAATTGCTAGTACGTATATCAAGATCTTAACTCTTGAAAGGGACCGTACGAGTGTGAAACCCTAACGCTCAAAGGTTCATTCTTCCACCTAATTTCTAGCCCTAGGTAGTAAAATAAAGTGGGATTCTATATTTCTAGCTTTTCCCTTTTGTTTGGGTTTTGACGAATATCTGCTGTACTTAAAAGTTGATGCAAGAAAATGCATGTTGCCAACTATAATCTTTTGTTATTGGACCTGTTGAATTATCCTGATTTTTAGGACCTGATTATTAGGAATATTCGATCCTGATTTTTTGGTCCTGATTATTAGGGAATAGCTGTAAATAATTAGTTAGGAAATGATTTCTTAGTATCCCTTAATTTGTGGGATTATAGCTGTTTTTTTCAGATCTGTTTTTTCCTTATTTGTACTTAAAGTAGTCCTATAAATAGCTTGTAATCGTTGTACGAAAGATATATAGAATTATCATAATTCTTTCCTCTAAATTCTTCATGGTATCAGAGCATTAGGCTCATTTCTCTGGGATTAATCTTTCATTCACAGCCTTCATTGCTGGATTTTTTTTTGCTTAACAATCTGATCGCAACCTTCATTGTTGTGATCTCTTTAGCCTTTATCGCTTCTGTTTTGCTCTTTCTCTCCGAGTACTTTCCCTGTACCTGGAAATATCCATGTCTCAGACAAAAATTCAAGACCCAAATACTTCGGGTCAAACTGAGGAGGCCAACACCAACCATATGACCGGAGATCTACAAAATGTGAGGGTAACTTATAGGCTGAATGAAAAGAATTATCTCAAATGGTCACAGTTCGTCAAGACCTATTTGAAGGGTAAAGGAAGACTCAGCCACCTTCTTGGAACAGGTCCAAAACCAGAAGATCCCACGTTCAACGCATGGGATGAAGCAGATTCAATGATCATGTCATGGCTATGGGATTCAATGGATCCGGCCATAAGTGATACATGTATGTTTCTCAAGACTGCAAAGGAGATTTGGGATTCTATTCGCAGGACTTATTCAAAGGCTCGAGATGCAGCACAAGTGTATGAAATCAAGATTAAGACAAGTGCAACAAGACAAGGGAGCAAAACCGTGACGGAATATGCCAATTCTCTTCAAAATCTATGGCAAGAACTTGATCATTATCGAGTATTTGAGATGAAATGCGTGGATGATGCTGCAACTCTAAAAGCCTTCATTGAAAAGGATCGAGTATATGATTTCCTCGCTGGCCTTAATTCTGAATTTGATCAAGTCAGGATTCAAATACTTGGAAGGGAAGAAGTCCCTTCTTTAGAAGAGACAATCTCTCTAATTCGGGCAGAAGAAAGTCGAAGGGGAATAATGCTAGAGCCTCAAGCTGTGGAAGGATCAGCATTAATAACTCACAATGCGTCAACACAAGAAAAAGGAAGGATGGATGCTTCAAAGCCTGCATGGAGGGATAACCGAGACAGTATGTGGTGTACCTACTGTAAGAAGCCAAGGCATACAAAGGAGCGTTGCTGGAAGCTGAATGGCAAACCAACAACCTCAAGCCGAGAGTGGGGAAACAGAGGAGGACAGCCAAGGCCTCAGGCTCATTTAATTGAGCAAACCAGCCAGCAAATCAGTCATAGTGAAGGACAGGCGAAAGAATCCTTCAATAGTGAGGAAATAGAAAGAATTAGAGGCCTTTTAGGGTCTCTTGAAAAACCCTCTGGTGCATGTTCCTTGGCACTCTCAGGTAAGCCTCCATTCTCTTTTGGTCTTAATGCCTCAAAAACACTTTCGAGTGAAGCTTGGATAATAGACTCAGGTGCTACTGATCACATGACTCACACTTCACATTTTTTTAGTACCTATACCCCATGTCCAAGCAATAGAAAAATAGTGGTGGCAAATGGTTCCCTGGCCACTGTTGCAGGAATTGGTAATATCCATATTACGCCCATTCTCACTCTCAAAGGTGTCCTCCATGTGCCGAAACTATCCGCCAATCTTGTCTCAGTACAAAAGCTGACCAAAGACCTTAAATGTCATGCAATTTTTTACCCTTCCTACTGTGTTTTTCAGGAACAGGATTCGGAGAGGAAGATTGGACTTGCTAAGGAAAGGAATGGGTTGTACTATCTTGAGACGCCGAGGATTTCGAAGAAAGTCACAAATAATTCATCCGTGTCATTTCTTAGTACTTCAAATAAGGATGTCATTTGGCTTTATCATTTTCGTTTTGGTCATCCATCTTTCCGTGTCTTAAATATCATGTTTCCTTTTTTGTTTAAAGGGTTAGATATGAGTGAATTTCAGTGTGATACTTGTGAATTTGCCAAGCACACCCGTGTATCTTTTCCTATTAACAACAAAAGAAGTTCTCATCCTTTTGATTTGATTCACAGTGACATTTGGGGACCTTCCACAATTCCAAATATCTCGGGGGCTCGATGGTTTGTTTCTCTAATCGATGACTGCACTAGGGTCACATGGATATTCTTACTCAAACATAAATCTGATGTAAGCATTATTGTTCCTAATTTCCATTCCATGGTTCAAAACCAATTTGGAGTCAAAATTAAGAGCTTTAGGTCAGATAATGCTAGAGACTACTTTAATCAGATCTTGTCAACCTATTTCCAAAAGGAAGGGATCATTCATGAGTCATCTTGCGTAAACACACCACAACAAAATGGGGTTGCCGAAAGGAAAAATGGTCATTTGCTTAATACTACTCGAGCATTGTTGTTTCATGGAAATGTCCCTAAGTCATATTGGGGGGAAGCCGTTCTTACATCTACATACATGATTAATAGACTACCATCAAGAGTATTAGATTTCAAAACTCCTATGTCAATTCTTTCCAGCTTTTATCCCCATTTCAGGACAACAAATAATCTCACACCTAGAGTCTTCGGTTGCACCTCATTTGTACATGTTCATAATCAACAAAGGGGAAAACTAGATCCTAGAGCAATCAAGTGTGTCTTTCTTGGTTATTCCTCTACACAAAAGGGGTATAAATGTTATCATCCTCCTTCTAGAAAGACCTACATATCAGCTGATGTTACATTTGTAGAAAACAAACCTTACTTTCCACAGTCTTATCTTCAGGGGGAGAAATCATTAGTGAAAGATAAAGACTTTGACGATCTTAATCTTGACTTACCTCCTAATAATCTTCCAATCCGAGCTCCCACCTCTGATCAATCAGTCCCTAATCAATCAGCTCCTGACCAATCAACTCCTGACCAATCAGTTTCTGAAGAACCGGTTCATACTACTTCAATCCCGGACTCACTCCCTACATCCGAGTCTATTCCGGAACAAGTGTCCACCCCTCTATCTACCCGTATTTATGACTCTATGAGATTTCCTCAGGTGTACTCAAGAAAGGCAGTTGTTCCAGACCAAAAACAAGTTCAAGATTCCCATCCGAATCTTGCAAATGAATTGCCGGTAAGTTCTGACTCTCCTTTGCATAATCAGTTGATTGATATACCAGAAAATGACTCGCACCTTCCCATTGCTGTTAGAAAAGGTACTAGAGAGTGCACAAAACGACCCTTATATCCACTATCTCACTATGTGTCACTTGAACACCTATCACCACCTCATAGAAATTTCATTGTGAGTCTGAACACCATTGCTATTCCAAATACTTTATCTGAGGCATTGTCTAAAGAAGAATGGAGGAATGCAATGAGAGAAGAAATGGATGCATTAGAAAAAAACCAGACTTGGGAGATTGTTAAAAAACCGAAAGGAAAGAATCTTGTGGGCTGCAAATGGGTTTTTTCCTTGAAATACAAAGCTGATGGTTCTCTTGAGAGATATAAAGCGAGATTGGTGGCAAAGGGTTACACTCAGACTTATGGAGTAGATTATCAGGAGACATTTGCTCCTGTGGCAAAGATGAACACTGTGAGAATTTTACTTTCTCTGGCAGCTCATTTTAATTGGCAACTTCAACAGTATGATGTGAAGAATGCATTCTTACATGGAGACCTAGAAGAGGAGATCTACATGAGTATTCCACCAGGCTTTGAAGGAGAAAAGACAACAAACAAAGCATGTAAATTACGGAAAGCACTATATGGGCTCAAGCAATCGCCTAGAGCCTGGTTTGGGAGATTTTCCAGAGTTATGAAAGCTTTAGGCTACAAACAAAGCCAAGGTGATCATACCCTCTTCATTAAGCATTCGGCAACAGGGAGAGTGACGGCACTTCTAGTGTACGTTGATGATATTATTGTCACGGGTGACGATGATAAGGAAAAACAGGAGCTAAAACGGTGTTTGATTAAAGAGTTTGAAATAAAGGAGCTGGGAAGACTCAAATACTTCCTTGGCATTGAAGTTTCTTACTCTAGACAAGGAATTTTTGTCTCACAACAAAAGTATGTGACCGATCTCTTGAAGGAAACCGGAAAACTTGGTTGTAAGCCAGTAGCTACACCTATTGAGCCTAATATAAAACTTGGGGAGGCAAAGGAAGAACCTGCTGTAGATCGAGAAATGTATCAAAAACTGGTTGGGAAACTCATCTATCTGGCTCATACTAGGCCTGATATTGCCTATTCAGTGAGTGTGATTAGTCAGTTTATGCATGACCCAAGAGAATCCCACTTACAAGCCGTCAATCGAGTGCTACATTACTTAAAAGGAAGTCCCGGGAAAGGAATCCTATTCAGAAGAAATCAAAAACTGGTGCTACAAGCTTATACCGATGCTGACTATGCAGGATCCACGGTAGACAGAAGGTCAACATCTGGTTATTGCACATTTCTTGGTGGAAATTTAGTGACTTGGAGGAGTAAAAAACAGAATGTTGTTGCAAGATCAAGTGCTGAATCAGAATTTCGAGCAATGGCCCAAGGAATTTGTGAGCTATTATGGCTCAAAATCATCCTAGAAGATTTGAAAATCGAGTGGGAGGGTCCTATGAAGCTGTATTGTGACAATAAATCGGCAATTAACATTGCTCATAACCCCGTACAGCATGATAGGACAAAGCATATTGAAATTGACAGACATTTCATCAAAGAAAAGCTAGAAGAGGGGTTGATCTGCATGTCCTACATACCTTCTGGAAATCAACTGGCAGATGTGCTAACCAAAGGACTCAATGGTGGGATCTTTCATGGAATAATTTCCAAGCTGGGAATGGAAGACATCTATTCCTCAGCTTGAGGGGGAGTGTTGAATTATCCTGATTTTTAGGACCTGATTATTAGGAATATTCGATCCTGATTTTTTGGTCCTGATTATTAGGGAATAGCTGTAAATAATTAGTTAGGAAATGATTTCTTAGTATCCCTTAATTTGTGGGATTATAGCTGTTTTTTTCAGATCTGTTTTTTCCTTATTTGTACTTAAAGTAGTCCTATAAATAGCTTGTAATCGTTGTACGAAAGATATATAGAATTATCATAATTCTTTCCTCTAAATTCTTCAGGACCTTTTACTATCCGATACCTTTTAATTTGGGTCGAGTGACGAGGGCTCCTTCTGTTTACTGTGCTTATAGCTAGCTTAATGAATTCCCTTGTTTATTAATCAGTCATCATATCAAAACTTGACATTTGTCTTCTTCCTTTTGGATTGTGTGTGAAGGGCTATCTTGCCTTGTTTTAGCCAGGGTGGTCCCATCGGCAATCTGTGAAAGAGTTTTCATCCTGAAATGAGCGAGTGTGAGGCGGCTACTTTCATGGTTGCCATTTGCACAGACGTGTACAACAAAAGGACTACTGCTTGATATCACCTAATACAGTATCCACAGCAAGGGGAAAATTACCAAAAAAGTCCTAAACCTTTTATAATTATGCTAATTCAGTTTTAAATTTTTTTTTTTACTAATTCAATTCTAAACCTTTTGCAATTGTGCCAATTTAGTTCATCGGGTCACTTTTGGCCGGCCGGCACTAATGTGGACGATGGCTGGCTGACGTGGCAATATTTTAATAAATTTTTTTATTATTTTTTGAATTTTTTTTCTCTTTCTTTTTTTCTTCCCCTATCTTCTTTCCCGATCTCCGGTCTGACGACCAGCGAGAGGCTGAGGCCGGCGAGTTGGAACTCGCTGGCCATGGGCGAGGCTAGCCCTCGCCGGCATCAGCGAGGGCCAGCCTTGCTGTCGCCGAGCGAGCTTGACCTCGCCATGGCCAGGGCGAGGTTGACCTCGCCCAGCGACGGCAAGGCCTTGCCAGATTTGGGCGAGGCCTCGCCATCGCCGAGCGAGCTCGAGCCTCGCCCCCGTCCATGGCGAGGCTCGACCTCGCCCGGCGACGGCAAGGTTTTGCCAGATCTGGGCGGCCTCACCTGGCGAGGTCGATCTCGCCCATGACCGGCGAAGTGGAACTTGCCGGAATTAGCCTCTCGCCGGACCGGCGACTGGGGAAGAAGATAGGGAAAAAAAAAAAGAAAGAGAAAAAAATGTAAAAAAGAATTTTGAAAAAAAATAAAAATAAAATTATTAAAATATTGCCACGTCAGCGCCGACCGGCCAAAAGTGGCCGGATGGACTGAATTGACATAATTGCAAAAGGTTTAGGACTAAATTGACAAAAAAAAAATTTGGGACTGAATTGGCACAATTGCAAAAAGTTAAGACTTTTTTGATAATTTTCCCCTACAGCAAGGCATAGAGAAATGATTTTGTTATTAACCCTTTTTCTCTTTTCTCTTCGATTCTTAGTGAAGCTCGTGTCTGCTCGTGTCTTCCATTGTAAATTAACGCTTCTACTTTGTTGGGATCACGTGACCTCTCATGTGCAATTGAGGTTTTCCTGATGTGCTTTTCAGGCTGTCTCCACACCACACACTGTATAAAGACGTTGCGCTTTTATAAGTTGTATCTTTGGTTTCATTGACACTTCGATTCTCACTCCTGGACATAGATGACCTACTTTTTGAGCATTATTTCGTATAAGTCAAATTTCATGATGTGTAATGTCTCATAACGGGGAAGCTTTTGTGAATAGCCTTCAACCATCATTTATTTGGATATCCCTCATGGACGATAGTTTTATATTTAAGTTGCCCAAAGACTAATTCAATGGAGAATTGGAAGACTGCAATGTTTAGATTTTTGCGGCAATGTCATTTTTACTGAGGGAATTAGGAAATCCAATGGTTGAGAATGTTTATGGAACTTTAGATTTCGTGACTTGAGGTGTAAGTGTTTGACATTATGATTTGCAAATGGACGGGAAGTCATATCAATTCACAGCATTAGGTTTTGATCTGAATAATCTACACATCCCTCCACTCACTGTATGCTATCCGAGCATCGAATTTATAAGAAACAGAAGAACTTGGGGTATAGAAAGCCAATGTCAAACTTATGGTTTTTCTGTAAACTTGAATGATCATGTTGACGGATTTTATTCATAAAGGCAAGGAAAGAAGCATATTCTCACGAAATCACTTCAAGCATTCAATTCCGGAAAATGTCTCCTTCAAACATCTCCATGTAGAATAATAAGTTCCACTGGGCATATATTGTTTGACACACAAAAGACAATAACTGCTTCCATTACACATTGAAGTATCATCACCGCCATGTATGCGCAATGCAACTTTGAAAAATTGGGAAAAGTACCAAAAAAGTCATAAACCTTTTACATTAATGCCAATTTAGTTCTAAATCTTTTTTTGGTGTCAATTCAGTCCTAAACTTTTTGCATCAATTTAGTCCTAAACCTTTTTTTTTATGCCAATTTAGTCCTAAACCTTTTATCGTTGTGCCAATTCAGTCCTTCCGGCCAATTTTGGCCGGATTTTACTAACATGGACGCCAACCAGCCGGTGGCCGGTCATCGGCGCTGACGTGGACAACTTTAATAATATTTTAATATTTTTTTGGATTATTATTATTTTTTTCTTTTTTTCTTTTCTTTTTTATTTCCCCTCCCCTCCTCCAGCCGGTCGCCGGATCCAAAAAAATATTAAAATATTATTAAAGTTGTCCACGTCAGCGCCGGTGACCAATCGCTACGTCAGCAAAATCCGATTAAAATTGATCAGAAGAACTGAATTGGCACAAAAACAAAAAGTTTAAGACTGCATTGGCATCAATGCAAAAGGTTTAGGACTGAATTAGCACCAAAAAAAGGTTTAGGACTAAATTGGCACCAATGCAAAAGGTTGAGGACTGAATTGGCATAAAAAAAGTTTAGAACTAAATTGGCACCAATGCAAAAAGTTTATGACTTTTTTAGCACTTTTCCCATTGATTCACTGTATGGAAAATTGATTCGCACAATTATATCATGGATTCCAAACTTAATGGACGACCGCCGGGGTGAGCCTTCCCGTGCTTCACAATATTGGACGCATCGCAGGAGAGAGAGAAAGGGGACGAACCATAACCTAGCAAAAGGGAGATCATGGAGGCCACGATGGTGTAGGTAAAGGCGTACTTGTGCCGACGCGGCTTCGCCAAAGACTCGAAGTCCTCAATCGGCTTCGTTTGGATGTTGGCGTCAACTTTAGAATCACTGCATGTGTCTTTTAATTCCTGCAAAGTAAGTCAATTGGCACCTCATGTAAGTCAATCAGTTACGTAAAACTGCAAGAGAAACTGTTCAGGGAGCCCAATTATAAATGTCAAGAAGAAATCCCTTTGTCCAACCAAAGAGAGAACTCGTAGAATCAAAACCAGGAAAATAAAGGACACAAAAAATTGAACAGTTTGGAAACTTTAGCTAAGAGAATTACGAACAATCATAAGTAAGCATACCCCGCAACCCCCGCAAATGAAGGAGGAACTCGCGGTAACTATCATCCTCGCCAAAAGGGATTTATGAGGTATTATCGCTGTGGTCGTCTTTTTCTCCTCCTCCTTCGTATAGAAGCAACAAGAATTCCGTATCTAAAGATTGAAACATATCAACACAACGCTGTTAGAGATATTTATCACTTTTTATAAGTTATTTTCTTATGTAAGAGATAATTATGAAATTTTATGTTGATTATTTGTATTTTTCATGATTGCACACATGTTGCACGAATGTTGCACACATGTTGCACGAATGTTGCACATATGTTGCACACATGTTGCACGAATATTGCACATATGTTGCACTTACATCTCCCTTTGATTATACATTATCATGATTGAGATATTATCTTAGAATAGGACAGCACCGAGGTGATGCACATGGCCATCGCCCACTTGACCTTCGCGTGGCTGTGGTCAATGACGGTGAGGCACATTCCGAGGGAGGCCAGTGAGAAGATCATCCCGCCAATGCTGCTCAGCAGCAACGGCCGCCGCCCGGCCCGATCAAATAGGAAGGTGGCGACGAGGATGAACATGGTCTTCACAAAGTCGACTGCAATGGTCATAAGGAGCTTTGCGTTATGGGAGGTGATGCCAGCCTTCTCGAAAATGCAAGGACTGTAGAGGAGGATGGTGCCAATGCCAGAGGCCTGTTGGAAGAAGTGCATCCCAACGGCGCAGAGGAGCATGTGGTAGACAGACGAGCTCCTCCATCTGCCTTCTCCGGTACTTTGCTTGGTGACCTTGACAACGTCATCATTGCACGCCTCTGGAATGCCGGCAGCCTCCTTAATCTCGGCAAGCTGGAGTGTGGCCTCCTCCTCGAAGTCGGAGATCCTGGCAAGGATGCGTTTCGCGTCGCCCATGCGGCCTTGCATGATGAGCCACCGAGGGGATTCTGGCATGATGAGGACCCCAAAGGTGAGCAGGACCAAGGGGATTGCTCCCACGTAGAGCATGACACGCCACCCGAGGTCCTGGCTGAACCTGGAGAAGACATAGTGGGAGATGTAGCCGAGGAGGGTGCCAAGGTTGATGAATGCCTGAACCACCAAAATACATATAAAGAAGCAATCACCGTTTTAATTTTAATTTTTCCCATAACAAAAATTGATCATAAATAAAAAAAAATGCTACAAAATTGGGAAACAAAACAAAAAGAAAATAAGTGAGTACCTCGGGCAAGGAGGTGAGGAAGCCGCGGGAGAAGGCAGGAGAGATCTCGGCGACATAGACAGGGGCGATCATGAGGGCGTAGCCGACACCAATATTGACGAAAAGGCGGCCCAACAAGAGATAGAAGTGGCCGGGGCAAATACTCATGAGGAGGAAGTCGATGAAGAAGAAGGCCCCTGCCAAGATAATCGTGAGACGATGGCCAATCCTATTGGAGGTCCAACCCGCCATCGCTGACCCAAGGAGTGATATCACTTTAGTAATCCCCATGAGGAACTCAACATTCTCCTCGGTGATGCTTCGGTCCCCTATGTATACTTCCACGTTACTCATCACTCCTATATCTGCCAAAATTCAAAAGAAAATCTTATTTATCATTGCAATATTTCCATATATATCGTAACCATATCCAAGAAATTGAAAACATGAAAAATGAAAAAAAAGTGGATGATGTTAACCGAAATTAAGTAATCTTTTTTTTTATTTTTTCATTTCCCATGCATTAAAAAAACGACCTTTGGCGATAGATCTATCGTTTTATCAGTAATAAAGCTAGACAAAAAAAAAGTGCAATGACTAAGATATAACCTAATTATTATTGTCATTTTTTTTGCAACATAGTTGAGTTGCAAGTGATTGATTCACTTTATGGAAAATTGATTTGCACAATTATATCATGGATTCTAAACTTAATGGACGACCACCGTGGTGAGCCTTCCCGTGCTTCACAATATTGGACACATTGCGGGAGAGAGAGAGAGAAAGGGGACTAACCATAACCTAGCAAAAGGGAGATCATGGAGGCCACGATGGTGTAGGTAAAGGCGTACTTGTGCCGACGCGGCTTCGCCAAAGACTCGAAGTCCTCAATCGGCTTCGTTTGGATGTTGGCGTCAACTTTAGAATCACTGCATGTGTCTTCTAATTCCTGCAAAGTAAGTCAATTGGCACCTCATGTAAGTCAATCAGTTACGTAAAACTGCAAGAGAAACTGTTCGGGGAGCCCAATTATAAATGTCAAGAAGAAATCCCTTTGTCCAACCAAAGAGAGAACTCGTAGAATCAAAACCAGGAAATAAAGGACACAAAAAATTGAACAGTTTGGAAACTTTAGCTAAGAGAATTACGAACAATCATAAGTAAGCATACCCCGCAACCCCCGCAAATGAAGGAGGAACTCGCGGTAACTATCATCCTCGCCGAAAGGGATTTATGAGGTATTATCGCTGTGGTCGTCTTTTTCTCCTCCTCCTTCGTATAGAAGCAACAAGAATTCCGTATCTAAAGATTGAAACATATCAACACAACGCTGTTAGAGATATTTATCACTTTTTATAAGTTATTTTCTTATGTAAGAGATAATTATGAAATTTTATGTTGATTATTTGTATTTTTCATGATTGCACACATGTTGCACGAATGTTGCACATATGTTGCACACATGTTGCACGAATGTTGCACATATGTTGCACTTACATCTCCCTTTGATTATACATTATCATGATTGAGATATTATCTTAGAATAGGACAGCACCGAGGTGATGCACATGGCCATCGCCCACTTGACCTTCGCGTGGCTGTGGTCAATGATGGTGAGGCACATTCCGAGGGAGGCCAGTGAGAAGATCATCCCGCCAATGCTGCTCAGCAGCAACGGCCGCCGCCCGGCCCGATCAAGGAGGAAGGTGGCGACGAGGATGAACATGGTCTTCACAAAGTCGACTGCAATGGTCATAAGGAGCTTTGCGTTATGGGAGGTGATGCCAGCCTTCTCGAAAATGCAAGGACTGTAGAGGAGGATGGTGCCAATGCCAGAGGCCTGTTGGAAGAAGTGCATCCCAACGGCGCAGAGGAGCATGTGGTAGACAGACGAGCTCCTCCATCTGCCTTCTCCGGTACTTTGCTTGGTGACCTTGACAACGTCATCATTGCACGCCTCTGGAATGCCGGCAGCCTCCTTAATCTCGGCAAGCTGGAGTGTGGCCTCCTCCTCGAAGTCGGAGATCCTGGCAAGGATGCGTTTCGCGTCGCCCATGCGGCCTTGCATGATGAGCCACCGAGGGGATTCTGGCATGATGAGGACCCCAAAGGTGAGCAGGACCAAGGGGATTGCTCCCACGTAGAGCATGACACGCCACCCGAGGTCCTGGCTGAACCTGGAGAAGACATAGTGGGAGATGTAGCCGAGGAGGGTGCCAAGGTTGATGAATGCCTGAACCACCAAAATACATATAACGAAGCAATCACCTTTTTAATTTTAATTTTTCCCATAACAAAAATTGATCATAAATAAAAAAAAATGCTACAAAATTGGGAAACAAAACAAAAAGAAAATAAGTGAGTACCTCGGGCAAGGAGGTGAGGAAGCCGCGGGAGAAGGCAGGAGAGATCTCGGCGACATAGACAGGGGCGATCATGAGGGCGTAGCCGACACCAATATTGACGAAAAGGCGGCCCAACAAGAGATAGAAGTGGCCGGGGCAAATACTCATGAGGAGGAAGTCGATGAAGAAGAAGGCCCCTGCCAAGATAATCGTGAGACGATGGCCAATCCTATTGGAGGTCCAACCCGCCATCGCTGACCCAAGGAGTGATATCACTTTAGTAATCCCCATGAGGAACTCAACATTCTCCTCGGTGATGCTTCGGTCCCCTATGTATACTTCCACGTTACTCATCACTCCTATATCTGCCAAAATTCAAAAGAAAATCTTATTTATCATTGCAATATTTCCATATATATCGTAACCATATCCAAGAAATTGAAAACATGAAAAATGAAAAAAAAAGTGGATGATGTTAACCGAAATTAAGTAATCTTTTTTTTTATTTTTTCATTTCCCATGCATTAAAAAAACGACCTTTGGCGATAGATCTATCGTTTTATCAGTAATAAAGCTAGACAAAAAAAAAGTGCAATGACTAAGATATAACCTAATTATTATTGTCATTTTTTTTGCAACATAGTTGAGTTGCAAGTGATTGATTCACTTTATGGAAAATTGATTTGCACAATTATATCATGGATTCTAAACTTAATGGACGACCACCGGGGTGAGCCTTCCCGTGCTTCACAATATTGGACACATTGCGGGAGAGAGAGAGAGAGAGAAAGGGGACTAACCATAACCTAGCAAAAGGGAGATCATGGAGGCCACGATGGTGTAGGTAAAGGCGTACTTGTGCCGACGCGGCTTCGCCAAAGACTCGAAGTCCTCAATCGGCTTCGTTTGGATGTTGGCGTCAACTTTAGAATCACTGCATGTGTCTTCTAATTCCTGCAAAGTAAGTCAATTGGCACCTCATGTAAGTCAATCAGTTACGTAAAACTGCAAGAGAAACTGTTCGGGGAGCCCAATTATAAATGTCAAGAAGAAATCCCTTTGTCCAACCAAAGAGAGAACTCGTAGAATCAAAACCAGGAAATAAAGGACACAAAAAATTGAACAGTTTGGAAACTTTAGCTAAGAGAATTACGAGCAATCATAAGTAAGCATACCCCGCAACCCCCGCAAATGAAGGAGGAACTCGCGGTAACTATCATCCTCGCCGAAAGGGATTTATGAGGTATTATCGCTGTGGTCGTCTTTTTCTCCTCCTCCTTCGTATAGAAGCAACAAGAATTCCGTATCTAAAGATTGAAACATATCAACACAACGCTGTTAGAGATATTTATCACTTTTTATAAGTTATTTTATTATGTAAGAGATAATTATGAAATTTTATGTTGATTATTTGTATTTTTCATGATTGCACACATGTTGCACACATGTTGCACGAATGTTGCACATATGTTGCACACATGTTGCACGAATGTTGCACATATGTTGCACTTACATCTCCCTTTGATTATACATTATCATGATTGAGATATTATCTTAGAATAAGACAGCACCGAGGTGATGCACATGGCCATCGCCCACTTGACCTTCGCGTGGCTGTGGTCAATGACGGTGAGGCACATTCCGAGGGAGGCCAGTGAGAAGATCATCCCGCCAATGCTGCTCAGCAGCAACGGCCGCCGCCCGGCCCGATCAAGGAGGAAGGTGGCGACGAGGATGAACATGGTCTTCACAAAGTCGACTGCAATGGTCATAAGGAGCTTTGCGTTATGGGAGGTGATGCCAGCCTTCTCGAAAATGCAAGGACTGTAGAGGAGGATGGTGCCAATGCCAGAGGCCTGTTGGAAGAAGTGCATCCCAACGGCGCAGAGGAGCATGTGGTAGACAGACGAGCTCCTCCATCTGCCTTCTCCGGTACTTTGCTTGGTGACCTTGACAACGTCATCATTGCACGCCTCTGGAATGCCGGCAGCCTCCTTAATCTCGGCAAGCTGGAGTGTGGCCTCCTCCTCGAAGTCGGAGATCCTGGCAAGGATGCGTTTCGCGTCGCCCATGCGGCCTTGCATGATGAGCCACCGAGGGGATTCTGGCATGATGAGGACCCCAAAGGTGAGCAGGACCAAGGGGATTGCTCCCACGTAGAGCATGACACGCCACCCGAGGTCCTGGCTGAACCTGGAGAAGACATAGTGGGAGATGTAGCCGAGGAGGGTGCCAAGGTTGATGAATGCCTGAACCACCAAAATACATATAACGAAGCAATCACCTTTTTAATTTTAATTTTTCCCATAACAAAAATTGATCATAAATAAAAAAAAATGCTACAAAATTGGGAAACAAAACAAAAAGAAAATAAGTGAGTACCTCGGGCAAGGAGGTGAGGAAGCCGCGGGAGAAGGCAGGAGAGATCTCGGCGACATAGACAGGGGCGATCATGAGGGCGTAGCCGACACCAATATTGACGAAAAGGCGGCCCAACAAGAGATAGAAGTGGCCGGGGCAAATACTCATGAGGAGGAAGTCGATGAAGAAGAAGGCCCCTGCCAAGATAATCGTGAGACGATGGCCAATCCTATTGGAGGTCCAACCCGCCATCGCTGACCCAAGGAGTGATATCACTTTAGTAATCCCCATGAGGAACTCAACATTCTCCTCGGTGATGCTTCGGTCCCCTATGTATACTTCCACGTTACTCATCACTCCTATATCTGCCAAAATTCAAAAGAAAATCTTATTTATCATTGCAATATTTCCATATATATCGTAACCATATCCAAGAAATTGAAAACATGAAAAATGAAAAAAAAAGTGGATGATGTTAACCGAAATTAAGTAATCTTTTTTTTTATTTTTTCATTTCCCATGCATTAAAAAAACGACCTTTGGCGATAGATCTATCGTTTTATCAGTAATAAAGCTAGACAAAAAAAAAGTGCAATGACTAAGATATAACCTAATTATTATTGTCATTTTTTTTGCAACATAGTTGAGTTGCAAGTGATTGATTCACTTTATGGAAAATTGATTTGCACAATTATATCATGGATTCTAAACTTAATGGACGACCACCGGGGTGAGCCTTCCCGTGCTTCACAATATTGGACACATTGCGGGAGAGAGAGAGAGAGAAAGGGGACTAACCATAACCTAGCAAAAGGGAGATCATGGAGGCCACGATGGTGTAGGTAAAGGCGTACTTGTGCCGACGCGGCTTCGCCAAAGACTCGAAGTCCTCAATCGGCTTCGTTTGGATGTTGGCGTCAACTTTAGAATCACTGCATGTGTCTTCTAATTCCTGCAAAGTAAGTCAATTGGCACCTCATGTAAGTCAATCAGTTACGTAAAACTGCAAGAGAAACTGTTCGGGGAGCCCAATTATAAATGTCAAGAAGAAATCCCTTTGTCCAACCAAAGAGAGAACTCGTAGAATCAAAACCAGGAAATAAAGGACACAAAAAATTGAACAGTTTGGAAACTTTAGCTAAGAGAATTACGAGCAATCATAAGTAAGCATACCCCGCAACCCCCGCGACGCAATTATCCAACTAAATAGTGCCATCAAATGATGAGCAAGAGATTAGAGCAGTTCAAAACATCATGCTCCCAAAATCACATAGTAAAAATATGGGCAGAGCCAATAGAAATTATTTTCATATTTGTTCGTACGCTCACGCCATTCTTCTACTTTCCTTTTTCATTCAACCTCTTTCATATGCCAACCAGGCAACCTGTGGATATAAGTGTGAAAAATGCAGTTCTGTACCATAAGAGTCGAACAAACAAAAACAAATTAGCCTTATCCGATAGTTCAGGAAGTCCAATTATAATTGCCAAGAAGAAATCCCTAATCCATGTTTTTTGGGAGCTATGCTAGGACGACGGTGGCCGTCGTCCTATCCAAGTGACTGTGTTAGTTCAACCGCTAAATTCTTCTATGAGGAAATGGCAATTGGATGCGAAAGTTGCAGGAAATAATGAATTAATAAATCTGTTACTGGAAATTCAACTCACAATATATCTTTCTTAAAACTGGCGCTAATAAAGATTTTTCTTTTTTCATTCTCTATTTTTTCTATCTAAAACATATGCCTGAATTGGATCTTCACCCAATCAAACCACTCACTCGTATATCCCAATCCAATGGTCTTCTCCTTAATAATCCTACTGATCTTTCAAGAGATCTTCCAATACTTTAATTATTAGATATTTCTAATTACTAGTGCGATTTGGCCAAAAAAAAAAACAATAATTGAATAGTTTATGAGAGGAGGCCTTTTTTTTTTTTAATAATCTAAAGGCACAGTCTTAACTACCTGGAGACCATGGAATACCCTGCTAGTCCCATTAACCAGCTAAGTCCCATTGACACCCTGTTGTGTTAGCTAGCAAAACGGCCACCGTGTCCTAGAAGATGACTGGTGCATCGTGGGTCATGATTTTCATTTCAAAGAAACAGGCAACCTCTCGAAGTAAATCCACTAGTATGGTAGCGTAGAAGCATGAACCAAAGTCCCCATCTTAATAATTTTGTTGAAGATATTACGCATTTGGGTTTTGGGATATTATCAATTATAAGATTTTTCTAATACTCCGGCCAATATATGGTAACTACTGTAGTTGTGCAGTAAATTAATTCAGCTTTTGCATACCTAAACTTAGATTATGTAGTCGGATTTTGCACAATATTAAGTTGGTGATTTGTTCGGTACATGAAGAGTTCTCCAAAAGATTAGTCGAATTATCATGAAAGTACTTTAATTGAAAAAAATGTTAAATTTAGTTATTGGGTAGCTACAAAATTTCCTAAAATTTTTACCCTGTCATTTCTATGTGATCACGAGTTATTAGGACTGTTTTCCCGCACGACGAAGCTCCTGTTCTTTCTTCAGCCAAATAGTTCGCCTAGTCATCGACCCAGAATATTAGCATATATTTTTGGGAAAAACGCTATTCAGGTTTCCACGTTAAGCATCTAAACATTTGACAGGCTGAGAAACAATCATTGGCTGCGTTTGGGATTGGCTTTGCAAAGCCACTTTGGGCACCTAAAGCCCTTTAGGCTAAAATTTGGTGTTTGGCAAATTTTTTTTGAAACCCCATTGAGCCAAAATTGGCCTTGTGAAGGCTGAAAGCCCAAGGCAGGTCCTAAGTTGCCTTGGGCTTTCAACTTTCTCGGTAAGCAATAGTACCGGGTAAGTAAAAAAATTTTCTTCCGAAACTACCCTCATCTATTTTTTGATTTTCCGGTTTTGCCCTCGTCTGGCACTGTTCATCTTCCCCAAGGAACCAACTGGAGGCCGGCGACCGCGGCCTGAGGGGTCCGGCCACTGTCGCCTGGGGGTCGGCCGACGTCCGGCGACCGCCGCCTGGGGGTCGCCCAACCCCGGCGACCGCCGCCTGGGGTCGCCGGACCCCGGCGTCGCCTGGGTCGCGCGACCCACGCAACGCTTGGCCTGGGTCGCGCGACCCAGGCGACGCCGGGGTCCGGCGACCCCAGGCGGCCGTCGCCTGGGGTCGCGCGACCCCGGCGACCGCCGCCTGGGGGTCGCGCGACCCCGGCGACCGCCGCCTAGGGTCGCCGGACCCCGGCGTCGCCTGGGTCGCGCGACCCACGCAACGCTTGGCCTGGGTCGCGCGACCCAGGCGACGCCCGGGGTCCTGGAACCCCAGGCGGCGGTCGCCGGGGTCGCGCGACCCCCGGCGGTGGTCGCCGACGACCAGATCTGGCCGTCGGCGGTTGGCCGGCGACCAGATCTGGCCGGCGGCGATGGCCGGCGACCCCAGCTCCACCGGAGCCCTTTTTTAAAAAAAAATGCAAAAGTACTTTAGCCCAAGTTGATTTTAAAAAATACTTACCAAACACCACTTGCATTTTGAAAAATCATTTTGGCTCAAAAGTATTTGCATTCCCCCAAATACATTTCCCCAAAGTTGACCCAAACGGAGCCATTATTGCTAGAGAAATTACGACACGGTCACCTTCTCTTTTTCCTTTATTCATTTATTTATTTTTCTTTTCTTTTTCTTTTTCTTTTTTTTTCCTCCCCTCCCTCCTTTCTCCAGTTGGTCGTCGGAACGGCGAACGGCTAAAGGCCAGAGCCCCTGAGGCTCGCCCTCGTTGAATGGCCGCGAGGGTGGCCTGGTGTTGGGCGGGCGAGGGCTCGAGCTCGAGCCTCGCCAATGGCTAGACGAGACCTGACCTCGCCAAATCCGGCGAGGTCGAGCCTCGCCCAGCAAGGGCGAGCCTCGCCATGGCTGGGGGAGGCTCGACCTTGCCGGAGGCCGTTCAAAGGCCTCTGGCGAGGGCTCGAGCTTCACCAACGGTTGGATGAGGCCAGACCTTGTTGGATCTGGCGAGGTCCAGCCTTGCCCAGGCATGGCGAGACTCGCCTTCGTCGTTGCTGGCGAGGGCGAGCCTTGCCCGTGGCTGGTGAGGTTGACCTCGCCGGCCTTTGGCCTTTGGTTGGTTGCCGGAAGGAGGGACGAGAGGGGAAAAAATTAAAAGAAATAAAGAAATAAAAATTCAAAAAATATTAAAATATTATTAAAAGTTGTCTACGGCAGCGTCGGTGACCGACTGCCGGCATCCACGTCAACAAAATCCGACCAAAATTGATTGGAAGGACTGAATTGACACAAAAACAAAAGGTTCAGGATTGAATTGACACAAATACAAAAGGTTTAGGACTGAATTAGCACTAAAAAAAGATTTAGGACTAAATTGGCACTAATGCCAAATGTTTATGACTGAATTGACACAAAAAAAAGTGATATCAGTACCAAAGATTTAGGACTTTTTTAACACTATTTCCTGTTTTTTTTTTCTGTCCTACCAGGAAGAAGGGAGGACATTATGTATTAGGACACATATAACTGATTCACGTTGACTGAGATTGGGTGGACTCAGGCATTTTTAACGACTAATACAGCTTGGTTTTACATTTTCAGTGCCTTTTCACGATCTATTGTTCAATCTAACCACAGTACTTTATTTATTTATCAAACTGCAGAGAAAGTAATAGCACAAAATGCAAGCTCAACAAGAGAATTACATATAGTGACAAGCAAGCATACCCCGCACGTTTTGTCGGTCGGTTCTTCTTCTTTTATCTCGCTGAACTGTTCCAAGGCTTCCACGCCGTCCTTCTCTTCTTCTTCTATTTCGCAACGTGCCAAGACATTTACGTCCACTACAAAAAAATTGGATTTTTGCCACGAAAAATTTCCAACGAAAAATTTTCGTCGCAAATTTGCGACAAATTTTCCAACGAAAAGTAAAATTCGTTGGAAATTTCCGACGAAAAATTTTTCGTTGGAAATTTCCAACGAAAAAAAAATTCGTGGAAAAATTCGTTGGAAATTTCCAACGAATTTTCCAACGAATTTCAATTTTCCGGGAATTTATTTTAGTGTGTACAATTTTCGTTGGAAAATTCGTTGGAAATTTCCAACGAATTTTCCAACGAAATTCAATTTTCTGGACAATTATTTTAGTGTGTACAATTTTCGTTGGAAAATTCGTTGGAAATTTCCAACGAAAAAAAATTCGTTGGAAATTTCCAACGAAATAAAAATTCGTTGGCACATTTCCAACGAATTTTCCAACGAATTTCAATTTTTCGGGCAATTATTTTAGTGTGTACAATTTTCGTTGGAAAATTCGTTGGAAATTTCCAACGAAATTTCCAACGAATTTCAATTTTCCGGGCAATTATTTAGTGTGTACAATTTTCGTTGGAAAATTCGTTGGAAATTTCCAACGAAAAAAAATTCGTTGGAAATTTCCAACGAATTTTCCAATGAATTTCAATTTTCCGGGCAATTATTTTAGTTTGTACAATTTTCGTTGGAAAATTCGTTAGAACTTTCCAACGAATTTTTTTTCGTTGGAAATTTCCAACGAATTTCAATTTTCCGGACAATTATTTTAGTGTGTACAATTTTTGTTGGAAAATTCGTTGGAAATTTCCAACGAATTTCAATTTTCCGGGCAATTATTTTAGTTTGTACAATTTTTGTTGGAAAATTCGTTGGAAATTTCCAACGAATTTTCTAACGAATTTCAAAAAAATCCGGTACTATTCGGCATTTTTTTTATTCGTTGGAAAATTTGTTGGAAATTTCCAACGAATTTTCCAACGAATTTAAATTTTCCGGATAATTATTTTAGTATGTACAATTTTCGTTGGAAATTGCCAACGAATGTCAAAAAAACATACTTCTTCCTTATTCAATTTCTGCACACACACAATTTCCACACACACTCTCAATTTCCACACACACTCACTCTCTCTCTCTGTCTCTCTCTCCTTCGCCTTCACTTCTCCCTCCGTCTCCCCCTCCGCCTACTCCCCCGCCGCCCCCCCTCCTCCTCCGGCACCGGCTCCGGCTCCGGCGCCATGGACACTAAGCCTCCGATGCCCCCGACGCCACCGAGCCTCGTCGCCGGCGAGACAACGACGGACTTGACGGGCGGCGGCCTCGAAGCCTGCTCCCGCCCCTGCTGCTGCTGCTGCTTCTTCTTCATCTTCTTGTTGGCGCAACAGCCTCGCCGGCCATGGCGAGGGCCGAGCTCGCCATGGCCGGCGAGCTCGGCCCTCGCCGGCGACGAGGCTGGCCCTCGCCGGCGAGCTCGAGCTCGCCCAGATCTGGGCGGCGAGCTCGGCCCTCGCCGGCGAGCTCGAGCTCGCCCAGATCTGGGCGAGCTCGGCCCTCGCCGGCGACGAGGCTGGCCCTCGCCGGCGACGAGGGCTATTTTTCGACAAAAAAAAAATTGGACCAAAAAAAAATATTTTCGATGGAAAAATAATTTTCACGATTTTTCGACTAAAAAAAAATTATAGTTTCCAACGAAAAAAAATTCGTCGGAAAAAAAAATTCGTTTCCAACGAATTTAGCCACGAGTTTTCCGATAAATTTTTCAACGAAAAAAAATTTATTGCAAATTTCCAACGAAAATTGAAATTTTTCGTTGGAAAATTTTCCGACGACGAATTACCAACGAATTTTTTTTCGTTGGAAAATTCGTTGGAAATTCCCTTTCCAACGAATTTTCCAGAATTTTTCGTTGGTAATTTTGTCGAAAAAAAATCGTTTTTTTGTAGTGGTCGTCCTCTTCTTCTTCTTCTATTTCACAACGTGCCAAGGCATTTTTGCCGTCCTCTTCTTCTTCTTCTCCTCCTTCGTACAAACGAAGGAGGAACTCACGGTAATTATCGTCCTCGCCAAAAGGGATTTCCGAGGTATTATCGCCGTGGTCGTCTTTTTCTCCTCCTCCTTCGTATAGAAGCAGCAAGAATTCCCTATAACTCTCGTCATTACCAAATGGTACATGACAGTCATCCATGGCTACTCTCTTCTTGGGTCTGCCATGAGAGATGGAGCGAGAGAAAACGAGGCGTGAGGGATTGCAAAAGACACAAAGACTTTCCAAATATTTAAGTAAATAGTCAGTCAAATCAGAATGTGAACGAGGCTTTTTTACGTGCTTAGACAACAGTACTTTCAATATGGGTCTAGCCTACTACTTGCATTTCCATTACTTACAGAAACTTAAATCCATGAGGAGCGTTGCTATGAGTGTCAAAATTTTTCCCAAATTCTCAGACTCGAAGACAAGCTCTAATGTCACAGCAAAACAGGGATAAAGAGCAAAAATGAAAATAAAGAAAAGATTAGAAATTTGGGCAACAGGATACTTTTCGTCCTTTGACGTGGACACTAATTAAGAGGGAAGACAAACTTAAAAATTGTCCATATTATTAATGATACATTGATGCAAGACAGAAAAGTTCATGTTCCTTCCGAGAAAGGTTACATTGTGTCACGGAAAAATTGTCAAAAAAGTCATAACCTATTGCACTTTTACCAATTTAATCCTAGACCTTTTAAGTTTTCCAATTCAGTTCTAAAACCTTTTAAGTTTGCTAATTTACTCCTAAACCTTTTCACTTCTTGCCAATTCAGTCCGTTTGGCCAGCCGTCGCTGATGTGGCCACTGGCCGTCTGGTCAACGTTGACGTGACAATTTTTAAATATTTTTTTGAATTTTTAAATACTTTTTCTTTTCTTTTTCTTTTTCTGCCTTTTCCTTCTTGCCGGCAAGGTTGACCTCATCGGCCTCTGACAAAGCTCGCCCCCGCCGGCCACTGGCGAGGGCAAGCCTCACCCGCCACTACGAGGCTGGCCTCGCCATGGCGAGGCTGACCTCGCCTAGATTCGGCAAGGTTGAGCCTCGCCTAGCCAAGGCGAGATCGGCCCCGTTGTCATTGGGTTTCGCGACGGCAAGGCCGGCCTCACAATGGCGGGGGCGAGCTTCGCCATAGGCCGACGAGGTCGACCTGGTCGGCCCGCGCCTCTGGCCGATTTGGTGACCAACTAGACGGAAAAGGCAGAAAAAAATATTAAAAATTTTAAAAAATATTTAAAAATTGCCACGTCAACATTGGCCGGCCGGCTGGCAGCTACGTTAGCGTCGGTCGGATGGCCACATCAACGCCGGCCGGATGGCCACATCAACACCAGTTGGCCAAATAGACTAAATTAGCAAGAAGTGAAAAAGTTAAGGACTGAATTGACAAGAAGTAAAAATGTTTAAGACTGAATTGGTAAACTTAAAAGGTTTAGGACTGAATTAGTGAAAGTGTAATAGGTTTAGGACTTTTTTGACAATTTTCCCATTGTGTCACTAGTTGCATGGGAAATTCATGCTGTAGCATCGTGTTCTTTTACAGGATCGAGATCAAAGCTAGAAAGGCCAACAGCATCGCTTGGAAATAAGTTAGTGGTCTTACTAGTCCAATTTAGTCTATAAGGCCTCCATCCGGTAAGATTCAATGACTCAGGTGTTCATTTGTCGAGAAATTATTCGGTGGTTACAAAATGCCACGTCATAAGTTGACATCATCGTCATTGTCAAGCCTACTTCCCTAACCAATTTTTTTCAATTATTTATTTTTATTGATTTTTTAATTAATTCCAAATATAGGGACTCGGGCTGGGCCATTGGGCCCTGTCCGAATATAGATTGATGTGGCTCACGAGTCTGGGCCACAGATGCAAATGGGCTTACTAATTAAGCCTCCTCACAAGCCCAATTATGAATTTTAACACGCAAAACCCATTCAGTACTCATGGTTTGGTGACTACGCTCCCACTCTCTCTTCTAACTGCACCAACTCCATGTTCAAGCCCAATTTCTAACACTAAGCCCGCCCTACCCCCATTTTATTATTTTTTTTATCCAATTTTCGTCTTTTCTTATATTTATTTATTTATTTATTTTCTCCTTTCTAGGGGCTCCTGTGTTTCTTCTCTTAACGCTTCATCCTGAATCAAAACAGTAAAATCATTAACAAAACTAAACTTCACCTAAATCAAAAGTTTCCACCACACTCTTCTTCAAGCAAACCAAGAACAAGCGATTTCAACCAAAACTCTTCAAACACTATATGCGAAACTACATCAATATGTTCTCAGACCAGACAAAATTATGAGCTATTTTAGAAATATGTCAAAGAGGCATTTCAACAAACAGGATGCATGCATTGAGACTAATAAGATCCGGTCATTACATAGAAACGTTTTTTTAATGTAAATTCAGTATTAGAACTACAATGTCATCATCAGTCATTAAGAGAAGACTCAAATTAACTCAGATTCTCTGTGATAATATATTCGAGCAACCTGAAGACATCTCGGTTTTGTGCATCACCGAAACAGGGGAAAGAAGAGCATTGAAATCACCTTAGATGAAGCTACGATTATTGATTGAATTAAGACAAATGAAAACGGCACTGACAGAGAGAAGGGCCTAGGCGGTCCAATGGAACTGGTGAATATAATTGACAGTCACGGGAACATACCAAAACAGAGTAAAAACAAAGAACAAAAGGAATGTGGGCAGATTTAGTCTCTTAACAAATAAATCTAACTGAAATCAAACTCGGCGATCAAAGGCATCTCTCTATCATACGACCCATGTTTGTATATACTCAGAATAGTGCAAAACCCGGGCCACGTTCGTGCAATTTGGTTCAGGACTTTTGTCGAACACATGGTGTGCAGGGCTTTAAGGAGAGAATATTAACCATTTGGGGACTCGAACTCAAATCCGGACTCGCAAGAAATCGTTAAGGATTGTTCACAATCAACAAAATCAGCTAATTTAAACCCAAGATGCGAATGAATCTGGGAAGAACGGATCTCTGCCTCTAGTTTAACAAAAACAGAGCATGGCAAGGAGTTTGACAATACCTTGTCGAGGAGATGTTCTCAGCCGCAATCACTAGCCCAGCTAGCGGGAGGAAAATCTGGGAGATCGTCTCTTGTGAATGTGAGCAACAGGTACTGGGCTTCGGATATGAACAACTTGTTTCGAGACTCCAAAGCCGAGGACGAGGTCGAATGGGGCACTCCTTGCAGCGAACGAATTGAGAGAGATGAGAAGCACTTGGGGGAAGGAAACGATTGGCAATGAAGAGGCAGGGCGTTTGGCAGAGATCACCGAGAGAGCGACTTCTATGCACTCCAAAGTCCCACCAATCTCTGCCGTCAATATCTTCTGCCCCGGTCCTCTTTCGGTGTGCAGGCTTATCAATGGTAGGTTAGGGGGTGAATCGGTAGTGTTCAATGGCCGATTCTGAAGATGACCCTGAGAGAAAAAACTTCGGAGAAAATCGCTTATGGAGTTTCCCCCTCCTTTCTCTCTGTTGTCCCTCGCCAACAGAGAAAGAGGAGAGCACGCGTGAAATTTGCAATAAATAAATTGTTGAGGAAAACTCCTACTGATTTTGAAGTTAACAAAACTTTCTATAATAATCTGAGCTATTTTTTGTTTCAGGAATATATATGTGCTGAAATTCTTCAGACGCAGACAGTCGCTGAAATTCTTCAGACGTAGACAGTCGCTGAAATTCTTCAGACGCAGACAGTCGCTGAATTTTTCAGAAGAAGACAAAGACGCAGTAATTCTTCAGAAGCTGAATTCTTCAGAAGAAGTCAAAGTCGTAGTAATTCTTCGGAAGCGGATTTCTTCAGAAGAAGACGAAGACGCAGTAATTCTTCAGAAGCAATATTCAGAACGAAGAATAACAGCTAGTGATCTGGCTTGGATTTCACAGAAGGAAAGTTTTGATTTGTTCAATCTTAATCAAATTGATTGACAATCAAATACTAAGACAAGAATGGTTTACAACGGACAAATCTCTACTTATGGAAACCGAGATTCTGATTGTATGGGCGACCAGAATCAGCGAGATTCAGAACTTGTCATCTAACGGCTACTCAATCCTTAACAAATCTGTCCAAGGTGTAGATTGGAAGATGATCCTCGGCAAGATGTCCAACGGCTAGTGTGGATGCAGAGGAGTATTTAAGGAGACCACAAGCAGCAGAAGAAGACACGATTCAAGAATCAACAAGTCCAAAGTCTGAGCATACTCCGATCATTTGTCTTGTCTTTCTAAGCTAAAACATTCAGATCTTGAGGGTTACTGTAAGAGTGATTGTGTGAGATAGAGAGTCCTATCATACACAAGAGTGATATCACTCAGATTCTGTAAATTCCTCTTGATTACATAGTGAAATTCAGCCAGTAGGCTGTCAGCGTGGAGAGTGGACGTAGGCTTACTATAAGCCGAACCACTATAAACTTGTGTGCAGATTCTCTTCTCCTTATCTCCTTCTTTACATTCTGCACTTTATCCTGACTTGAATCTAAATCTTATTCAGACTCTTCTGTAACTTGTTTTATTTCCGCATAAATTTATAGAATTGTTTAGGATCACCTATTCACCCCCCTCTAGGTGACTCTTGCTAGCCACTTCAATTGGTATCAGAGCGGGTTGCTCATTTTTCTGAAGTGTTTTACTTCCGAGCTAACGATCTACATGGCTAGTTATGGTGCTCCAGGACTTATTGAAGGCCAAAGCAACAACAGACCACCATATTTCGATGGCAAGGAATACAGTGTCTAGAAGAATAAGATGAAGGCATTCATTAAGTCATGTGATCATATGCAATGGGACGTCATCATCAATGGGGTCAAACCAAAGTCTTCAGAATCAAAAGAAAAGGCAGATGCAAGCAAAGCAGCAGATCCTCCATTATCTCAAACTGAGATAACCAAAAGAGAAACTTCATATTCAAAAGCAATTTATTCTCTCTACTGTGCTTTATCTCCTGTTGAATATAAAAAAATTTCTGCTTGTGATTCTGCTAAGGAAATCTGGGATACTCTCTATATTACTTATGAAGGAACAGATCGTGCCAAGGAAACACAAATCAATATCTTGCTTGGTCAATATGAATCCTTCAAAATGAAGCCTGGAGAATTAATTGCTGATTTCTATGACAGGTTTACTGACATAGTAAACGGTCTTGCATATCAAAGACAACCAGTCCCAGATGCATTGAAGGTCAACAAACTTCTGAGAGGACTGACAGATCAATGGGATAACATCAAAACATCTCTTCGTGAGACTCAAAGGATCAAGCCTTTATCAGTAAATGAGCTGATTGGAACCCTTCAATCATATGAGACTGAGAAACGAAATGAAGAGTTTGAAACCAGAGGTAATAAGTCAATTGCTTTAAAAACTAACATTGACTATGATGCAGATTCTGAAGATGAAAATGTTGATGATGAGGAACTAGCTCTCTTCATAAAGAAGTACAAAAGAATGAAAATCAGAGGAAGAAACCTCAAAGGAAAAAGATCTTTTGAAAATAAGAAGCCTATCGATGAGACAGAGAGATCAAAGGAGATTATATGCTTTCACTGTAGGAAACGTGGACATATCAAGCCTAACTGTCCACTTTTGAAAAAGAAGACCAAATTTGAGAAAGCAAAGAAGGCCTTAAAAGCAGAGACTTGGAGTGACACAGAGTGCGAAGATAGTGATGAAGACATCTCAAACTTCTGTCTAATGGCAAAGACAAATTCAGACTCAGACTCTGATTCTGATCCCAAAGTAGAAATCGAGGTAAGACCTTCTGAAATGTCTTTTGAAGTATCAAATTACATTGATGATTTATGCTTTGAATTCAAGACTGCTCTTAAAAGAATCTCTTCTCTGAAAAAGGAAAATTCTTCACTAAGGCAACAGGATATTTCTCAAAAGGAGAAAATCGATTTCCTTCAAAAAAAATTTCATCAAATCAAGGAAAATCGAGATCTTCTTTCCAAAGAAAACACTGTTTTGAAAAAGGAAATTTCAGAAATTACTTGCAAGTTTTCAAAAGGCTCAGAAACCTTGAAGCATATCCTTTCCATTCAAATTCCTTACTATAACAAATCTGGTCTTGGATTTGTAAAGGAAAGTGACAGCTTGATTGATTTTTCAAAAGTCAAGGAGAGATTAAAACAAAGACCTCCTAGACAAGCTTATAAAAACCATTTCAAAAGGAATTTCGTAAAACCTGTTGGCCGAAGTGCACTCAAGTGCTCAAAATGTGGAGATCCACAACATTTTGAGAATGAATGTCCTAAGGTCTGGAGACCTATTCGAAGTGTCACGCCCCGAACCCCACGGCGCGCCACATCCCTCGCCGAGGTCGATTTGACTGCGACGTCCCAAGACGCGTCGCCAACCCGACGCCCAACACAGAGACTTAAAGCACATGCGGAAGCAAATCAAAATCACCCGAACAATAATATACACATAACCAAGGATAGCCATACAACAACCAGCACGAATAATTACACTGGCAATGATACTAGGCACCAGACACAATATTCAATTGCAGCCCATGCTCATAAATCAAAGGCAGCTAAAGGCCACTACAACCGGTCGGGGACTCCTTCCAAGAACACTTCGGTACGCCTACCATCCTCAAGGCTGGGGGTTTGAAAAATTGGGATTTAAACAACAATGAGAATAATCTCAGTGAGTAATTCCCTAAACCTAAACTAGGCTAACGTGCACCTCCTGACAGGTTAATTAAACACGCTAAGCAGTGTATCACTAAATCACCATAAAATCATAGGCTCACGGCCCAACTCATATATATCATCGCCCTGCAGGTTAGGCATTTGATATCAACAATAAATCGACCCGTAGGCCCGGCCCGAAGGCCACAATTTATAACGACCCGAAGGCCATGACACAAAGGTCATCAACAGTTAAATCGACCCGAAGGCCATGACCCAATGGTCATCCACAAGTAAATTGACCCGAAGGCCATGACCCAATGGTCATCCACAATTAAATCGACCCGAAGGCCATGACCCAATGGTCATCAACAATTAAATCGACCCGAAGGCCATGACCCAATGGTCATCCACAATTAAATCGACCCGAAGGCCATGACCCAATGGTCATCCACAATTAAATCGACCCGAAGGCCATGACCCAATGGTCATCAACAATTAAATCGACCCGAAGGCCATGACTCAATGGTCATCAACAATTAAATCGACCCGAAGGCCAATATGTGCCCCTGCTTAGCATGCAAAAATGTGTGTCTGCAGTTCATCTCTCAGGCAACACTGCGACTTCTAACAAGCATGCAAATCCACTCAAAGACATGCAATTAAATCATGTCAAGTCATGCTCCAACAATGCCATGACTGGTTCTAGTAGCAATTCAATATATTTAACTTAGTCATGACATACCCTAATAACACAGTTTAAAAGCAATTAAGCTTAAACACACCAATGGCACATAATTCTCGTAAATGACCCATCCAAGTTCACAAATTTGGGTCCACTTTACTACTTCCTTTCTCGGCCCATCAAGGCACGCAACATAACGTTCCCACATCCATCACCAATGAGCCCACATATCAGTCACTAAATCAAGTAATCACGGCATATTTATAATTTCTTTAATTAAGTCCTAAATAATCCGAATTTAGGCAAATAAAACTCAATAATTCTTGCCCATGAACAGCCCACCAATCAAATCCTAAACCACTTAATTAACCTCTAATCATTCGCGCCTCGTCCCGGTTCAGTATCAGCATGGGCAACCCCCACACGGGCCTCTCTAGCCCAATAATTCTCCTCAAAAAGCTCCATTTGTCTCTCCAAAATATCGCTCAAATTAGCCACCACGAGAACCAAACTAGACGCGCTCTATAATTCACAATTGAACCCGAATTTAACTCGAACTCGGGCCGCTTCAATTCAATGCTACCAGCCATCGCACTGTCCAATCTGAGCCTCTGAACCTCAATTAAAAATTATCACACTAAGCCTCGGAGCAGCCACAAGATCAGCCATCATACGATCCACGATTTTCATCCGAATCGAAGCACCCAAGCTCAGTCGACCCACAGCATGCTACGGGCCTTTAAATCTCAATTAAATCCTTTCACTAAGCCTCGAGATCAGCCACAATATCCGCCTCTAATGATTATCACAATTTAACCCCTAAAACACCCCAATTACCCCAAAAACCAGTCTAGAAATGCAATTTGTCCTAATTAGGGCTTAGAGTCAAACTCACCGGGTGTCCTATCCTTAAAACGGGCCGAACACGCGACGAAAAGGGGCTGGACAGTGGCGGTCCCTCGCCGGAACAGTAGCGACGGTGGCGGCTCCGGCGAACGGCGCGAGCGGCGGCAACGGTCTAAGCTAATCCGCGGCCTAGAGAGAGAGACATGGTCAGAGAAAGAGAGAAATATAGGACAGCTGGACAGCGGGGCGAGGAGACGGGCTCACGCCGGAACAGTGACGACGGCGGCGGAGCCCCTCCGGCCCAAGGCCCTTCACGGCCAAACCGAGAGAGAGAGAAATGGAGGAGAGGGGGGCTTGCCGGCTGTTTTGGGGGAGACAGGCGGTGACCGGCGACACCGGGGCGGCGACGGCGACGGTCGGGACGGCGGGGACGGCGGCGACGGCGGCCAGGCGCGGCTGGCCTCGTCGGGCGCGGAGGGCAGCGGCGACGGTTGCTGTCGCGCGCGCGTGAGGGAGAAGAAGGGAGCAGGCAGGGCGGCGGTCGGGCTGAGGCGAAGCGTAGCCGAGCGGCGGTCGAGCTGAGGCGGAGGGCGGCCGAGCGGCGACACGCGGCGGCGACGGGGCTGGAGCCCGAAACAGGGGAAGGCTCCGGGAGAGGGAGAGTGAGGGGGAAGGAAAGGGGTTGTGCGGCAGCCGGGAGTGGCACGGCGGCGACTGGCGACGCGGGGCTGGCCGGCGAGCGGCTGGGCAGCCCCGGCGAGCTGCGGCTGCGGCTGCGGACTGGTTTGCGGCGGCGTCGGGGGCGTCGGCGACAGAGCAGAGGCGACAACCGAACGACACACGACGCGGCGGTCGAGCCGGCTGGCGACGGCGGCGGCGCGCGGCGTCGGGCGGAGGCGGAGGACGGTCGCGCGGTGGTCGGTGAGCTGAGCAGAGGCGAAGCAGCAGTCGGGGGTCGGGGAGAGAGGAAGACGAAGGAGCAGCAGCAGAAGAGAGAGAGAAGAGAAAAAGAAACAAAAGAAAGAGGAGAGAAGGTCTGACAAATGGGGGGGTGGCGTGCACGGCAGAGAAGGAAAAAGAGAGAGAGAGAGAGAGAGAGAGAGAGAGAGAGAGTAACGTGCGCATGGGTGGGGGACCGGCAGAGGAGAGAGGAGAGAGAAAAAGAAGGAAAAAGGACTAATTTAAATTTCTCGAGCGCGATTCAATGGACACGGTCCAAACTAAAAATCGATCTAATGGTCCCGATTCAAATCCGGAAAAAGGCCTAACAGTCCACGATAAATCCCGATAATAATCTAGGACAAATGGCCAAAATAAAATAACCCAAGACGCACTACGAGGGAGGTCTACCAGTCCAAATTCGCACCTGGTCAAAACTCCCTCTTTTTCCATTATTCCTGAAAATCTTGATACTGGCCACACTAATATCGACACCGTCCATTTTATTTCGTTCCGACACTCCCGAAAATCGACTGCCAAGTCCGGGGTCCAAATAACGACCAAATTTGATCGAGTGCGATTTTAGCGAAATCTCTAATTTAAAATGATAACCGGGAGTGATCAGCTCCCGGGCGAGATTTTACTATAAGCACACTGACAAATTACGCGTTTTATAAATCCCAAAAATGGGCCGAAATTCGGGATGTCACACGAAGAGATTTTGTTAAGACAGCCTATACTAATGCTCTAGGACCCAAACAAGTTTGGGTACCAAAGAAAACTTGAGATGTTGTATTTCTTGCAGGTTACCACAAAGAGAAAAAGGAAGTGGTATCTAGACAGTGGATGCTCCAGACACATGACAGGAGATCCAAGCATATTCGCTAATCTTCAAAGTCTGGAGGGTGGAAAAGTTTCCTTTGGAGGAAATACTAAAGGAAAAATCATTGGCAAAGGAACAGTTGATATTGGAGGACTAAGAATCAATGATGTTTCATTGGTAAAAGGACTCCACTACAATTTGATTAGCATAAGCCAGCTTTGTGATACAGGTTTCAGAATCAACTTTCAAGAAGATACATGCTCAGGAACAAGCAAAGATTCTTCTCAAATATTCACAGGAAGAAGACATGGCAATATTTATCTTCTGGATGTGAATCCAAACTCCAATCATTGCTTAATCTCAATCAAGGAGGATGAAGATCTTTGGCACATAAGGATGGGACATATCAGTATGAAACAAATCTCAAAAATCTCAAACAAGAAATTGGTTCGAGGTTTGCCAGATTTGAAATACAGAAAGACAGACTTATGCAATGCTTGCACGCTAGGAAAACAAGTAAGAAGTTCTTTCAAATCTATACATCATGTTTCTACTGATCGAGCCTTGCAGCTTCTCCATATGGACCTGTTTGGACCAACCAGAACACAAAGTATTGGTGGTAAGAAATATTGTTTAGTTATCGTTGATGACTTCACAAGATTTTCATGGGTGTTCTTTCTTGCACATAAAAATGAAGCATTTTCATATTTTTCAAAATTTGCAAAAAGAGTTCAAAATGAAAAGGGCTATACCATTTCCTGCATTAAAACTGATCATGGGGGAGAATTTGAAAATCAAAGTTTTTCAGAATTTTGTGAGGAAAATGGCTTTCAACATAATTTTTCTACTCCATACACACCTGAACAAAATGGTGTTGTGGAAAGGAAAAATCGTTCTTTGCAAGAAATGGCAAGAACCTTGTTGATTGAAAGCAAGATTTCCTCTCATTTCTGGGCAGATGCAGTTTTTACAGCATGTTATATTATCAACAGAGTTTTTCTCAGACCCATTCTTGAGAAAACCCCCTATGAGCTTTACAAAGGTAGAAAGCCCAGTATTTCATATTTTCGTGTGTTTGGATGTAAATGCTTTATTCTTAAGAATCCAAATGATCGTTCTGGAAAGTTTGATGAGAAAGCAGATGAAGGATTCTTCCTTGGATACTCCACCACAAGTAAAGCCTACAGAGTTTTCAACAAGAACTCTCAGACTGTGGAAGAAACAATGAATGTGAAGTTTGAAGAAAATATTCAGACTCACAAAGATGAATCTGAATCACCTCCCCACATTCAAGTATCTTCAGAGGGTCATCTTGAATCTCAAAAGATTGAAGATTCCATGGAAAAAGGAAAAGAAGACAATATACAGACTCAACCAGAAAATTTAGAGTCTGCAGATATTCAGAAGGAAAGATATGACAAGAATTGGAAACATAAGTCCAGTCATCCCAAAAACCTCATCATTGGAGAAATAGAAGATGGTATCAAGACAAGATCCAAACAAAAGGAGAATATCAGCAACTTGGCATTGGTATCTGAAATAGAACCAAAAGATGTTGAAGAAGCTTTATCAGATGAAAGCTGGATAAAAGCTATGCAAGAGGAACTTCAGCAGTTCAGAATCAATGAAGTCTGGGAGCTTGTGCCAAGACCCAAAAACCATCCAGTAATTAGAACAAAATGGGTATTCAGAAACAAACTGGATGACAAAGGGAAAGTTACAAGAAACAAGGCAAAACTGGTTGCAAAAGGCTATTCTCAAGAAGAAGGCATTGACTATGATGAAACATATGCACCAGTTGCAAGGTTAGAAGCCATTCGGCTATTGTTAGCTTATGCTTGTTTCCATAACTTTAAACTTTTTCAGATGGATGTGAAAAGTGCCTTCTTGAATGGATACATCAAAGAGGAAGTATATGTGGAACAACCACCTGATTTTGAAGAACCAAGAAAAACTGATTGTGTTTTCAGACTCAAAAAGGCTCTTTACAGTCTGAAACAGGCACCCAGAGCTTGGTACGAAAGGTTAAGTAATTTCCTTCTGCAAAATGATTTCACAAAAGGTAAGGTAGATACAACTCTATTTGTTAAGAGAAAAGGTAATGATTTTCTACTTGTTCAAATCTATGTAGATGATATTATATTTGGATCTTCTAACGAATCACTTTGTAAGGAATTCTCTAAGAATATGCAGAACGAGTTCGAGATGAGCATGATGGGAGAACTAACATTCTTTCTTGGCTTACAAGTGAAACAAATGAAAAATGGTACTTTCATTTGCCAAGAGAAGTATGCCAAGGAGATAGTCAAGAAGTTTGGTCTGCAAAATTGTAAGAAGACAGACACTCCAATGTCTCAAACATCCAAGCTAGACAAAGATGTAAATGGTAAAAAGGTTGATCAGAAGGTATATAGAAGCATGATAGGTTCTCTATTATATCTTACTGCATCTAGACCTGACATTCTTTTTAGCGTCTGTATGTGTGCGAGATTCCAGTCAGATCCAAAGGAATCGCATCTCTCTGCAGTAAAAAGGATAATCAAATACATTGGAACTTATCCAATGCTAGGTCTTTGGTACTCCAAAAATTCAGATTTTACTCTTACTGGTTATTCAGATGCTGACTTAGCTGGATGTAAAGTGGACAGGACAAGTACTACAGGTACATGCCAACTGCTTGGAAACATGCTAGTGTCCTGGTATTCAAAGAAGCGGAATACAGTCGCACTATCAACAGCAGAAGCAGAAAACGTAGCCTTAGGAAGTTGCTGTGCACAGATTCTGTGGATGAAGCAACAGTTGCGAGATTTTGCTGTTGAAGACTCAAATGTTGCAATCAAATGTGACAATACCAGTGCGATTAATCTCACTAAGAATCCCATTCTCCATTCTCGAGCCAAGCATATTGAGATAAGACATCATTTCATTAGAGATCATGTTCAAAATGGTGATGTGAATGTTCAACATATTGATTCTAAAAATCAATTAGCTGATATATTCACAAAACCACTTGATAAATCTTCGTTTGAATATATTAGAAATGAACTGTGCATTACTTACCCTTTGTGAAGTGTTTGACAGATAGGAATATTTTTCAGACTCAAGTGTCTCGGTCTGAATATTTCTCAGACTCTCAAGAAAGGTACGTACATAGTTTGAATTTTTGGCGGGAATATTTTTGGCAAGATATCTTCACATTCGCTATATTTGGAAGTAAATCAGGTACGTATCCTAACTTATTTGGGAAATTGCATTTAGAATATTATCTTAATCTTATTCTGATCTTTTATGCTTTAGAAAAACTATCTCCTTCCTATTTTACTTTTGGCCTATTTTTACCTTCTAAAAATAACCTTTTTATTCCCAAAAGCCATCGTTCACCTTTATAAGCCTTTTCGACTCTCTTCAAAACCCTCGCTTTTCTGCTCAAACGTTTTCGAGACTCAGAGACTCTCCTCGTCCTCATTCCTTCAAAAGATCAGAACTTTTCGTCCTAGAAGGAATCATAATGCCTTTCAAGAGAAGATCGTCACGAATCTTGAATCAGGATTCTAAGTCTACTGCAACACCAGAGGTCATGGACATCTCAGATACGGAATCGGAACAACTTGGAGAACCTGTTAAAGCCACACCACCTCCTCGTTCGTGGACTTCGTCGGGTAAAACAGATCTCAAATTCAGCAGCATTAAATTTGTGTGGAAAAATTATCAGAGATTAAAGAGAGGTAATGCCTCCTCTTGGGCTCTTCTAAAATGTCTCAAGGACAATCACTTTCGGTCTGAAGCTCATCTTGCTGAAGAGTATTCTGCGTTTATTGCTGGAACTAATCAAACCCCTGCTAGCTCGACCCCACAATCGCCTCCTTCCAGAAAAGGGAAAGAGAAGGTCAGAGAAACATCTAATCTGTCGGCAAAATCAGTAAGCCCTAAATCTTCGTCAAAATTTGTGGTTCCCGAAGATGATGCTAGACTCTTTGAGCTGTTTGAAATGAAAGTGGGCATAGCATCTGGACTGCCAGGAACTGGTAAATTATTTAGAAGCAATGAACATCAGGTCTGTTATAATTTGTTCCTTGCTCGAGGGGTAATGAACCACAGAACTGTGGATTTCTATTATCTGGAGAAGATTGGACTGTCAATAGAGCATCTTTTTGAAAAGATAGGCATTAATGAATTCTGCCTTCAAGCTGCAGATGTTTATGCTGAACTAACCGCATATTTTTATTCTAATCTGTCCATTCTGTCGCCCAACTGGCTCCAGTTTACTGTGGGTGACAAGAAATTTGATCTAAGGGCAAATGACTTGGCCAGAATCATTGGAGCCAAACACTCACAGTTTACTCCTCTGACAGTAAGTCTTGAAGATATTGTCAAAGTTGTTTCTGAAAATCCAGACTTTGATCATGGATCAAGGCGGCACCTTTCTTATTCTGACTTGTCGAGAAGATCAGTGATTCTGCACAAGGTCATCATCAACTGCCTGAAGCCTAAGGCAGCCTCTAAAACTGACCTCTCAAAATCAGAAATCAAGCTCATTTGGGCTATCTTGACAGGTCAACCCTTTTCTCTTCCTCACATCATAATATTCCATATGTACAGGGCATTACATAAGGACAAGGGACAATTGCCATATGGTGCCTTAATCACTCGAATCTTTATGTTCCTGAAGATATCGATTCCTGATGAATTACGGCTGAACCCTGTTCCTTGTATGTTTGTGGGAGAAAGAATGCTCTCCAAAATGAAATAGTTTGATGATGTAAGGGAAAGAACAAAGGGAAAAGAGGCTCAGAAGTCTGAATTTAAATCTGCTGAGAAGCTTAGTGTCAGAAAGACAGTTCAGAGAAAAGAAGCAGAGTCAGCGAGTAAGAAGAAGAAAGAATCTCCAGTTTGAGTAAGGCTGTATAAGAAAAGAAAAACTATTCTGCGTGATGAAAAAGATGAAGCAGAAGCAGAAAACCCTAATACAGGCAATGCTAGTGCTCCAGAACATGTTCCTATTTTCTCAGAACCAACTTCTACGGATCATGTTTCTGAACAGCAAGCACCTGTTCAGGGGGAGATTCCATAGGAAGCAAGGGAGATTCCACAGGAAGCATCCAGGGAGTTCGAACAGTTTGAGCAAGAAAATGTCCAAGAACAGCCTTCCAACAATCAGAACATCCTCTCACTTATGCTTGAAATCAAAGACAAACAGTCTGCACTGGAACTAGAAGTAACAAATCTGCAGAAAATTGTTGAGGAAAACAACAACTCTCAACAACTTCAAGCGGCAGCAGACAAAGCAGAACTGGACAAAGCAGTGGGGGAATGCAGTTCGAGGATTGAGGAAGCTGTCTCGATCTTGGAAAATTTTCAATTGATTCGCACTCCTTCGAAAAATTAGCCTGATTTTTCTTGACAAACATTTCTTTCTTAGTTGGTCTGTAATATAACTATTATTTCTTGTTAGACTGGTTAATTACGTAATATATGCTTCATTCTCCGTATTATTTTTTTTGCTGATGACAAAAAGGGGGAGAAATTATGTAGAATTAACATGCAGGATCATATGAAGAAAACAAAGACACAGATATCAACAGAGTTTGCTCTTTCATTTTCCATCTGTGATTCATACTCTAAATATACTTCAAATCTATAATGATTCGATCTGCAGGAAAGTTTTGTCACCATCAAAAAGGGGGAGATTGTTGAGGAAAACTCCTACTGATTTTGAAGTTAACAAAACTTTCTATAATAATCTGAACTATTTTTTGTTTCAGGAATATATATGTGCTGAAATTCTTCAGACGCAGACAGTCGCTGAAATTCTTCAGACGCAGACAGTCGCTGAATTTTTCAGAAGAAGATAAAGACGCAGTAATTCTTCAGAAGCTGAATTCTTCAGAAGAAGTCAAAGTCGTAGTAATTCTTCGGAAGCGGATTTCTTCAGAAGAAGACGGAGACGCAGTAATTCTTCAGAAGCAATATTCAGAACGAAGAATAACAGCTAGTGATCTGGCTTGGATTTCACAGAAGGAAAGTTTTGATTTGTTCAATCTTAATCAAATAGATTGACAATCAAATACTAAGACAAGAATGGTTTACAACGGACAAATCTCTACTTATGGAAACCAAGATTTTGATTGTATGGGCGACCAGAATCAGCGGGATTCAGAACTTGTCATCTAACGGCTACTCAATCCTTAACAAATCTGTCCAAGGTGTAGATTGGAAGATGATCCTCGGCAAGATGTCCAACGGCTAGTGTGGATGCAGAGGAGTATTTAAGGAGACCACAAGCAGCAGAAGAAGACACGATTCAAGAATCAACAAGTCCAAAGTCTGAGCATACTCCGATCATTTGTCTTGTCTTTCTGAGCTAAAACATTCAGATCTTGAGGGTTACTGTAAGAGTGATTATGTGAGATAGAGAGTCCTATCATACACAAGAGTGATATCACTCAGATTCTGTAAATTCCTCTTGATTACATAGTGAAATCCAGCCAGTAGGCTGTTAGCGTGGAGAGTGGACGTAGGCTTACTATAAGCCGAACCACTATAAACTTGTGTGCAGATTCTCTTCTCCTTATCTCCTTCTTTACATTTTGCATTTTATCCTGACTTGAATCTGAATCTTATTCAAACTCTTCTGTAACTTGTTTTATTTCCGCATAAATTTATAGAATTGTTTAGGATCACCTATTCACCCCCCCTCTAAGTGACTCTTGCTAGCCACTTCATAAATAAATAAAATATAACCGGTTCGGTCCGAGCGAACTGGTCAGTCCGATTCCCCCCGGAATCAGGGACCGAACCGACGCCCTCAGAAACCGCTTAGAACTGGCTGGTCCGGGTGGTTCCCGTTCGCTCGGTTCGTGTTGCTCACCATAAGTACAATGACATGGCAAGTTGTAAATACCCCTGGAATGCAAGCGGAAATAACCCTATCAGCTACGCAGACTACCTTAATAAATAGAAAAAAGGTACCATAAATAAAACCCTTGGGCGGGAGGCATCACGCTCGACCCTATTTTGCTAGGGAGGGTACCACACTACTGCCTTGGCAATCAACAGCTAGCATGTTATTCCCTATTTTGCTAGAGTTTCCGTTATTGTTTGTGGTGGTGACATCGTATGTTGACGTTCTTGCCGATGTAGGAGAGCAACTCCATCATCCACATGCTGAGCTAGCATGCGCCGTCAAGTACTTTCATGGCTTTGTCTTTGAGGCCTTTCAATGTGAGTGAAGCATGCCTCTATTTATGGCAGACTTAACTTATCTTTTGTTTTCTAGTTTCTGATAACAATTTGCAGGTAAGATTACTTATGATGGTCACGCGTTCTTTGTGCATGAATCACCCTTCATGAGAGATCATTTACCCTCAAAATATTTCCAACTATTCCCTTTGCGTCCTCTTTAAACTGCATAAGATATTGAATATCGTATCGTGCGAAGACAAACGTGTCAAATATCAAGGAAAGAAAGATCCTCTTTAGATGTTATATTGAGTGCGGAACTATAAAAGGATTTGGAATATTCATATAGTGGCAGGCGGTCATTTTTACTTAGCATAGGGCCTGTTTGTTATTTTCGAAAAGCATAGGGCCACAGATGCAAATGGGCTTACTAATTAAGCCTCTTTCAATCAAAATCTCACAAGCCCAATCGTGAGTTTTAACACGCAAAGCCCATTCATTACTGATGTTTTGGTGACTACGCTCCCACTCTCTCTTCTAACTGCACCAACTCCATGTTCAAGCCCAATTTCTAACACTAAGCCCGCCCTAACCCCATTTTATTATTTTCTTTTTATCCAATTTTCCTCTTTTCTTATATTTATTTATTTATTTTCTCCTTTCCAGGGGTTCCAGCGTTTCTTCTCTTAATGCTTCATCCCGAATCAAAACAGTAAAATCATTAACAAAACTAAACTTCACCTAAATCAAAAGTTACCACCACATTCTTCTTCAAGCAAACCAAGAACAAACGATTTCAACCAAAACTCTTCAAACACTATGTGCGAATCTACATCAATATGTTCTCATACTAGACAAAATTATGAGCTATTTCAGAAATATGTCTAAGAGGCATTTCAACAAAAAGGATGCATGCATTGAGACTATTAAGATCCGGTCAATTATATTCACCGGTGAATATAATTGACAGTCACGGGAACATACCAAAACAGAGTAAAAACAAAGAACAAAAGGAATGTGGGCAGATTTAGTCTCTTAACAAATAAATCTAACTGAAATCAAACTCGGCGATCAAAGGCATCTCTCTATCATACGACCCATGTTTGTATATACTCAGAATAGTGCAAAACCCGGGCCACGTTCGTGCAATTTGATTTAGGACTTTTGTCGAACACATGGTGTGCAGGGCTTTAAGGAGAGAATATTAACCATTTGGGGACTCGAACTTGAAATGGCCAGCAAGGTTCACCTAGAGGGGGGTGAATAGGTGATCCTAAACAGTTCTATAAAATTTATGCGGAAATAAAACGAGTTACAGAAGAGTCAGAATAAGATTCAGATTCAAGTTAGAATGATGTGCAGAATGTAAAGAAGGAGATAAGGAGAAGAGAATCTGCACACAAGTTTATAGTGGTTCAGCTTATAGTAAGCCTACGTCCACTCTCCACGCTTATAGCCTACTGGCTGGATTTCACTATGTAATCAAGAGGAATTTATAGAATCTGAGTGATATCACTCTTGCGTATGATAAGACTCTTTATCTCACAAAATCACTCTTGCAAAGTAACCGTCAAGATATGAATATTTTGGCTTAGAAAGACAAGAGAAATGATTAGAGTATGCTCAGACTTTGGACTTGTTGATTCTTGAATATGTCTTCTTCTGCTGCTCGTGGTCTCCTTAAATACTCCTCTATATCCACACTAGCCGTTGGACAGCTTGCAGAGGATCATCTTCCAATCTACATCTTGGACAGATTTGTTAATAAGGATTGAGTAGCCATTAGATGACAAATTCTGAATCCCGCTGATTCTGGTCGCCCATACAATCAGAATCTTGGTTTCCATAAGTAGAGTTTTGTCCTTTGTAAAGCATTCTTGTCTTAGTATTTGATTGTCAATCAATTTGATTAAGATTGAACAAATCAAAACTTTCCTTCTGTGAAATCCATGCCAGATCACTAGCTGTTATTCTTCGTTCTGAATTTTACTTCTGAAGAATTACTGCGTCTTCGTCTTCTTCTGAAAATTTCAGCTTCTAAAGAATTACTGCGTCTTCGTCTTCTTCTGAAAATTCTTGAGTGTTGGTCCTTGCTAAAGTCTGATTACTTCAGTATCTGAAAGACTTTCATAGTAAAGTCAGAAGATCTGAGTCTGAATAAATTTGCGTCTGAAAAAATTACAGCGTCTGTCTGCGTCTGAATAATTTCAGCGTCTTTCTGCGTCTGAAAAATTTCAGCGTCTTTCTGCGTCTGAATAATTTCAGCACATATATATTCCTGGAACAAAAATAGTTTAGATTATTATAGAAGGTTTTGTCAACTTCAAAATTAGTAGGAATTTTCCTCAACAGAACTCAAATCCGGACTCGCAAGAAATCGTTAAGGATTGTTCACAATCAACAAATCAGCTAATTTAAACCCAAGATGCGAATGAATCTGGGAAGAACGGATCTCTGCCTCTAGTTTAACAAAAACAGAGCATGGCAAGGAGTTTGACAATACCTTGTCGAGGAGATGTTCTCAGCCGCAATCACTAGCCCAGCTAGCGGGAGGAAAATCTGGGAGATCGTCTCTTGTGAATGTGAGCAACAGGTACTGGGCTTCGGATATGAACAACTTGTTTCGAGACTCCAAAGCCGAGGACGAGGTCGAATGGGGCACTCCTTGCAGCGAACGAATTGAGAGAGATGAGAAGCACTTGGGGGAAGGAAACGATTGGCAATGAAGAGGCAGGGCGTTTGGCAGAGATCACCGAGAGAGCGACTTCTATGCACTCCAAAGTCCCACCAATCTCTGCCGTCAATATCTTCTGCCCCGGTCCTCTTTCGGTGTGCAGGCTTATCAATGGTAGGTTAGGGGGTGAATCGGTAGTGTTCAATGGCCGATTCTGAAGATGACCCTGAGAGAAAAAACTTCGGAGAAAATCGCTTATGGAGTTTCCCCCTCCTTTCTCTCTGTTGTCCCTCGCCAACAGAGAAAGACGAGAGCACGCGTGAAATTTACAATAAATAAATAAATAAAATATAACCGGTTCGGTCCGAGCGATCTGGTCAGTCCGATTCCCCCCGGAATCAGGGACCGAACCGACGCCCTCAGAAACCGCTTAGAACTGGCTGGTCCGGGTGGTTCCCGTTCGCTCGGTTCGTGTTGCTCACCATAAGTACAATGACATGGCAAGTTGTAAATACCCCTGGAATGCAAGCGGAAATAACCCTATCAGCTACGCAGACTACCTTAATAAATAGAAAAAGGTACCATAAATAATACCCTTGGGCGGGAGGCATCACGCTCGACCCTATTTTGCAGCTTCCATAGAAATAGAATAGCTCAACCTGCCGGGAATGATAGGGTATGAAAATGTATCGAGGGATTAAAACAAATTGTAAAAAATCGGGTTACAATAATCGAACATTCGCGTTACGGGCAATCCATTTAGTAGAAATCTAAAATCCCCGTTTTTATAAGTACTTATGCATCTCTTTATTATGGAGTTGTAGCTAAAATTAGTATATCTGTAAATGCAGCTATTTTCCTCACTCTTGTCAAGGACACGAGGAATGGTGATAATACGGGATGTCCGTTTTTAAGGCCAAACTACTTCAGATGTGAATGTACACTTGTCAAGCTACGTGAAGACCATAGACAACTACATTCACATATGAATTTAGTTAATGTTGCCGGCACCCATATCATCCCTATTCCTCATGTGCATCCGCATACGTTTTACGAGCACAACCTTCCCAAAGTCCCGAAGAAAAGGCTGCTCTTTTTCATCCGGGACAAAAAGAAAACACAATCTTTCAGACGTTTTTTTTTAATTTAAAAGAGCTCAATCTTTCACCGTTTCGATAAAAATAACATCCGCCGCAAATTACGCCCATTCTCACCTCTAAATCACCACATGTCATCCTAATTGGCTCGCTCCAATGATGTGCACAATGAGCCATTTGAACCAACACCAAAATTGACCTCCTTTTTAATTTATGATCTCGGTTAGCAAGTTTCCTGGATCATGTACCAAAAACCATTGTTTTTTCATCGTGATTAATGTGGTTATCTGAACAATTGAAGGACCCAGTTTACCGAACATGTAATATGGATAATTCTATTATCTATTATTTACAGAAGATAGTTATATCGTTATAGTTACGATCTTAATTTTTTAGTAACGATATGGATTTATTTTTAATTAAATAGAAAGGAAAGAAAGAAGTGAAATATAAGGAGCACTCTGTTACATGTACACCGTAATGGATTCACTATAATATAATATGACGCTCTATTTAATAGTTATTTTAGTTTTGGTTATAATTGAGATCGTAAGAGCAACGATCATTATTGCAAACAAACAAGCCATGTAATGCATAGTTAAATGCGTAATCGGTCTATAATGTGAAGGGTATTCCAACGACTAGATGTAAAGTCAATTATGTTTTAGTTAAGTTAAGAGGCAAATTCACTTGCTTCTTAGGGAGATCTCATCAGGGTGTAAATACAAAACAACAAATGAATCACTTGAGTAAATATTTTGAATTGAGAGAAATTTTAAGCGAAAGAAAGAAAAAACCTTTACCTGATTTTCAGAGTGTCAATTATTGATGAACTATTGAATTATAAGATAATTTTTATAAATTAAAATTGCTTCTCCACTCAAGGAAATTGAGTTAGCGAGCATACTCAAAATGTCTATCATTAAGATATTTAGGCTCCGTTCGTTTGGCAGAAAATATTTTCCAGGAAAACATTTTCCGGGTTTTTCGGTATTCGGGGGCGGAAAACATTTTCCCCAGAAAAACATTTTCCCCTCAATGAGGGAAAATATGACCAAATTGACGGAAAATGATTTCCGCTTTTCAAAAAGCGAAAATCATTTTCCGCCAAACTCCTCCTTCCCCCCTCCGGTTGCTGCCGCTGCCCCCTCGGATGTTGGTCACCGCTGCCGGTAGCCAGTCGCCACCGCTGATGGCCGCCGGTCGCCGACGACTGCCAGCCGTCGCCGCCCTCCGGTCGCCGGCCCCCGCTAGTCGCTGGCCCTCGCCGCTGGTCGCCGACCGTCGTCGCCCGCCGGTCGCCGACCCCCGCAGCCGATCGCCGATCGCCGGCGAAAAATATTTTCCGAAACTTTTTCATATTGGTCGCCGAACACCGGAAAATTATGTTCCAAGAAAACATTTTCCAGGAAAATGACTTCCAGGAAAACATTTTCCAAAAATATATTATTTTTCGTCAAACGAACAGAGCCTTAGTGCATAATTGTCTCATGCATCTAATGATTGAGATGTGCCGATATATATATATATATATATATATATATATATATATATATATATAATGGAGAACTAACCTCTTATATTTATAAAATAGGAACATAATTGTGCACTAATATTCGTCTCCAAAAACAAATCAAGAAAGAACAAAAACTTTCTAAAAAAGGATTAGGAGATTTTTGTGCTCAACATGACCCATCTTTTGAATCTTTTGAAAAATCCAAATGTTCAGGAAAATGTCTTTCTAAACAAAAGAATCAAAAGAAATTTTATAAAAAACCCTATAAGAAAAAATTTGATAAAAAATTTTCCAAGAAAAGGGCAAAAGAGGATTTTGATAAGGCCAAAAAATATTTTGAAATCTCTCACTCTTCAAATAAAAATCCATAATTATTCTATAGCTGAAGGTCCTATTCCCATAGCTCTAATCTATAGAGTTTATTACAAAATTATGAATTCCGCCTTCGGTAGCAAAGCTTTTAAATTAAATTCCAACAGGGAAACCCTCCTTTTACAGATAGACATTTCTAAAGCAAATGTTACCAATCCGAGGACCATTCCTCGGAATCAAATAATCCTTCCTGATCAATGGGAATTAGAAAATAGAATTTCTCAACCTATCATTCAAAATTCTGATCCTACTAATATTATTCAACACCTTGAAGGAAGAGTAACTATTCAATTCGCCAGAAGGTCATTAGATATTCCCAGAAGATCTTGTGATATCAGATCTATTCCTTCTTGGCATTCCACCTCTTCTCGAAAGTCAGTAGATATTACTCCAAATATCCCTTTGAATATCCCTTTAAATAATCCTGAAGAAGCATATGCAAGTGTTCCTCCTTTTCCAAACATCAGTGGTATAGATAACAGGTCAGGAATTTCCAGACCAGTTTATCAACATGCTCCTGATTTCCCTGATCCAACTCCTTCAGAAATGGAAGATCCTGAGATCAATGTTTTAGAAATCGCCTTTGAACCAAATAGGATCATTTTAAACAAAGAATTCAATTCTTTTGAAAACAAACATTTCAGAGAATGGTTCTTTGCTAATTTTCAAAAACAAGCACTTGAAATAAAAAAGGAATATTATGATTACATGTACCAACATGAAAATCGAAGTATTCTTCTTTGATTGGTTTGAAAATATATTCCTAAGGGAAAAACAAATTCTTGTTTTAGATCAATTTTATAAATGGAAATTATATGATGGCCATGTCATCGAATCTAATCATCCTCCTCTTAGAAAAATCAAGTTTGATCATCGAGACACTGAAATGATAGCTTCTCCTTTTAAAACTACCTTTGAAATAGATGGTATAGGAATCAAGAAGATTGTTGAGTAAAATAACTTTTCTAATCAACATCTTCATACCATAGGAAAGCAACTCGATCGTATTGAAAATATTACTCAAAATAATTTTTCATCCTCTTCTATAACAATTCCAAAAAGAGCTTTAAAACCACCTCTCTTTAGGAATTTTGAAATCCCAAAAAATCCTAGTCTTGATTTTGCTAAAGCCTTAGAGGATAGGAGAAAACTCCTCAAGGGAAAAATAGTTTTGATTCCTAAAAACCCTATAATTTTGGATACTTCTTTAATACAAAACCTAAGTGTCAAGGACGTCCCTGATCGTATTGAACATTCTAATCAGATCAATCTTTTAGATAAATCTGATACCGAATCTCTTCCTGAGATAAATCGTATCACATGGTAGGATCCCCAAAAATTATATTATTCTCGTGCTATTCCTCCTGATATCTCCACAGAGGAAACCTTTTCTAAAGTCCAGAACAAATATTCTTCTGATGCTATATATGAGTGGAACATAGATGGTGTTTCTAAGCAGAACCTCATAAATATTCTGACCCAGATGGTCATGCTTGCAAACACTTATAAAACCGTTCCAGATACTTCAGACCATTTTGTTGCATATCTTTTGATAGCCGGATTCACAGGCCAGCTTAAAGGATGGTGGGATAACTACATAAGTGAAGAGCAAAGGTCTCAAATTCTGAATGCTTATAAACTCGACCCTTTTGGTCAAAATATTCTTGATGAAGAAGAACAACCCATTCAAGATGCTGTGAACACCCTTATATTTTCCATATCTCAGCATTTTCTAGGAGACTCTTCTCATATTCTTGATAAAAACCAAGATCTTTTGTCCAATATGAAATGTAGATCTTTAGGAGAATTCCGAGAATATAAAGAAATATTTTTGCAAAGAGTTTTCCAAAGGTCAGATTGCAATTAGTCTTTTTGGAAAGAAAAATTTGTTGCTGGTTTACCAATACTCATTGGAGAACAAGTTCGCTGTAAGATAAGAGAACAATATGGAAATCAAATTCCATATGACCATCTTTCTTATGGAGAACTAACCTCTTATATTTATAAAATAGGAACACAATTGTGCACTAATATTCATCTCTAAAAACAAATCAAGAAAGAACAAAAACTTTCTAAAAAAGGATTAGGAGATTTTTGTGCTCAATATGACCCATCTTTTGAATCTTTTGAAAAATCCAAATGTTCAGAAAAATGTCTTTCTAAACAAAAGAATCAAAAGAAATTTTATAAAAAACCCTATAAGAAAAAATTTGATAAAAAATCTTCCAAGAAAAGGGCAAAAGAGGATTTTGATAAGGCCAAAAAACCTAAGAGAAATTTTAAAAGCATTACTTGCTATAACTGTGGCAAGAAAGGCCACATTTCATGATTTTGCAAAATCAATAAAAAAGTTAATGAGTTAGACTTGGATGAAGAAACTATCAATCAGCTCAACCAATTAATGGCTGAAACTGATAGCAGTTCTTCAGAAGAATCTGATTGTGAAAAAGGATTACAAGTTTGTGATTTAGAAACCTCTTCATCAACTTTAGAAACTGAGGATGATGAGGAGAGCAATTTTGAAATAAATGTTTTGACAAAAAAAGAAGAAATTTTTTTGCAAACTTTTGATCAAATCACTGATTCCGAAACAAAAATAAAATATTTGAACAATTTTCAAAAATCAACTTCTAAACCTACTTTTCAAACTAATAATCCCTATAATATTGATGTCATTCTTGGCAAAGCTAAGAAGGCTTGCCTCAAACCCGTTTCTATAAGTGATCTTAGCCACGAAATCAATAAGCAAAAGCAAGAGATCCAAGATCTCAAAGCTGTCCAATTGGTTATGCAAAAGGATATTTTGGATATTAAAATGAAGAATCTAAAAGGAAAACAAACAAGATCTCAAAGCTGTCCAATTGGTTATGCAAAAGGATATTTTGGATATTAAAATGAAGAATCTAAAAGGAAAACAAAAGGATGAAGACTCAGAAGAAAACGATGATGTTCCTCAAATTCCTTCTTCTTATGATACAAATTTCCTTTTAATGCTTTCTAAGATTACCACCAGAAAATGGATTATCAATATTTCAATAAAAATCCAAAATGAAATTGTTTTAGAAACAACAACCCTCTTTGATACTGGTGCAAACCTTAACTGTATAAAGGAAGGTCTTATACCAATCAAATATTTTGAAAAAACTTCCCAATCTCTCAAATCTGCATCAGGAGATAAACTGATTATTAATTACAAAATCCCTGAAGTTGAGATTATGAAAGACCAGATCTCTTTTAAAAGCCCTTTTCTTCTTGTTAAAAATATCAAACAAAATGTTATTTTAGGATCACTTTTTATCAATTTACTCCAGCCTTTTAAAGTTACTGAAAGGGGAATTGAAACAAAGGCCTTAGGAAAAAGGATATGTTTCAATTTCATTTTGGAACCCCAAACCAGGAATTTGAATACTCTTCAAGAACATTCAATTTCCGAAATAAATTGCATAATCTAGGACAAAGAAGCTCATCTTCAATTTCTTAAAGAAGATCTTGAGTATAAAAGAATAGACAAAACCCTCTCTGAAGAAAACCTTTTTTAAAAAAATTTCTATTCTTGAAAACCAAATCAAAGATTCCATATGTTCTAACTTTCCTAATGCCTTCTGGTCCCGCAAAAGTCACATAGTTGATTTGCCTTATGAATAAGGATTTTCTGAAAAAGACATTCCTACTAAACCGGGCCTTCTCAAATGAATCACGAAGTTCTAAATTTCTATCAAAAAGAAATACAAGAACAGTCCTGACCCTTCTCCTATTGCTACCCAAAAACAAATGGGCAAAAGAATTTCTAATGAGGTGGTTATTCAGTCAACTCAGATAACCCCTCCTGAACTTAAATCAAAATTCTTTCCTAAAACAAATTTTGATGCCATTTGTAATGTTGAAAACGGATTTTATGATGAAAACCCTTATGTTTTTTTCAGAAAAATTTCTATACTATATATATATATATATATATATATATATATATATATATCCCAAAAAGGAGTAACATGTAGCAAGAGAAAAATAACTAACACTTCCATGCCCGTTCCATCAAAGCATGGGAAGGACCACGAATTCAGAGCTCATCAATCATCACCACCCATTCTCCTCGAATTTGCAGATTGCAACACACTCTATTATTGTTCCTCTTCTTTTGTTTTTTGCTTTAATTCTCTCTTGATTTTTCTCGAGTCCACAATGAGGGCATTTACTTATCATTTCTATGTTTGGTTATGGTGGAAAAATGGAAACCCAAAATGATTTTTATGTCAAATATCAAGAGTGTGCCAAAAAGAAGACTGAGAGAATAGAAATATAAAGAGCTTATTTGCAAATTGGTATATGAAGCTGAATGCAACCAAGTTTTTTTTTTTCATCCTACATTTCCTAGAACACAAAAATATCATAGGAAAAAAAATAACGTACCTCAGCTATGATCCAATGACCACTTACATACATCTATCTTTGCAAATACCCTTCACATGCCTTTAAACGAAACCCCATCTTAAAAGGATCAAATTGCCCTTCCTTGAATAATTATTTTATCGTCTTGCTTGGAGTTGAGTGACCTAATTTCTAATTGGTTTTGACTGTGTGTGTGAAAATTGGAGATTTGGGAATAAATGTTAAAGAACATCGTAAATAAAAGGGAAAATTCCAATTAAGGGCGCCAAGTGGGGTTTTTTCCTAAAAAAAAGACCCCAAGTGGACATAGGATCAAATAAGGGCATGAAGTGCCGAATTAGTCTCAAATAGGAGCCCGAAGTGCCCAATTAATCTCAAGTAAGAGCTTGGGTTTGCCGGCCGGTCAAATGCTCACTGGGCCGGCTAGCACGGTTATTGTTTCGGCGACCGAAAGGGCAGTTTTGTCTTTTTTTTTTTCCTTTTTCTATTTTTTTCCTTTTCCTTTTCCTTTTCCTTTGCTGTTTTTTTTCCTTCTCTCCCTTTGCTGGCCATAGTTGAGGCTACGTGAAGGTCGCCGGCCTCAGGTGAAGGCTGTCCTTGCCGGCATCGGGCGAGGGCCGCCCTCATCGGCGTCTAGCAAGGGCGAGGGTTGCCCTTGCTGGACTTGGCGAGGGGTGCCTTCACCCGCCCAGCCTAGTCGAGGGCCGCCCTTGCCGGCGTTGGGCGAGGGCGACGGTTGCCCTTGCTAGATTTGGCAAGGGGCGCCCTTACTTGCCCAGCCCAATCAAGGGCGGTCCTTGACCGGGCTAGGTGAGCGAGGGTAACCCTTGCCCGATGCTGACGAGGGCGGCCTCCACCGGCCCCGGCTATGGCCAGCAAAGGGAGAGAAAGAAAAAAAATAGCAAAGGAAAAGGAAAAGGAAAAAAAATAGCAAAAGGAAAAAAAATGAAAAAGACGAAACTGCTCTTTTCCGATCACCGGAACAGTAACCGTGTTCGCTAGTCGGTGAGCATTTGACCGGTCAGTGAACCCAAGTTCTTACTTGAGACTAATTAGACACTTCGAGTCCTTATTTGAGATTAATTGAGCACTTCAGGCCCTTATTTGATACTATGTCCACTTGGGATCCTTTTTTGAGAAAAAGATCCCACTTGGGCTCCTTAATTGAAATTTTCTCTAAATAGAGACACAAATATAATTGATGGCAAGGTACAAAGTGATCTCTAAAGGTAAAATCCAAATATGTATTTGGTATTTTCAAAAATAAAAATACCTCTCATATCAGCTAGCTCGTAATGGGCGCCTACACTAACCATAGTCCTATTGTCAACACGCATGTGGCGTATTTATATTCTTTGGACCTTTTTTATGTGGTCATAATATTCTTTGGACTTGAATTACTGTGGAAATGGCAGCTGATTGATTCTCTTTTGACCGCTAATTGATTGAAAAAAAAAACAGTTTTATTGTTCAGCATTTTCAAGATTAGACCGTTCTCTCGGCCTTTGGGCTAAGATCAAGCACGTACAAAATTAGGCAATTATTAAAAAATGATTTATTTTCCAGGGATTCACACCAGAAAAAGAAATTATATATATATTTAAAAAAAAACTCTTCAGGAGCAAAGATTGGGGTTCCTTTGTTGTCTATCCTTATCAAGGTTGTAGGGAGATTTGCCCCGTCGTCGCCATACTTATAAAGAAAACAGAAAAGGAGGTCTATAAAGAAAACTAAAATGAAGAGGTAATTTCACAAGAAATCCTAAAATAAGCAGGTGCTCTTTTTTATTTTTCTATCTTTTTTTTTTCCGATGCCCATTTTGCTGAAAGCAGTTAAAATAGTGGGAGCTGGGGAGGACGATATACGTTAATTATTAGGTAAAAAACCATGGGTTCAATCAGTTTGCCCCCACCGATATGTCCATTTTTCAGATACTTTCGCAATACTGTATGGATATGGCATCAGTTGTATAATTCACCGAGCATTATCAAATACTTACGAATTGGATTGATGGGCTTGCGCATGTTTTCATGCTTGATGAGAGGTTAAGAGATATGGACAGACTCATGCGCATCCAACATTTACAAGCACGTCCAACCAAAACTTGAAACCTACTGTCAATTAAGTCCGGTTCAAAATGAAATTGACCAAGATCGACCGAAAAACTTGAACGTAGCATCAATTAAACCTACCACCACTTTCTTAATACAGCTATTGTGTAGTCTAATTATCTGAAATTTGGTTGTTACAGGTGGTGTGCTTTTTGGTAAGGAGAAACGAGATAATCATATGTTGTAAATATCTTGTGCATAGCTGAGATTTATCTTGGTACCTCAGACGTAATTAATAATGATGGGGGATGACATGTAGAGAGAGGTTTCCTGTTCATCTTCCTCAACACTCAATCGTTCTTACTGCTTTATGAACGAACCAAATTTAGTGCTCTCCTCTTCTTCGTTTTCTTCTTCCCCACGCTCGGTACGCAAGCCTCTAGTTTTGCTAGGGAGAGTACTACACTACTGCCTTGGCAATCAACAGCTAGCACTCCTAGCCATAGGGATTTTCCTAGAGTTTCCGTTGTTGTTTGTGGTAGTGACATCGTATGTTGACGTTCTTGCCGATGTAGGAGAGCAACTCCATTATCCACATGCTGAGCTAGCATGCTTTGTCGAGCACTTTCGTGGCTTTGTCTTTGAGGCCTTTCAATGTGAGTGAAGCATGCCTCTAGTTATGGCAGACTTAACTTATCTTTTGTTTTCTAGTTTCTGATAACAATTTGCAGGTAAGATTACTTATGATGGTCACGCGTTCTTTGTGCATGAATCACCCTTCATGAGAGATCATTTACCCTCAATATATTTCCAACTATTCCCTTTGCGTCCTCTTTAAACTGCATAAGATATTGAATGTCGTATCGTGCGAAGACAAACGTGTCAAATATCAAGGAAAGAAAGGTCCTATTTATGAATTCTATGGTATACGACTTTCGAGACTTGGCTCATCAAAGGTATATCCTCTGCAACAAAATGAGTGATCCTCCATTCCAGAGTTAGGAGCTGCTGCTTAACTCCTCTTGAATGCGATCTCAAGCAGATCGGCAGGCACCAGGAATTAGTTCAAACTTGCCCGGAATCAACGACACAAAAAAAGCATAAGAAACTCAAAAACTTTAATGTTGCAAGGGTAGAAAAATGTGCAATAGTCAGCAGCTGTTGATGATTGAATAATAGAGTACAGCTTCTGAATGTTTTGAAGACCGGAATGGTAGCCAGGGGAAGAGCTCTGAGCGAGATCGAAGCTCTTCGGGCTTCTCAGCCACAGAATAGGGCTGAACAGAGCAGGGAAGGCGAGAAAGCGCGACCGCGATGACTAACGGGCTGTTAGTAACAGCGTCGGGAGTGCTATGGAGAAGTTCTCTGAGGCGAGTTCAAATCGGCAGGATTGGCAGAGGCGACCATGACTCAACTCTTAACGCGGCGGTGAAGATGGCTTCCGGCAACGAGTAGTCGGTGAGGAGATCTCAAGTGGGTATCGATGCCCAAAAACCGATTCGGTGACTTGCCTCTCCAACTCGGCAATTCTCTAGAACCATCTAGAAGTTCCTTTGCGCCGAGCCGCTTGGCGCAGCTCCTAGCCGAGCTGCTTGGCTCAGCTCGCGTCACTCCTCTTCTATATTTAACCAAGGCATATGGCATTATTGAGAACCGCCAAGTTCCTTATTTGGCCAAAGTCAATGCCCATAATGAAGTTAAAGAGTCGGAAAGAAATTGCAAATGTCATCTTCGTTTCTCCTTCAAGCCATCGTGGCCAAGTTCATCCCCCATCTTCATCCATCGCAACACATTCGCACCTGGGAGAGGATATCACAGAGAGAAAAGTGTCGAGGTTTGGAGAGAAACGTTATGAAGAAGTTAGTCACGCTCATATTTATGCATTCCTTATTAGTAGCTAGCTGTGCCGGAAGCATCTGGCCGAAGACCTATGTCGAGATCAACAACAATATGACAGTTGATATTACTCTATTCATTGCAAGTCCAAGGACGACGATCTCGGAATTCATGATATATATATATGGCAGCTGGGGATTCTCATGTGTACCCAATTTCTTTGAAGGTACGTTGTTCTTTTGCGGCTTTTCATGGCCCGGTCAATTGGAGTGGTTCGATAAATATGTGCAAAGCAGGGACCAGGATATATGCACTGTGTGTATTTGGATGATCTCGCCCGAAGGTCCTTGTAGGTACAATGGAGAGACTGGAGAGTATGATGTTTGTTATCCTTGGAATAGGGGGAAACATTGATAATCAGCCATACTCAGGGTGGTCATTATCGAGTTCCTGCGCGCTTGATTCCCTCCTCTTTCGATGTGTCTTGTTTTGGCCTCAGTCCTTTAACAACGATGCCATTGCTTCCTTCTTCACCGATTTCTTTATTACCTCTGGCAAGCTACCGAGTTGTCACTGGGATTTCGCCGCCGATGTCGCTGCCTTCACAGGAGACAACGGGGTCGTGGCAATCTGCTGCAGCGGAGACAATGCCGTGATCTCCAGAGCTTTTCCGATGGCTATCTCGCAAAGACTTCCCTCTCTGCTGGAAATTTTCTTCTTCTTTTTTTGATTTCAACCGTATTTGATTGAGAGTGTATGCAGTATTTACTAATTTCAGAAGCAGGCTGTGCCTGTTGTGCAACTTATAACCTATTAAGCTTACTACCAGATTTGAGTGTTGCTATTAGCAAGTCTGAAGTTGTAGACATATATATGATACTACATCTTTTTATTGAAAGTTTAGAACAGGGCGATGCTTCAATTCCTGGTTTATTGCGGAGTAGTGTACGGACCTCTCCTTTGGAGTGCTTATTTGCTTACATCTAAATTGAGATGTTGCGCATAAGTTTGCTCTCTAGGACTGCAAGGTTCCCTCAAGTGGCCTAAAATATTTGCACAAGTGATTCATTTGTTATGTCAAACTACATTCAGAAAACAAAAGCACAGATGAGAATATATTATGTCGAAAGTATAAAATTTTCTTTTCCGCCAAAAATCAAATATTATTCAAATTTAAAATGCCGATGAAAAATTACATATCGATATTTTATAGTGTGAGAATTTCAAGTGTTTAGGGTAAAGAAAAAGGGGATAAATACACCAAAAGTCCTCAAATTCGTTACGGAAGTACAATTGAGTCGTCATATTCATCAGTAAGTGTAATTAAGTCTTAAAACTCGACTAGCTGATACAATCAAATCCTTTCGTTAGTTCCGTCCTATTTGACTTACGAAAGAATGCTGACGCAGCTTATTTTAACCATTCCTCTCTCTTCCACGTGGCAAAGAGCACACGTGAAAGGGTCCACGGGTACAAAACGAGGCCGTTTCGGACCATTTACTTATGCAAAAACTGTCCGCAAGCTGAACGTCATCTCCTGATCAAATATAAAACCGAACCTGTAGGCCCAGCTTCGTCTCTCGTACCACCCACGCGCACACACTCTTTTTCTCTCCTCCCGTACAATTCAGTAATATTGTTGAATATATATGCAGGGAGAGATTGGGTGCAATTTGTCCACTTTTTTCAGTGTGCCACTCGTTTTTTTTTTTGGTTGAAATGCCACTTGTTAAATGCCAAAGAAATGCCGATAAGCATGCGATTCTGCTAGTAAAGAGATTGGAGGGACGTTAGTATCACAGGTGCGAGGTTCGACCCTCACGTTCTGCAAGAGATAGAGTAAAAGTTAGATAATGAAAAGAATTAGAGATAGATCAGGCATAAAAAAAATGCCAAAAAAATGGGAACAAGGCCATTAAGCCACTGAACATGTATATTCCATGAATTTAGAAGAAGCATTTATAGTTTAGAGTAAATTCACACGCTCTTGAGAGTTAATGATAAAATGTGGTATCGAAATTAATAGTTTCTGAAAATCATCAACAATTCAATGATATTGCTTAATGTATTAATGGAAAAGCTTTTCTTAAAAAAAAAAATTCCTCGAGGAGATTGACTTTGAATTATGGGGTGCACCACCAGGGGAATCAACTCCTTTAACTATCTATTTAACTAACGCAAATGATATCTTATTAAACAAGATAATTATATTTTTTAATAAATCATTTATATATTAAGCGGTTCTCTCTTTCTCACTCGTCTTTTTTTGGTTCACGTGTTCTTAGCACATATCATACAAGATTCAAATATGGTTGATCTACATTATCGTTTTGTTTCGTGGTGAAATTTTGTTAAATATTTCTAATTACATACTCTAAAAAGAATCATTTAAGCACATGCTAATGTTATCAATATGAACTCTTCTTTTTGAATGACAATAAATATCATGAGGTGAATGGAGAAATGCTGAGAAAAATTGAAACTTTTTGTTGAAATTATTCTGTGAACTTGTTAGATATATAGCACTTGAAAAACGTCTTTTAATTAATTTCCTTAAGGGCGTCGCACAGAGTACGAGCAAATCAATTAGTTACAAAAGATCCTAATATAAACTATTATTGCTATAATTTCCTCAACTTGTTTTATTTCCTTAGGGATTGTAAACAACCTTACGAACGAATTGCTTATCTCTTCATAAAGAGTAACATCAATTAAGCTCGGCTTCTCTTCTTGCTTAACACAACTTCTTCACCATGGTAGTTACTTCATTTTTTTTCCCAAGAAATCTAATTATTGCTCAACAAGCCACTTTACTAATTAAATGAAATTTTCACTACAGTCCTATGCAAATTCACTCGTGAAAAAAATGAGTACTCATGGTTTATGTAAGTCATTCACAAAACGTCAATTTTTCGGGATTATGTCACATATAATGTTTTTTTTTGGGCATATTATCCAAAAACTTGGGTTTGGCATTGTTAGTTAAGGGTAATGAGTATTTTTTTCTGCCGGTTATTGCTTTGGAATTTCGAATAAAAGATCATTGAACCGATTACAGATATATATATATATATATATAGCACGGGATCGACTTATTACAACTTTTTTTTATGATTTCTGTCCCTTCAGCTTTTCTTTTCAGGTCCTCCTCTTTTTCCTTTAATTTTAGGGTTAATACCACGAAAAACCTTAAACTAGTACACCTGTGATAATTTTACCCCGAATTATTTTTTTGACCACAAAAAATCCCAAACTGGTACATCTGTGACAAATTTACCCCGAACTATTTTTTTAATCATCAAAAACCCCAAACTGGTACGCTTGTGACAATTTTACCCCAAACTATTTCTTTGACCACCAAAAATCCTAAACTGGTACACCTGTGATAATTTTACCCCCGAACTAATTTTTTGACCACTCAAAACCCCAAACTGGTATATTTGTGACAAATTTACCCTCTGTTAGGGTCTGTTAAATTATATTAATATAAAAAAAATCACAAATTGGTAAACTTGTGACAAACAGAGAGGTAAAACCCAAAATCGGTACACATGTCAATTACCACGTGTCATTAAACTTAGCAATTTGATAGTAAAATTTAACGAAAACTAACGGAGGGTAAATTTGTCACAGGTGTACCAGTTTGGGATTTTTTGTGGCTAAAAAATTAGTTTGGGGGTAAAATTGTCACAGGTATACCAGTGTAGGATTTTTGATGGTCAAAAAAATAGTTCGGGATAAAATTGTCACGGGTGTACCAGTTTAGGATTTTTTGCGGTCAAAAAAATAATTTGGGGTAAATTTGTCACAAGTTTACCAGTTTGGGGTTTTTCGTGGTATTAACCCTTAATTTTAAGAGGTTTTTTTGGGGACGTGGGAGAGATAGACTCCGGTCAGTGCTGACCAAGTCGATGCATTTGAATGCCAAAGTTATTTATAGGGCGTGAACAGAGTCTATTCAGTTTTATCTCAATTTCACAAACTTAAAGAAAGGGAAGATGAATCTTGTTGGTGAACATCTTTTGGCTTTTGTACCACCATCCAGAATTATATACCACTAAGAATATTGAGAAAAGACACGTAATGCATCTGTGTATATGTCACATGAACCCATCACCAACCTATCTAAAAACCATGAATCGATCGACATAAATCTGGTTCCATATCTAAACATTATCCGATCCTTTTATTACGTGGAGAGACAAATTGGTTTAAGCCCATAGGGACAAAATTGATTGTAAACGAAAGATAATGAGGTAGTCTATGTAGCATGGACACGCTTAGGAGGCTGACGTCTCGGTGTCTGACACGCTCCGACATGCTCCGACACGTTCCAACACACGGTTAACAAGTGTCGAAAATCCGACATGCGGTTAAAGCATCGGACATGCTGCCGACATGCGAGACCGGAATTCCGACATGCGATTCCGACACGCATGGTCAATTTTATAAATTTTCAAAAAATTGGAGGTCAAAATGTAAATTTATAAAAAAAATAAAAAAAGAAAGAAAAGGGTGAAAGAAAACCCTAATCTTCTGATCTCATCTTCAAAGTGCCTTCACTTGTGCTCTATACATCCTCCCCCTCTCGATTCGTGATTTCTCTCATTTGCTCGAACCAACAATGCCTGCCGAGAAGGCCATAAAGAGGAGCACCGATTGCGTCTATTTCCTTAAAAGTTGGATGAACCGATTACATTAAGACCATTGGCCAGTGCAGGTGACTGTAACCCAAAGCAATTTGTAAGTAGTTTGCGGGATTCGAGTGAGCAACGGCCGGTTTTCGAGCTGTGAATGCCGCAACACCCCAACCAACAACACTAGCCTTGAAGGTTCAAGAGATCACATTAACATTAGCCTTTCGCCGTTAAATTTCACATAAGCTCATGATTTACACTAAATGAACAATAATAAAATAATATGAAACGATGATCTGATTCGAAAGTGAGGGTCCAATACCCTAAAAAATCCCCAACTTTAGCCTTTGTCCTAATTATATCCCGAACTTTTTTTGTCTCATAAAAAACCCCAAACTTTTACTTTTATCTCAAATCTACCCAGTTAACTTTTCGTCTAATTTTTTAATATTATTTTTTGAAATTGTTTTATTTTTTCTTTTCTTTTCTTTTTCCTTTCCTTTTCTTTTTTTTTTCACCTTCAACCTCCGGCTGATCGCCAGTCCGGCGACCTGCCAGAGGCGGGGGCCGATATAGCGAGGCTCGGCCCCACCGGCTACTGGCGAGGTCAGCCTCACCAGATCTGGCGAGGCTTGGCCCAGCCAGCTACTGGCGAGGTTAGCCTCGCCAGTCACTTGCGGGGCTGACCTCGTTGGCCCCAGCCTCCGGCCGATCGCCGGACCAGCAACCGGCCGGGGATTGAAGGTGAAACAAAAAAAAAAAGAAAAGCAAAGGAAAAAGAAAAGAAAAGAAAAAATAAAAAATTTGAAAAATAAAAAATAATATTAAAAAATTGGACAAAAAGTTAACTGGGTATATTTGGGATAAAAGTAAAAGTTTGGAGTTTTTTATGAGACAAAAAAAGTTTGGGATATAATTGGGACAAAGGCTAAAGTTGGGGGGTTTTTTAGGAAATTGGGCCCAAAAGTGGGCTAAATCCTTAATTCATAAATCACGATTCTTTAAATATTGGATACTTTATAATTTAAGGTTAATATCATGAGAAACCCCAAACTCATATATCTGTGACAAATTTACCCAAAATTATTTTTTTTACCACAAAAAATCCCAAACTGGTACACTTGTGACAATTTTATCCCGAACTATTTTTTAACCACCAAAAACCCAACACCGGTACACCAGTAAAATTTTATCTCCAAACTAATTTTTTGACCACAAAAGACTCCAAACTGGCACTTGTGTGACAAATTTACCCTCCATTCGTTTCCATTAAATTTTACTGTCATATTGTTAAGTTTAATGACACGTGGTAATTGATAGGTGTACAGGTTTTGGGTTTTACCGCTCTGTTTGTCACAAGTTTACCAATTTGTGATTTCTCATGATATTAATCCAATTTAACGGACACTAACAGAGGGTAAATTTGTCATAAATGTACCAGTTTGGAATTTTTAGTGGTAAAAAATTTAGTTCAAGGTAAAATTGTTACAGGTATATCAGTTTAAAATTTTTTGTGGACAAAAAACTAGTTCGGAGTGAATTTGTTACAAAAGTACCAGTTTGGGATTTTTTGTGATAAAAAAAAGTTCGGGATAAAATTATCACGGGTGTACCAATTTAGGGTTTTTCGTGATAAAAAAATAATTCGGGATAAAATTACCATATGTGTACTAATTTAAATTTTTTCATGGTATTAACCCTATAATTTAAACTTTCGTTTTAGGTAATTTAATCAAATCATTTCCACTTTCCCTTCAATGCATGAGAAGGGTAGTGTAAGAAACCTGTTGGATGCTGCATGAGGCCACGCCACTTTGGCAAGGGCAGTCACGTGGCAAGCCCTTACACGTCTGTTAGACTTTAGAATTTGTTTGTGGGTCTCTCTCTCTCGCGCATAATAGTAAGAAACTTTACTAGATGAGCAATTTTTCGAGGCCATTCGATTTTGGTTTGGTTATGAGATCGCTTGTAGGTCGTGAGGCTTGAGTATGATTTAAGTAACGACTTTTATGGCGAGTCGAATGGGAACAATATTTATCTACAGAATTCCGAATACGATAGTCACAGGATAACGATCGATTTAAAATTAGCGTAGCGTGATAATCCGACTTACTTTTAAGTTTTAATGGACACTTCCCTATTGTATCAAAGTGGGTTTAGCTATTGTGATTGTTTCTACAAATTGCATGTGTTCGTGGTCACGTGAGCATTTCATTTTCTTCTGTTGTTGTGTTTGCGCAACCCTTATTAGATGTTAGAGTATAACATCGGGTAACTTTGAACCCAAAATATCTCGTGCATTTTCAACTAACAATGCTTCTTTTTTTAAACATAAGGTTACTTGCATAGGGATAGAGATTTACATATTTAAGGTGAGTTTTCTCTCGTCATTATAGTGAGTAACTTAGTGCATAATTACTCGAATTTTGCCACATAAGCTTTTCAAACACCAAGAAACATAAACTTAGGAACGATTGGACTTTGCAAACATATTGCTCGATGAAAATTTTTTTATTAGTAAAAGAGTGAGGAGGGGACCGGCAGCTCATTTAGGATGTTTTCACAAAAGTCCCACGCTCGCTAATGGAGGGAAAATTGTCCAAAAAATCCAAAAAATATATTGCACTTTTGTCAAGTCAGTCATAAACTATTTCACATTTTGCTAATTGAGTTCACCAGACAAGGGTCGCGGCCCTCGCTCGCCTGCGGTCGGCAAGGGCTTTGCTGTCCTTGCCATTGCCTAGACCATCGTGGCTGCGGGAGAGTTTGCCTCCCTTGCAGCCACAATGGCCTCACTTGAGGTTGGCAAATGCCTGGCAACCCTCGCCGGCTAGAGATGTAAAGAAACACAAAGAAAGAGAAAAGTAAAGAAGGAAAATATAAGAAAATAAAAAAATGAAAAAGATAATAAAATTCAAAAAATATTATTTAAAAAAATGTTTACGTCATTGCCGATCGTGCCATAAGATGGTCGGCGTTCACGTTAGCAATTTCCAGTCAAAATTGACCAGATTGACTCAATTGGCAAAACATGAAATGGTTTAGAATTGAATTGGTAAAAGTGCAATGTTTTTAAAATTTTTTGGACAAATTTCCCCTTCTTGTTGCATTAAGTTTCTAATAAGGATATTGTAATGCAATAGGCAAGTTTAGTTCATTGAAATTCAAAATCAACAAGTGTAATTACAGTAATTTTGAAAATTAATGCTCTGTAATAGGTCGAACCCTCTCGACCGCCAGAGTTCTGACTATTAACCATTTTTAGCCTCGTTTTCTTCCACTTTTCAACGTTGCATATGACCATCGATGCACTCCCATAACTCAACCGCATGCCTTGCTTCTTCGTTTCTTTTTCTTTCTTTCTTTTTCTGTAGATTTTGTCGATGAGTACTTTTAAATTTCAGATTAGACAACCAAATCAGAAAGTTTCCAATGTTCAAAATACACCCTCCTTTTTTTTTATTTGCAATCTCACTCCCGTATGCTTTTTCCGTATCAATTTCGGAGCACCCCAACCCTTCTTCCCAGTCTTTTTCATGTGCAATGATCATGTAGTCATGGATTTATCTATCCTTAACAAAGGCATTTTGGAAAGGTTAGATAGTTTGACATAAAAGCTGTTTCAACCTATCACCAATAACCTTATAAATTATCTAGTAAAGGAAAATACACAAATTGACAACCCTATAATGAGATACTTCCTCGAGATTTGGGATTTTAGGAATGGGAACTATCAATGTATTGTTGGGATTGGGGAGAAGTGTACCTGTTTCAAAGAATCTTCTAACTGTGAAAACAGAAAAAAAATCACCAAAAATCTCAAATTATGTTACCTTAGACACATTTACCCTAAATTTTTTTTATGACACCAAAAATCCTAAACTATGCTATTTGTGACACATTTACCCCATTGTACTTTAGTCCGTAGATATTTTCGTCTTTTTTGCTTTTTCTTTTTTTTTTATTTCGGGCGAGGGCCGCCCTCACCTGAGTTGAGCAAGGGTCAGCTCGCCTGGGCGAGCGAGGGCGGCCCTCGCTCAACGGCGACGAGAGTTGCCCTCGCCTGAGTCGGGCGAGGGCCACCCTCGCTCGCCCAGGCGAGGCGACCCTCGCCCGATGCCAACGAGGGTTGGCCTCGCTAGGTCCGGTGAGGGCCGCCCTCGCCTGACGCAAGCGAGGGCCAACCTCGCCGGAAAGGAAAAGAAAAAAGGAAAAAGCAAAAAAGACGAAAATATCCATGGATTAAAGTACTATGGGTAAATGTGTCACAAATAGTATAGTTTCGGATTTTTGGTGTCACAAAAAAAAGTTCAGAGTAAATGTGTCACAAGTGACATAATTTTGAGTTTTTTTATGGTTTTTTCCCACGAAAATATTGATTGATCCAAGAATTACCCAGAATTTCCAAATAGAAGAGGCTAGGGAACCCATAAGGACCGGAAGATTTTTGGAGGGCAAGTTAGAAGGGAGATGTGTCAATCTCCGTACCAGTCACTGTTGCAGACAAGGCCTAGTTCACTTCATCAGAGGCGAAACATCAAATCCGGCCCTCCAAGTTCTCCTAAATTCTTGTGACATTGCCATCACTTCATGCTCATGTTCCAGCCATCTGGTACCATCCATCCTAACTTGCATGATCTTATTATTAGCAACTTCATTGAAGGGGTTATTTGGTGGAAAATTTTCTCATGTTTTTATCCGCAAAAAACAACCGATTAACTTTGGAACGCTGGTGCCAAGCCATTTCCTCTCTATTAGACACGTCAGCCAACTTTTGTTTTAATTCAACCTTTTACTAAACATCTTTGTCATCATCTACACATTCATCCGGGACCACAGCTAACTTCTTTTTTAGTTGCATCAGGACCGCTTACTCCATTCAATTGAAGCTCTCCTAAAACAACAAAGTTTCTAGCTTACTCCACTCAAGTTTGTAGCTTCTAACTTCTGAGTTCTAGGCCTGAGTAATCACTTCTTTGCACTGATCAGAAGTAGTCCAAGCACTTTCAAATCTAAAAATTCTTGGGCTCTTTATATCATCAAAGGATATATCAATAATAATAATGGAATGGACAGAGCCCCTAGCAGGATGATGAACCTGAGATTTTAGGTGGTAAGCTTTCCGTTCAGCGGTAATAAGAGACCACACTTCTTTTAGCCGTCGAACAATTTCATTCTCCCAGATTGCCTCAATACTCATCACTGTCCATCTTTACTACAGATGCTAGCTTCTCTTCCTACTCATCTAGCAGTATTCTGTTATTGGCAAAGGCCTTCTTGCTCCTTACTAAGAGCATTCCTGCAGCAACACAGATTTAATGTCACATCTCTAAGACTCACATCCTTCCATCCCACTCCACAAGCAGATTTCACAACTTCTCTACAGCCTTGATTTGTCAACCACATACTTTCGAATTTGAATGTCTTCTTTACCTAAATATCACCGAATGTAGTATGTTACAAGAGAGGGCAGTGGTCTGAGCCAAATTAAATGTCAGGGAGCTAGGCTAAAGTTACTTCTAGCTGCTGCCTGTTGCCAATCCTCTATCTAACCTCTCCCTTACTTTATCATTCTCATCTCTTTTATTGGACCAGGTGAAGCATTGCCCATGAAAGTCCATATCCAACATACCCAGTTCAAACCTAGTCTTTGAAACTTCCCCATGTTCCTGTAAGGCTGTAGCTGACGCCTCTTCCTCTCTTCCAACCCCTTTATTTCATTAAAATCCCATATGCATAACCATGGATAGACGTTACTGCTAGCCATTGCCTTTAAATTCTTCCAATTCCTCTGTCTCCTTGATGTTTTTGGTTCAGTATAAACCCAAGCAATTCTGTAAACAGAGCACTTAAAATTGTGGTATTAACAAAGTTCTGGTATGCCCATTTCATCTATACTAGAACTTCTTTATAGCACAAAGCTAATCCTCCAGTCAGTCCAATTGGATCAACATCAACATAACATTTATTATTGGGGTCCCATACAATTATTATTACCGACTGAATGGGTAGTTCTGTGTTTGTGTGAGCTTGAATGAAATTTAATCGAGATTTTGTACTGGATAAAATGCGTGAGCTGTGATAATATTGACCCTGAACATGACAATTTTGGTCGGGATTTGGGTTAAGATGATGGATTTATTCGATTCAGCTGATATTACATCGAATTATTTAATACGAAAAAAAGTAACCAAAAATTATGGAATCAAGTCTAATTAAAGTAGGGAAAAAAAAAGAAACGGATTTTAGATTTTATAATGACCGATTGTGTGATGGCAAAGGCCATTCTCTATGGCGGCCCAAGGAAAGGGACTGAAGTGCAACGTTGGTCGACCAGAAGTTGGGTCCCCAACAATATGGTTATATCGTTTAGAAAAATTATTTAATGACAAATGTCTTCCTTATCAATAACATTTTATACCTAACTATTTTCGTGGATAATGAAAATATTTTTCATTCGTTTATTTTTATAGACAATACAAAGAATTATTTTTCGGAAAGCCTTTCCCAAATTTTGAGTTTTTCGTGAAATAAACGCACCCTAAGGCTTTGTTTGTTTTGCGAAAAACATTTTCCTCATTTTCAGGAGTTTGGTTCGCTTAGGAAAATAAGTCAATGGAAAATGTTTTTTTTTTGTAATTGCCTCTTTTAAAAATTGAAAAAAATATTTCAAACTATGACTAGGTATCGGCGCTTGGAACCGAAACTCTATGCTTGTGCATGAAAACCCCAACACTGGTTCCTAACATTTAGAACCGAGTCTCCAGCGCCCCGTGCCCGGGTCTATGAAGGCCGTGATCAAGTCCTCGATGCTCAAGCTTTGATCCCTGGTAGTCAAACCCGGGTTCACAAAGTTTGTGAGCAGGTCCTCGGGGCTCAGGCTCAAGTCCTTGGTTAAAACATTCATTCTTATAAAAAATACAATTTTTTAAAAATCAAAATTTTAATTAATTTTTATTTTTATTTTTCATTCTTCCTTGGCCAGTCGCCGGCAATTGGCCACAGGTGAGGGATGAACTCGAGCCTCATCGGCCTTGGGAGAGCTCGTCCCTCGCCTGTGGCCGGCGACCAATTGAGGAAGAAGGAAAATAAATAAAATAAAATACTTAAAAATTTGAATTTTTTGGTAATTTTCCTAGAAAAATCAAATCAGGTTATTCATACCAAATGGCAGAAAATATTTTCTAGTTCATTTTTTGGTTTCAGCCAAACACCAATAAATTTTGTCATTTTCCTCTAAAATGACTTACTAGAAAATATTTTTTGGAAATGTCACAATTTTCATGAAACAAACGGAATCTTAAGGTGCATTTGTTTTGCTGAAAACTCAATGATAAAGGAGCAAAAAGCATTTTCTAAGAATACGGTTAGTTTTCTTTTGTGTGATAAATGATTAAAAACGTTTTCTGATATTTGGATCTCATTGGAAAATGATTTCATTCTCATGACCATTTTCAAGAAAAAAAATTGAATTTTTAAATATTTTTATTTTTTTTTAAAAAAAATTATAACTTCTCAATATTTTTTATTTTTCTCTTTTTTATTTTTTCTTTTCTTTTTTTAAATTCTAATTTTCAATTGTATTTTCTTTTTATTTTTCCTTCTTCCTTTGCCACGACTGGCCAACGACAACCACAGGCAAGGTCGAGGTGCGAGCTCGCCATACATGGTGAGGTTGAGCTTTGCCTGAGGCCGGGGAACTCGAGCTCGCCAAATCCTAGTGAGGTCGCGAGTTGCTAGACAGCACTTGTACCTTGTCGCCGGTCATTGTCAAGGCCGGCAACCGGCGGAAGAGGGAGAAGGAAATAGAAAAAGAAAGAAAAGAAAATAATAAAAAAAATAAAACAAAATGAAATATTAAAAAATTCGAGAGGAGCAATTCTAGAAAAGTGTTTTCACCTCTTTACATTTAGGAATTTACTTTCCTAAATTTATGCATGAACATTTTTGTTGACCGAAAAGTGTTTTCAATTAACTAGTCATTTTCGGCGAACCAAACACGTGAAAGTTCGGAAAATCAATTCTCAAAAGACTCTTTCCTCCAAACAAACACACCCTTATATACCGATGCTTTTTCCCAGAGGAAATGGCTTGGCACCAGCATTCCAAAGTTAATCGGTTGTTTTTTGCGGATAAAAACATGAGAAAATTTTCCACCAAACAACCCCTTCAACGAAGTTGCCAACAATAAGATCGTGCAAGTTAGGATGGATGGTACCAGATGGCTGGAATAGGAGCATGAAGTGATGGCAATGTCGCAAGAATTTAGGAGAACTTGGAGGGCTAGATTTGATGTTTGGTCTCTGATGAAGTGAACCAGGCCTTGTCTGCAACAGTGACTGGTACAGAAATTGACACAGCTCCCTTCCAACTTGCCCCCCAAAAATCTTCAGGTCCTGATGGGTTCCCTGGCCTCTTCTATTTGGAAATTCTGGGTAATTCTTGGATCAATCAATCTTTTCGCCGGAAAAAACCACTAAAAACTCTAAACTATGTCACCTATGACACATTTACCATGAACTTTTTTTTATAACACCAAAAACCCAAACAATATTATTTATGATACATTTACCTAATTGTACTTTAGTCCATGGGCATTTTCGTCTTTTGTGCTATTTTTTTTTCCTTTCCGGCGAGGGCGGCCCTCGTCGGCGTCGGGCGAGGGTCGCCTCGCCTGGGCGAGCGAGGGCAACTCTCGCCGGACGCTGGTGAGGGCCGCCCTCACCTAAAAGGAAAAAAAAAAAGAAAAAACAAAAACGACGAAAATACCCACGGACTAAAGTACAATTGGGTAAATGTGTCATAAATAGCATAGTTTGGGGTTTTTGGTGTTATAAAAAAAATTCAGGATAAATATGTCTAAGATAACATAATTTGAGATTTTTTATGGTCTTTTTCCTGTTTTCGCAGTTAGAAGGTTCTTTGAAACAGGTACACTTCCCCCCAATCCCAACAATACATTGATAGTTCCCATTCCTAAAATCACAAATCCCGAGGAAGTATCTCATTATAGGGTTGTCAGTTTGTGCACTTTCCTTTACTAGATAATCTATAAGGTTATTGTTGATAGGTTGAAACAGCTTTTATGTCAAACTATCTAACCTTTCCAAAATGCTTTTGTTAAGAATAGATAAATCTATGACTACTAGATCATTGCACATGAAAAAGACTGGGAATGGGTTAGGGTGCTCCGAAATCGATACGGAAAAAGCATACCATGGAGTGAGATTGCAAATAAAAAAAAAGGAGGGTGTATTTTGAACATTGGAAACTTTTTGATTTGGTTGTTTAATATGAAATTTAAATGTACTCATCGACAAAATCTACGAAAAAAAAAAAGAAAAAGAAACGAAGAAGCAAGGCATGTGATTGAGTTATGGAAGTGCATCGATAGTCATATGCAACGTTGAAAAGTGGAAGGACACGAGGCTAAAAATGATTAATAGTCAGAACTCTGGCGGTCGAGGGGGTTCGACCTATTACGGAGCATTAATTTTCAAAATTACTGTAATTACACTTGTTGGTTCTGAATTTCAATGATCTAAACTTGCCTATCGCATTACAATGTCCCTTATTAGAAACTTAATGCAGCAAGAAGGGGAAATTTGTGCAAAAAGTTTTAAAAACATTGCACTTTTACCAATTCAATTCAAAATCATTTCGTGTTTTGTCAATTGAGTCAATCCGGCCAATTTTAACTTGTCGTGACCTATCCGTCCCGATCGGGTTTAGGCCAAGAGGTATATGTCAAGGACCGAGGTACTCTTGAGTCTCATACCTCACACAACGAGAATTGTCTAATTTACACATTCGATTAAAGTCGCCACTAGCGATGATCAAGGATCGGCTAGAAATCCTAATCGAGACGCGGGAGTATCGTCTCGATATGTGCGAAAATAAGAGATTCTAAAATTCGGAGACTTGATTACACTAGCAATCTACTAGTGCCCTTTCGGTACCTAAACTTGATCACTCACAAACTAACGTGCTCGACAGCCTATCGCAAAAGTTAAGATTCCACCTAACCGTTCTAAAAATAGAAAATAACAATCAATGTATTAAAAACGCGCAACTAGATAATCATAAAGAAAATAAACAACTAGCAACTTAGCATCGTCTCTAGAAAGGAAAAGACAATCAAAAGCCCTAATGGCTTATCCAATTTTTGGGAATTTTTTCTAAGGTTTTCTCAATTTTTACAAGTTTTAAACTAAATCTAGAATGAGAAAAACACTAATATCTAGTGAAATTAAGCCCAAAAAAGATTTCTGAACATTTCCTAATTTTTTTGGATTTTTTGGAATTTTTCTGAATTTTTTTTATTTTTTTAACGTTTTTCAGGCTTTTTAATTTTTTGGATATTTTAACATTTTCGAATTTTTTTTGGAATTTTTAATATTTTTTAATATTTTAATATTCTTTTTGAATTTTTTCATTTTTAAATACTTTTTAATGTTTTAATATTTTTAATAATATAATAATTCCAGACCGGGTCCCCTGACCCGATCCGTCCAACACATGACCCGGAATCCCCCCCACTCCTTTTCTATTTTTTTATTCTTTTCTTTTGATTTTCCTTTTTTCTTTTGTCTTTTTCTTTTGTTTATTTTTCTTTTTTAATTTTTCTTTTTACTCTTCTCCCCCTTCGTGCCCATACACGTACTTCTACCTCGTGGATTCACCGAGACCTCCTCATCGCCGAAACTGGGATTACGCCGAGAACGCCCCACTGCCTGTCGTCGGCTCGGGCTGCCAGCGCCGATGACGGACGCTGGCCTTACGTCGTCACCGCCAACCAGCACTCCGGCAACCAACTCCGACCAAGAAAACGACCTCGACGAGGAAAAACTTGACTTTACGACTATTCTACTCTCAGCCCACCACAAACGTTTAACCCGGGCAAAAAGATCACAAACAAACACAAAAGGAGGATAGACGGCTAACGATTGCGGCCTTGAACCACGGGCATCGCTCCGGCGGAGGGAATCGATCTCCGGCAAAGGACTCGTCCATGGCCGACTCGAGCAACGAGAGATATGCCACAAAACCGAGAGAAATCACAAAGAAAACACAACGTAAGGCATCATTCAACAGATACATGAATTAACCAAACATAAACAAAATCGAGTTCCGAGCATCGAGTCCACAAAAAAAATGATTCGAATCTCCATCTATGCATTTTACCGAACGGGTGGCAAGCGGGTTCAAGCGAAGAACTTAGGCTGAGATTGAGGTTGTTTTTAGACTTAAATGTGCCGTGCAAAGACATGAGCAACTATATTGAACCACAACCTTGCCTCGGTTTGCATAGTAACGTCCAAAAACAATAAGACCAGATTCGGAGTTTTTAACTCAAAAGGCTTTGTTGGGGCATTTCGACAACAGGTGAGAGGCGCCTAAAAATGTGGCCATAGATCCGATTTTGACAAAGTTTACGGTCAATTTTCGACATATAACCTTTGGACCATCCTCACTGGGTGTCGAGCATATGTTTGCCTTGGTCGAGGGGGCCGGGCGACCACCGAATAGGCTCGGTGTGCCCGGCCCCCGAGAGGCAGGGGAAGGGGGGCGAAAACAGGGGAAGATAAAGGATGAGAACCCACCTGTTTGTGGCTGGCCGGCGGTAACGCGGTGGTCGGATGCTTGTCGGTGGCACCTTGGGGTCTTCTTCAGGTGGATGGGGACTCCCTACACTCAGATTTTCCCCAAAAGCTCTCGGTCCCTCCTCTAACTTTCTCTTCTTTGTTCGTGACGGACCGAGGCGAGACGCAACGGCTGGACGTGACGGACGTCCGGCGACGGTGGTCGGCTCTCAGGGAGGGGGGAAGAGATTTGCCGGCAAACCTCTCCGATGGAGGAGCCGGAGCGCTCTCTTCTTAGACCCCCTACCCTTCTTCTTCTTCTTCTTCTTCTTTTCGGTTTTCTCTCTCGCTCTCTTTCTCGGTCTTCTCTTCCCCTTTTAGGTCTCTCGAGCTCACTCACTCTTTCTGCTTCACCCCCGTCTTTTTTTTAGTATGTGCAGAACGTCTCCCTTTTGATGAATGGACTGCACGGTCAAAGAGAGAGAGCCCTTCATATCAGTCAAAGAAAGAAAAAGGCTACTTTTTTTCTTATCATTTTCTCTTTGAAATCCTTTCCCTTCCTTTTGCTCTTCCCGTAGCTCCCCCTTCTGGACGTGCATTCTCTGAGAGAAAGCAGATGGCTTTCCACTCTTTTGTCTTCTTCCGCTCTTCTTTTGAAGGAGATGTTCAACTCCCCTTTTTTGTCCTTTCCCCATTTTTCTTCTTTTCTGTTAGCGTGCCCAGAGGGAGACCCCTCTTTTGTCTGCTCTCTCTTTTCTTTTTTTTTTTTTTTCTCTTTTTCTTATTATTATTATTATTATAATTTTTTAAAATTTTTTATAATGATGATTTTTTTACATAAAATAAAAATGAAATAAAATAAAAGGAAAATATGTTTCCTTAAATTCTACTAATGCAAATGCGCCTAATATTTTAGAGGTTAAAAATTAATCCCTAATTTTCTATGCAATTAAACTCTAAATGACTAAACAAAATTTAAGTGTCAACATGATCGGAAATTGTTAACGTGGACGCCGGCCATCTTGTGGCACGACCGACAATGACATGAATATTTTCTTAAATGATATTTTTTGAATTTCATTATCTTTTTCATTTTTTATTTTCTTCTTTACTTTTTTCTCTTTTTTTTCCTTTTCTTTTCTCTTCCTTTGTGTTTTTAGCGAAGGTCACCAGGCCCTTGCTGATCTCGAGTGAGGCCATTGTGGCAGCAAGCGAGGCAACCTCTCCCGCGGCCACGATGGTCTAGGCAAGGGCAAGGGCAAGGGCAGCAAAGCCCTTGCAGACCGCGAGCGAGCGAGGGCCGCGACCCTCGCCTAGTGGACTTAATTATCAAAATGTGAAATAGTTTATGACTGAATTGATAAAAGTGTAATATATTTTTTGGACTTTTTGGATAATTTTCCCTCCATTAGCGAGCGTGAGACTTTTGTGAAAACACCCTAAATGAGCTAACGGTCCCCTCCCTACTCTTTTACTAATGAAAAATTTTCATCGAGCAATATGTTTGCAAAGTCCAACTGTTCCTAAGTTTATGTTGCTTGGTGTTTGAAAAGCTTATGTGGCAAAATTCGAGTAATTATGTGCTAAGTTACTCACTATAATGACGAGAGAAAACTCAACTTAAATACGTAAATCTCTATCCCTATGCAAGTAACCTTTTGTTTAAAAAAAGAAGCATTGTTAGTAGAAAATGTACGAGATATTTTGGGTTCAAAGTTACCTGCTGTCATACTCGTACATCTAATAAGGGTTGCGCAAACACAACAACAGAAGAAAACGAAATGCACACGTGACCACAAACACGTGCAATTTGTAGAAACAATCACAATAGCTAAACCCACTTTGATACAATAGGGAAGTGTCCATTAAAATTTAAAAGTAAGTCGGATTATTACGCTACGCTAATTTTAAATCGACCGTTTTCATGTGACTATCGTATTCGGATTTCTGTAGATAAATATCGTTCCCATTCGACTCGGCATAAAAGTCGTTACTTAAATCATACTCAAACATTACAAAAAAACTGATTTTTTCCGACGAATTTTCCAACGAAAAATTTGGAAAAATTTGTTGGAAAACGAATTTCCAACGAATTTTCAAACGAAAAAAAATTCGTTGGTAATAGGTCGTTGGAAATTTTTCCAACGAAAAATTTCAATTTTCGTTGGAAATTTGCAACGAATTTTATTTCGTTGGAAAATTCGTTAAAAAACTCATGGCTAAATTCGTTGGAAAGATTACAAAAAAAAAATTTTTTGGTCGAAAAATCGTGAAAAGTTTTTTCCAACGAATAATTTTTCGTTGGAAAAATTACAAATTTTTTTTTGGTCGAAAAATCGTGGAAATTTTTTTTCCAACGAAAAATTTTTCGTTGGAAAAATTACAATTTTTTTGTCAAAAAATCGTGAAAATTTTTTTTCCAACGAAAATTTTATTTTTTTCGAAAAATCGCCCTCGCTACAGGCGAGGGCCAGCCTCGTTACCGGCGAGGCCCTCGTCGCCGGCGAGGGCCGAGCTCGCCGGCCATGGCGAGCTCGAGCTCGTCGCCGGCGAGGGCCAGCCTCGTCGTCCATGGTGAGCTCGCCCCTCACCATGGCCGGCGAGGGTCAGCCTCGTCGCCGGCGAGGGCCGAGCTCTCCCAGATCTGGGCGAGCTCGAGCTCGTCGCCGGCGAGGCCCAACCTCGTCGCGGGCTGGCGACGAGGAAGCGATCGAGAAAAGGAGGGGGAGAGGCGGGCGACGAGGGGCTCGGGGGAGCTGAGGAAGGGGTGGCGGCCGGGGAGGGGGCGGAGGCCGGAGGCGCGGGGGACGGGGGAGTCGGGGGCGAGGAGGAGGCGATCGAGGTGGACAAAGTGGCCGAGCTGGAGGCGGTTGGAGAGGATGAGGTCGGCGTCACGGTCGGAGAGGGAGACGTAGGTGGAGTGGAGGGAGTCGGAGAGGTGGAGGAAGAAGCTGTGGTTGGGCCAGAGGTCATCGGAGGCGGCGAGGGCGGGGACGATGTCGACGACCTGGAGGAGGGCGGAGCGGTGGTCGCCGGCGACGCGGGCGTTGGAGGAGTTCATGGACTGGTCGCCGGCTTCAGGGTCGCCATCTTTCTCGGTCTGCTCTCTCTGCTCTTCTGCTTCTGCTTCTCTGTCTCTGCGTGTGTATGTGTGGATGGGATGGGAAGAAGGTGTGTGTGCCGAGAAGAAAGAAGAGAGAGGAGAGAGAGAGTGAATCTGTCCAAGATTCAAATTCAAAATCCCGCGAATATTACTAATTTTTTAGTATGTACAATTTTTCGTTGGAAAATTGTACACACTAAAAAAATTCATCGGAAAATTGAAATTCGTTGGAAAATTCGTTGGAAATTTCCAACGAATTTTCCAACAAAAATTGTACACATTGAAAAAATTCACCGGAAATCGAAAATCGTTGGAAATTTCTAACGAATTTTTCAACGAAAATTGTACACATTGAAAAAATTCACCGGAAAATTGAAATTCGTTGAAAAATTCGTTGAAAATTTCCAACGAATTTTCCAACGAATATAAAAAAGCCGAACAAGATCGATTTTTTTAATTCGTTGGAATTTCCAACGAAAAAAAATTCGTTGGAAATTTCCAACGAATTTTCCAACGAAAATTGTACACATTGAATAAATTCACCGGAAATTGAAATTTGTTGGAAAATTCGTTGGAAATTTCCAACGAATTTTCCAACGAAAATTGTACACACTGAAAAAATTCACCGGAAAATTGAAATTCGTTGGAAAATTCGTTGAAAATTTCCAACGAATTTTCCAACGAATATAAAAAATGCCGAACAAGACCGATTTTTTTTGAATTCGTTGGAAAATTCGTTGGAAATTTCCAACGAATTTTCCAACGAATTTTGTACACACTAAAATAATTGCCGGAAATTCAAATTCGTTGGAAAATTCGTTGGAAATTTCCAACAAAAAAAAATTCGTTGAAAATTTTCCAACGAAAAAAAATTTATTGGGAATTTTCCAACGAAAATTGTACACACTAAAATAATTGCCCGGAAGATCTAAAATTCGTTGGAAAATTCGTTGGAAATTTCCAACGAATTTTTTTTCGTTGGAAATTTCCAACGAATTTTCCAACGAAAATTGTACACACTAAAATAATTGCTGGAAATTCAAATTCGTTGGAAAATTCGTTGGAAAATTTGCGACAAATTTTCCAACGAAAAATTTTTCGTTGGAAATTTCTAACGATTGTTGCGACGAAAAATTTTTCGTTAGAAATTTCCAACGAATTTTATTTTTTGTTGGAAAATTTGTCGCAAATTTTCCAACGAAAATTTTTGGAGGCTTTGTACATGGAAGGACTAGTACGTGTCTAATTACATTATTTGTGTCTCTAATTTATTCCCTATAATTTCGTTCAAAGCTAGAATTTGACTTGCAAAAAAAGTATATAAGTCTCGGGAAGGTAGAGCTAGGAATGGAGCTATTGAAGAGGGCCGCGCAAATCGGGCACTTCGGAGCTTCCTATGCCGTCGAACTCCTCCTTGTTGGCGAAGGTGGCGAATTATTGGAGGAAGGAGCTCGACTGTTGAGACAAGTCTACGCGAGCGGGCGAGTGGTGGAATGTCGCAAGAAGTTTCTCCACGTCGTGCACAACATCTGGTGGAAATATGCATCGTTCTTCAAAAAAGAGCCTCCTCGCTATTACTGCCCAGTGGAGACCAAGCACCGCAAGAAGAGAGGATGGGTGTGCGACATCGACCATTACGACGACACCGAATGCAAACAATGCATTTGCCGAACGGAAATAGAGATCCTCTGCGAGTATCGCATACGGCCGTGATTGCGAGGTTTCATTACTTGGTGCATGATACACTCACATGCCGTCGACGCCAGAAGGTGTAAGAGATTGTGCAAATTATATGTATTGGCTTCGATTAGTATGACGTTGTGCGTTCGAGGGCCCCCAGCCAGTCCAAGGTTTGGGCCTTTTACGAGGGATTTGTGTGTTTTTATTTTTATTTTTATGTAGTTGTATCTTTCTTGCAATATGTTTTATCCGGACTCCATCTCTATTTTTTGTGCTAATGAAATATCGGCATAGTGATTAGTTTTGATTTCTACTGGTGATAAACCCGTGCCTCCGGCACATGGAGAATACATAATACTATTAAATAAAATTATTCCGACCAGAATTTTTTTCTAAGATCAAAAGATATATCATGAACAATCTTTTAATAAAAATCTAGAAAGGGAAAATAAGTGTGTATATAATGAGTTCAGAATTCACATTTTTATTGTTTTTCTCAACAAAAAAAAAAAAGTTCGGCGTTTTACAACAAGGTATCGTCGAAATGCATTTCTGGTTTCTATTAGAGGAGAAATATTCAGTAGTATCAGCGCGCCACGTCAACTGATGACGTGCCGTGTATTTGCCTAGTTGGATCCATTTAGAGGCTGACAGGTGGCAAATGTTTTATAATGAAATAAACACATCTGAAAATTGGACTGCTGTCCATAAATGCTTATAGTAGCTTTTTGCAGCAAAAAATTTGAACACCCCAACCAGAAGGGAGAGAGAGTTTCTCCTTCGGATGCATCTAAAACATGCAGTAACCTATCGATGACAGATCAATAGCAAAGTAACCCCTGCTTTGCCCTAACTATTCACACGAGCAGGCTACCTGGCCCAACATAAACATACGTGTCATTAAACAATTGCAGACATTCTTACCTTGCCTTGGCACACACGCCTTGCACGTTATAAACCATCATATATAATCATAATGCAAGCATATAATGTAATCAGAATATGCAACAACTTTTCCATTCACAATGCATCAACACATGTCCCAATTATAAGATAAAATCGCTTCGACCCGTCCCATACCGTGCCTCACAATTTCATCCCATAACCAAGCACAATGCCACCACAATCTTTCACACTTATTTCAATTACTACAACCACACCAGAGGCTATGCCACAACCCGCGATATTCGCTTTAGGTTGGCGATCTTCTGGTATATCCGAGCATTATCTTGCCCCATCGAGCACGGAATCGTCTCACCCGACCACTATGACGGCATATCCCATAAATGGGTTCATTCCAAATCTGATTCGCGAATGACTACATCTCCCCTGCTACCAGCGACGGCTTTCAATTACCAAATTGGGGACACCCGTTAGGGCCACGGCCAAACCCTAGGTTGGCGGTCATCTGGTATACGGTTTTCCAATATAACCGGGCATGAAAGGAACCTTTAGGTGATCATGCACACATAGCAACACTCAGGTTCCATCATTATAATTTTCAATAGCCGATGCAAATATAATCCGTGCTAATACGTTGAAATATCGCAACTTCCACACATAAAAATGTACTAAAATATTCACACGTGATTATGCACATATCAATAAATTCCTAAACTTAGCATGCTTCTATATTCAAGTATCCACAACATATTTCTCACATAAAACTTAACAAATAAACCCGACACCTCGGGGTTTATTAATTGAATGCCACAATTCTATACTTAACAATAACCAATCAATTCAATTGGCTATACAAGCCAATTTACAAGGAAATTTCCAACTTAGGCATAACAATTCAAGCCTAAAATAATCACAATTTATTTTCGGAAATTCCACAAAATATTTTAATTCCGAAAATTAATAAAATATTAATATTTAAATTCGAAAATTAATTTAATTAATAATAAAATATTAATTATAAAAATAATCGGATAGCTTATCGTCAAATCCTCGATAGCTTATCGCAATATTGGCGATAGCTTATCGCATTTTCTCGATAACTTATCGAGTCCACTTATCACTTATCGCAGTAACTTATTGACTAATCCTTAATTAATTAGTACTAAACATAATTAACTTAAACTAACTCATCCTAATCAAGTTTAACATACTAATCAAGGATTAGGGCAATAACTCACCCGATTGAAAATCCGAAGACACTGGCACGTCAACGGTGGCGAGGGCTACACGTGTCACGGTCCAAAAATGACACGTAACGATGGCGGCGGCTGGGTCTTGGCTGGACAGCAGCTTCGGCTGCTCTGTGGGGGGCTGAATGGGCGTCTATGGGTGGCGCACGGCGGTCCGGCGGCAAGGGAGTGGCTATGGGCGGCTTGGGGACGAAGATGGGGGTGAATGGCGGCTAAAAACAAGGAAAAAGGAAGAGAAAAGAGAGAGAAAAGGGGGCTGCCAAGGGGAAAAACAAATTTGAAAGAGACAGGGAGAGAGAAAGACAATAGAGAAAAAGAGGGAGAGAGAAATATTAATGCTTGCCCCTAAAGTCCTCTTCCATCGTCACAGGACACCAAAATCTTCTCTCTTAATATCCTTTTGTTTCTAGGACATAAATGCTTGAAGGGCATTTTCGTAAATTCACCCCTGACACTATTCACGGTTACTATTCACATGGGCTCTGGCCAGCAAACTTGGGTTCGGGATTGAATGGGCCCAATTGGAAGAGAAATGGGCTTGAAAAGCTTAATGGGCTTTCCTTTGGCTCATTGGGTTTTGGTCTTGGGCGTGAGGCCCACTGGGCTTTTTTCCGGTCCACTCCCTTGTGGGCTTCCATTCTCGGCCCACTAATTCCTTTGTCAAAAGTTTCGGGGCCCAAAACTATTCCCGATTTTTACCCCAACTAACTCGGACCAGAAAATCTTGGAACAATCCTTAATCGAAAACCTATAAGCAGATCAAGGCTCGTGGCTAAACTTCAATGGAAAGTGTCCTTAATACGGCCTATTCGAGTTAGATGGCCTCTTGGGGTGTCACTAGCGTGACTTATGGTTGATTCGTTAATATATCCATATTCGACTCTCGTTAATCTATGGATCATTCTCGGTTGTCATGTAATTATATGGAATTGACTTATCTACCCGGAGCACGTGATCTGGTGAAATTGACTTAAGATCGTTTGGATTTAGTATAATGATCGTGCGGAATCACTCGCAATATGACTATATATACTTTCGCCGAATCGATTCCGAACTTTTCATTGATTGACCCGTGACGTCATAATATCATCCCGCATCGATCCTTATGGTCGAGCTATTTTCCATGGTCGAGTACTCTAGTCGATCGCATTTTCCAACCCTCAATTGCCTTTCCTAATCAAATAGTTGACCCATGAACGATTCGTGAATTGACTCATGGTCTAATCCTGCTATTAGAGTATTGACAGTTTAAGCCACTTCGCTTGCGTAATTAGGTTCCGAATCGAGGATGTCACATTTAATGTTTTAATTTTTCCTAAAACTGTGATTGTTTAACCAAGAGAAGATGCTAGAGATACGCACAAAAACAATTTCGAGTTCGACACTAGAGACCGGAGGCGAGGTATCACGGTTCGGACCACTATGTCATGTATCGCTAAATTATGAATCTAATGTTTTAACTTTATATTTGCTCATTGGGGTTAATTTATGATATGCATAAACAACTGCAAAAAAAAATATCTAGATTTGCAAATGGGACCTATAATATAAACTCAAAATTTGCAAAGGACTTTTTGCAACTAGCGAATTTGCACCCTTTTAATCAGGCAAATAAATATTATGTACAAATAAATTTAGCAACGAAATTTTCATGGTGGAAAAGTTGCAAGTAAATTCACATGAACTTTTAGCCACGAAAAGTTTAGTGGCCTGATGCGTCGATTTGTTTCGTGGCAAAAAGTATATAGACTTTTAATAATAAGGAATGTGGTGTTGCCAAGAAATTTCTCCTACGAAAATTTTGCAGCTAAAAGTACAGGTTTTTCCCACGACGTTGTCACCACGAAATATTTCGTGAGCAAAGATAATTCAACCTCTACGGAATTTGACGCTTCGGTCACGAATTTTTCCTTGCCTAATGTGATTAGCCACGAGATTTTGTGCTGCCAAAGCTACGACAACTCACGAAATTTTCGTCGCAAAAGGTTGGCCCTTTAGGTTCAGCTTCTATTTCACGCCTTTTGCCGTGAATTATCTTCGTGGTGAAAAGTATACTTTCGGCTACGAAATTGCTCGATCTCGACAAGGTCTACTGCTGCATGCCTTCAGCTACGACTGATCGATCAGCCACGAAATTCCAGGCTTCTATCCACCGAATTCCGCCGCGGTGAAAGGTTAATTTTTTTGTAGCGCCCACTCAACATTAACAATCGAAAACAAGGTTGATAAAGTCGTGTCCGGAGGACACTTTTTTATACCGACAGAATGTAATAATCAGTAACAAGCTTTGAAGCAGTGGGAAGGACAAAACAAGGATGGAAGGGAAGTCAACTGTTCAATGGATATCATAGTAGCAGATACAAGATATTGGATAACATTCATTCGCACCAAAAGAGCTCACTAGAAAACAACGCGAATGGTGAATAGAATCCAGAGAAGACATCTCATGACAACACACATATATGCGAACAAGCTTACACGCATAAGGGAGGACGCCAACAATTAAAAATACTCTGAAGTGACGTCACGTGAGGCTAAACTCTTCAAGGGCTGGTGGCTGGAGTTGGAGCGAGGAAAGGAATAGAGGGAATCTTAGCGGGAGAAGTAGGGATGCTTGGCATTGGCGGCAACATGGTAGGTGCGGTTGGCAAGCTCGGAAGCGGCGGCAGAGTAGTTTCAGGCGGTGTTGGTTGTGTGGTGAGCAGCGCCGGCTGTGTGGGCTGAGCCCGGGTCGTTGGGATGGCAGCCATTGGTAGCGTGGTGACCTTTGGCAATGTCGGCATGGTCGGCAGCATAGGCAATGATGTCGGTAAAGTTGGTACGGCGGGACGAGACGGAATGAATGCCATAGTTGATTGAAGCAGATGACGAGCTCCGAAACTCATATTGATGATCGAGAAAATTAGGGCGATGAAGAGAACAAAGCCCTTAGAGGAAGAAGCCATATTGGTATATGGAGTCTGGATATTGTGCTGTGATAGGCTCAAAGGACTTGAAATCAATGAGCTGAGAGGAATGGAATGGCTAATTGTGTCTGTGTAAATGGAGGAAGGGGATGGGAGTTTATATAGCAAGCGATAGTCACATAGAATTTTGGGTTGTGATGATAAGTTGGTGACTGATTTTTGGGTTTGGTTAGGACAGAAAAACAGAACATCTCTTTATAGGTTCTTTGTTAGCTCATAACCTCAGCCCAATCTTCCACCGGCCAAAAGGAAAAACAAAGGTCAAATCTGTTGTTCTTGTTCTGCCAGATGGCCACGCTTTCATGAAGTCAACCTTCTGGATTCTAACATATCAATCTAGGGTTTCTACGTGTTGCCTCGACTGATTCCTCGGATACTTTCGACATTGTCAATGTCATTTGGGGTGAACTCCTAGTCCTTGAAGAGAGTTAAGACTTGTGGGACTTCAACAACCGAATCGAGCCCAAAATACGAAGATAAGTTTATGTTCATTGAAACATGTGACAATGCAACTGCATAAGTCTAGCATGTTTGACGTCATATGGAAACGTTGATAACTATGTTAGTGACATTTCATTGAAGTTTTTTTCCTCCACTATTTTTTCAAAATTTGAAGTACATAGCTACCACGGATGATGCCGGCACTGCGAAACATTTTCCTTAGTTTATTTAATAGAATGAGCTACGTAAACCAAATATATGGTGCAAGGACTCAACTTCACATAAAAATCCTTAGTGTTCTCCTTAAGCAATTAGAAAGGGTTGAAGAACAAATGGTGTCTTTACCCCAACTAGAATTGCCATCAAAATTTGGGGGGAACATCCTCAAGTCCATATGGTACTCCTCTTCGTGTCTCGATGTATTTCAGCCGCCGTTGATCAAAATCTCATTTTTATAAATTCACAATTTCTCGAGTAACAAAAAGGAGCTCCGTACCGGTTGGAGGATCCACACCCGAAATTTATGTCACTGCAAATTCATCCGAAACAATGTGGAATGACATTTCGGAGATCTCCAGCAAATTACTTGGCAAATGAACCCACCAAAAAAACAATCAATCAGGGCGAAACATACTGCTCTCCTTCATTTCCAATCAATCGTATCCATCTTTTAACTCCATAAAAATGCTGTTAACAGTGATGCACTTCCAAATTAGACAAAGAAATCAACTCCATTTGATTATCTAGCTAAAAGCAACCGTTATAAAATGTTCGATAGGGCACAAACACATGCGAGTAATACACCATTTTATGTGAATTTGAAAGAGACAGGTTGAGGAACGATGTCAATTCAGGATAGATGTAGCACTTTTTGGTTAAGTTGCTTTTCTATTTGAATCTTCTCCTCATAAATCAAATTGATTGTACTGCACGTAACAATGAGTTTGGAAGATGGAAAAAAACACAACAAAATGTGAGTCTAGTCACAAATCGATACATATATATCATAAATACATAGGTACATCACAATGGAAAAGACTTTTATTCACACCCAAAGATCTCCCTAGAAATAGTCATGGCCACGGTTCGGAACCGGCCGGTTCCGATTCGTAATTTAAAAATTTTAAAAATAAATTATGAAATAAAAAAATAAATAATTATAAAAATATGAAATAATGAATTATTCAATATAAATTATAATCAAAATAAAAATTGTAGAGGTGATCAGTTCTAGGTCGGAGCCGGGAACCGAACTGGTAAGACCGGTCTTTTAATTTTAGAACTAGAAACCGGACCGGCAAACCATAGAACCGAGAACCGAGAACTGAACCATTAGTCCGGTTCTAAGCGGTCCAATGGAACCATTTGCTCCTAACTAGCAAAGGATCGTAGCCACAAAAGGCATACAACTTCACATGCTCATGGCTTGGCTTTGCTTGGATTTTATAAACAATTCCTTTGATGGTCTCTTCATTCCCATTCGATGTGGGACTCTTGGCATTTGCATTCAAGGCAAATCGAGAATCCCACATCGAATGGGAATGAAGAGACCATCAAAAGAGTTGTTTATAAAACCCAAGCCAAGCCTTGTAATTAGAGTTCAATACACCCAAGTCAAGCATTGCATTTGGATATCAATGCACTTACAATGCATGGCAATTAGAGTTCAATTTGTTTTATAAAAAAAATTAAGTTATTATTATTATATTTTTTAAATAATTTGGAATCGGAACCGGCTCCGATTCCGAACCGCAAGCCTGGTCAACGGGCTGGGCCTGGGTTTGATCGGGCCGGTTCTGGGCCAAAACTGGCCCGTGGCCATGACTACCTAGAAAACAATATGAATGATCCATGGAATCCCAAAAGACGTCATAACACGAGACATGTGTATCCGAACAATTATACAAACAAAAGGAGGCACTCCAACATATGAAAAATACTCTCAGGTAACCTCGTACGGTACTCAAATCTTCAAGGGCTGGTGGCTGGAGGAATAAGGAAAGGAATATAAGGGATTTTAGGGAGAGAAGTAGCGATGCTTGGCATTGGCGGCAAGGTGGTTGGCATGGTTGGCAAGCTTGGAAGCAGTGGTAGAGTGGTTGGCATGGTTGGCAAGCTTGGTAGCGTTGACTGGGTGGTGGGCAAGATGAATGAGTGAGTACCTAAGGAAAGGAGGTGAGGAAACCTCGGGACGACGCGGGGGAGACCTCGGCGATGTAGATGGTGGCAATCATGGGAGTGAAGCTGACACCGACTTGGGTGACGGCGCGGCCCGACAGAAGAAAGGCTTTGATGGGAAGGAAGCTCATGAGGAAGCTCCCGAGTAAGAGGAAAACCCCTACCAACATAATGGTGTAGTGGCGGCCAATTTGGTCAGAGATCTGCCCTGCCATTATCGACACGAAGAGAGAGAGAGCGCGTGCAAGATCACCTCCTGGTACTCAACCTATCTATCGGGATTCCTCTTGTCCTTGTCTATGTGCACTAGTGCCTCACTCCCCACTCATCGTCTCAAGAGGGCTCCCAGGAGGACTCCCTTGAGGAGGGCTCGCCTGAAGATTGGAGTCATCGATCGCCTGAGTACTAGAATGCTTGGTCACCTAAGGACTGGGGTCCTCGATCGCATGAGGATTGGAGTTCTCGATCATCTCTAGTTGGTCTATTTGATTGGCACTAGTGTCGCTGGATGTGTTTAATGGTATTTGCAAAGTAAGTATTGGCAATTTATCAAAGTCATTCTATGGCATATATAAAAACATAGGGCTTGTAAAAATCTAGGTATTCTTGCATAGTTGAGTTTACTTATATAATCAATACCACCCGTCCAGAGTTATATTCCTCAAGGCTACAGCCGTTCCATTGATGAATCTGCATGAACATATATCAGAAGTAGAAACATATTTTCCTAAAACAATATTTCTCTATTTTTAAGTGTGAACTTATCATTCATGCATTATGTATCCCTTGGTATCTTCATCGGCCCCTCTAATTCCATATAACAAGCTATTGCATTTAAAAAAGTCATGTATTATTTGTCATTAACGCTGGATACTTAAAACTTAATTTTGGTATCTCCTATTGGATAATCCCAAAAATAACTGTCCCATTCTTCTAATCATGAATGCAACATTCAATCCACTCGCATAATGCTCTTTGAATATAAAAAAATTAGTCTAATGTCACTAGCTTATGCAATAATCTAGAAAAAATACCTTTTGAAATTCTCCATCTAAATTTCCCCCATCCATCCTGTCTTCTTCCTTAATTTTTCCTGCAATGCCAAGGGGCAACCACAGAGCGTCTGTTTTAAACGCCTGTTTTTAGTCTTGAAGATGGTTGAAGAATAGATATAAAGGCCTCACGTAACCACTCGCTCACGATCCAATTTCTAAGTTTTCAATCCCCCAAGCGATCACATCTTCTCCTTAAAAGATCAAGTTCATTTATTTTAAACGCATCATCTCCTATTCAAGAGTCTCCTTAAAGATCAAGTTCACCCACTCACCATCCCGATCAAATCTCTTCACCGAAATCCTTTTCCTAGTCCAAATAGGTGTGAGATAATGATGAGACGGTTGATCATAGTGCCCTTGATTGTACGCACGACGATTCGGGACAGCATCGTGTGGGGGCCATGTGACTTGCGTGCGATGCATGACCTAAATGAAATGCAAATGCGAACTATGCAAACAATATTTTTTTTTTACGGATCAACTTCTTATGCATTAAGTGATCCGATAAAATAGTCAAAATTAGGCTTCTACAAGAATCGATGCTTAATTGTTCTATGCAATGACAACCTAAAAGAGTCATCAAAATTAAGGTGTCAACACGAGTATACATTAAAAAAAAAACAAATTGACATTCACATAGCAACATTAATATAGCACTGAGTTGTAATGTATTTTTTTTTTGCATGTACACAACTTGGAAAACATCAAGAAGCCTTTACCCACTTTTGCCCTACCTAGACAAATATATGTTTGTATCACCTAAACATAGTACCGAAAGATCACTCCTCTTGATTCATACACTAATGCTCTTAAGTAATGTTATCTTGTGGTTGGCAGGATTCTTCCTTTGGCATTCACAAACTGTATGCTAAGAGTGCTTTCAACTTAAGAAAAAATGTTGCTCCAATAAATTAGGCTTGGGTTGGACTATGGTTCATTACTTATGAAATTAGGAAAGTGGGCAATGAGGTTTCTTTGGAAAGACTTACGTACTTTTTTCTTTCTTTCTATCCCATTAATTGTTATTGTTTTTCACCTATGCGGCCAAAACATGATCCAAATTCTTAAAAGTACAAGGAAATTTTTTCTTTGTATTATAGTACAAATTAAAACTTTATATTTTGTTCAATTTTTACTTTCAATTTTGAGTTATTAATTTTTTATTTGGGAACAATATCCACATAATCTTTTTCTTTGGCAATAATATCCACTATTTTAAAAGTTGCAACTGAATTTTTCATAAATTTCTTATTCTTTGATTCTTATCACTTTGATTGTTTCTTTAAATAAGACAATAAAATATGTTCAGTAAGTCTCTGTATGAATGATTCTAGACAATCAAAAACTTCTTTGAATATTTCCTCAACAGATTAGTATAAATCACATCTATAACCAATTTTCCGTAAGTTTGTTAACTGTTTCTAAGTTTAAATTATTTCTTTATATATTCCTAGATCCTAAGGGCAATATTGGCTAGGAGATACAAAACTAACCGTTGTGATGGTTAAAACCATATAGGATTAGTTCAAGTAGGAATAAAACTAATATTATTTGCTGATACCATTATCGCCCTCAATATATAAAAGAATTTTGATTGGTCTAATTTGAATTTTTATTGTTTCTGTTAAGGATATCTAGGCGGTTATAAGTTGTATTGGCCTTGGAGTGATTTTCATAGAGGACATGGAGTCTATCTAGGTAATTTTTCTTAGCTGCAGGATCAGTTATCCGATCTGCAGTATTTAAAAGAAATTCTTGTTCTTTCGTTAACATGTTTATTTTAGGTGTTGATTCATCGGGAGAGAGATCTTCAGCTTCTGATTCCGAAGAGATTTCATTTTCATTAATTTGAAGGTCTTCTTCCTCAAGAAAATCTTCCGAAGAGGAGTCATATCGCCCTCTCTATGGTTTTAACCATCAGTCTTTTTATTAAAACAACTTCAATATATATAGACACACAAATTAGAACGTTAGTTATCTGAAGATGTCTTCCACTCATTATAAGAATTGTTTTTTGCTGCATTCTTCATAAGGGGGGCTACAATTTAGACGCCACCTAAATAATTGAAGATCTTTTTCATCAAATATTTGACAACAAAGAAGGATCAATTACGTAACTCCTACGGTCTTTATTATTCCCCTCCATATTGAGTGGTGGATACTAATAAGCTTTCTAAATGCTATTGAATGTGTGCTTTTACAAATGTAAATGTCGTCAATAAGCCATGCCATCGAATATGATTTTACATTGCATTTTATTTTAAGTTCTGTTCTGATTTTCTAAAACAATTGTAACTCGCAAATGTTTTCATCTATTAAATACGAGAATATGCATTCAAAAATTTACACCAGCTTTGTTTCAAGTATTCCTTGCACAACTATATTCAATAAGTACGCTTTCATTGATAAATTTTTAGATCTATTTGAAAATATAATATCCTGAAATACTATTGAAATTTGTAAGTATCCCTCTCGATGTGCTGTCTAGTAATTCTTCAGTTTCGTGCTTATTTTAAAAGTCAAATATCGAGACTATGCTCCATATAAATAATTTAGAAATGTTCTCAGGAGGGCACGGCTTATCAATCTCATGGCATGTTAAATAAGTGATATAACTTATGCCCCCAAAAAAATTGATATAACTTGGATGTTTCTCACCATTTCATTTCTCTAACTTTTAATGCGAAATTTCACTTTTGCTCAAGTATACTAGCAATTGCTCGCGTATGTTGCATGTGTCAGAAATTGTCATTTGAAATTTTGAACAAAACCACTGGATTATGACATACCCGAATCATTAAAACAAAAAATTGAATTATTAGCGAAACTACAAAATCCAAAGATTAGGTTTATGAAGAAAGATAAAGTATTTCAAGATCTGAAATTGCAAATGAATGTTATCATACGATAGAAATCATTCAAATGCTTATATTCAAACACACGAGGGATAGAACAGTATTGTAAACTTCGCATTAATCCATGGATATGAAATTTGGAAAATAAGTAATTTGAACTATTTGGGGAAAAAAAAGATCCAAATCCTTAAAAGTAATTAAACGGAAATTTTTGTTTTGTATTATAGTAAATATGAAAACTTTATATTTTGCTTAAATTTTTACTTTCACTCAGACCAAACATGAGTTCTTATGGAACTCGAAATTTTCATTCCATTGTAAGTATTTAGTTTCCATGTTTATTTATAAACTGTCCACCACAAATCTTAATTAACTACTAAATTTATAAGTACAATCAGAGTTCTTATGTCTGCATTGCATTTATATTGTTGCCTGTTATTCTCAAATAACATATCTTTGCTTTTTATTTCATACTTCAAACTCAATCTAATCGAGATTTCTCATGTTTTAACTTCGCAGGACTCCTATATAAATTATTATACGTAAAACTCATTTATAATCCTCTCTCTCTCTCTCCTAGCATCGTTGGCAACATCATTGGATATTTCTCTACACCTTTGCATGTATGTCACCAGAATGTTGGAAATGACTTCAGTGGTCGGGTCGATTATTTTCAAGTTTAGATATTAGTCAAGTGCGTACAAACTAACGATCACGTGACTCAGTTAAGTTCAAACTATCATAGTGAACGGTCTGGTTTATCTACTTTGGGAGTGGCCAGCATAACCGTCCTTCACAAAGTGACGATCTGACGTTCAAAGGTAAGCCACAAACATGTTTTGAGGAAACCGGTCAACTTCCTCAACCGGCTTAGATACTTTACCGTACGTTTCCTTTTCCTTTTCTTTTTATTTTTTACTTTTATCTTTTCATATCAGAAGCTCAAATTGAGAGACAAAATCGTAAGAGGTCCCGCGGAATCAATTTTCTTGAATATGAAGAAATAAAAAATAAATTAAATACCTAAATATAAATAATTACAAGTAGAAAAATATTATCACTTACCAAAAAGAAATCATTAATGTCATTACATAAATTTTTTAAATTTAATAGATGAAAAAAACTCTCATGCTCTATGGTGTCGCGACACTTTCATCCGTAGCATCTTTGGTTGCATTGATAATCTCGTCTTCATCATCACCATTATTTTCAATAGTGAAGTTGTTTTCAATACGGACTCCATCCATCTGAACGGGATTAGGAAAAAAAAAGGTTAAGCATTATATGCCTAAATTATATAGATGCAAACTAAAATTTGACTCCAAAGAAGTAGAGATTAACGAACCTTTCTCCACAGTTATGACTTATTCGATTACAAAATCCATCAATGAATATTATCACTTTTTTTTCTCAGCATTTTCCATCTACTTTTAAGCTTGCACGTTTGTTTTTGCCAGAAAGAAAAAAAGTGATTACATGATTTTGCACCTTCTGTTAACTGTTGAGTCACAAACATATTTGATCTACATAACTAGTTGGCCAAGTTGGCTAAAAGTTACTCCGATGCGGTTTGGAGTGAGTTTGAATCTCCAAATCGCTCCCCAATCTCAAAGAAATATTATTTCGTTTGTGGCATTCGTTCAGCTTTTGCACCAGAATTAAGAAAAGTCCGACTTTATCCCAACTTGCATGATTTTAACAAGTTTCGTTGGCTTATTGACCGCCACGTAGACAAAAAAATTAGTAAACCCCTTTGAATCTTCCGTTCGCTAAAAGCTAATGGAGTTAGCGAAAATATTAATGCATAGGATGGTGACAAGTTTTAAGAGTTAAATGTAGAGAACAAAAGTTTTAGGACTCGAGTGTAAGAATAATTAAGTTTTAGAATCCTGCCATACCGTCCCATGAAGTATTAAGTATTCATCACTAGTCATGAAAACAATACGAATCAGATATACCATGAAAAATACCATCCTGCTAGCTACGATTTGAAGTGCATCAATTAAATTCACACTTCCAACTCCTAAATTGATGCACTTGACTTGATTTGTTGATTAAGGTCTCTATAAGTTGTACTGAGATTATCTTACTTTATGGAGTAGAATAACATATTTAATTAACCTCCTTGAGAGGTTAACACATTGACACCAATAAATTGGGATTATCAGTGTCAATTTGGTGTGGTCCTAAGTTATATAGGCTAAAACGAAGTTCAAGTGTTTTAAATATGGAGTGTGTAACATTTCTAAGTTCCACATCAAGTTAGAGAGAAATTTTGACTTTACATAGAAATTATACGATTTAGTAGCAATGGTGGCATCCTCAATGGAAGCAAAACCTTGACCTCTAATAGGAGTGCATTCCGTTTTGTCTTTGCATACCCGAAAATGCCAAGTCTTATGCCCGCAGTCTCCCAGTGTCTGATAGCAATTGGTCATTGAGCATTTGAAACTGTAGTGTCATGGCTGGTTTTTTTTTTTTTTTTTGGAATTGAGACTGCCTTCTAAATAATTTACCTATGCGATTTAATCGTACGAGGATATCTTGGTGCTGCTCTTCAATAGATTGTTCCATTTTGTTTATGCTATCATCTTTTGGAATTATTAGTATACTAATAAATTTGTGGTAGTTTTGATAAATTCATTTATTTTGTTGTTGCAACTTGCTTGTAGGTTCTGGACTTGTAATTTTCTGCAAGATTGTTGTCTACAAAAAAATTTCTTGCACTGCTACCTGGGTGGGGTTCATCGCTTGCTCTATGAACTATCCCAATAACCTCGTGATCACATAAGATGCGGACATAAATGGACTAAATATGTAGTTGTTTACATTTAATGTTACAACAAATCATCTCAATGAGGTGTGCCAAATCCATGCACTATTCGTTATTTTATTGATAATAACGAATGTTTTCTCTTTTCAAACTCTAAATCTTCCAACAATTCTCCATCTACGCTCCACCATCAGATTATGTTGTCCATCAAAAGAGATATCAAGTCTTCATGTCTTGAAGATGGGAATTCAAATGTGATGAGTATAGATAATGGCCTTTTCAAGCTCTTTTCTTCTCTTCTTTCAAATTTACGATGGTTGTGATTTTGTTATCTCTACACTACAAAAAAAACGGATTTTTGCCACGAAAATTTTCCAACGAAAAATTTTCGTCTCAAATTTGCGACAAATTTTCCAACGAATCTCAAAATTCGTTGGAAATTTCTAACGAAAAATTTTTTGTCACAAAATTCGTTGGAAATTTCCAACGAAAAATATTCGTCGCAAAATTCGTTGGAAATTTCCAATGAAAAAATTTTCATCGCAAAATTCGTTGGAAATTTCCAACGAATTTTTTTTCGTTGGAAATTTCCAACGAATTTTGCAACGATTTAAAAAATTTGATTTTATTCGGCATTTTTTATATTCGTTGGAAAATTCGATGGAAATTTCCAACGAAATTTCCAACGAAATTTCAATTTTCCGGCAATTTTTTCATAGTGTACAATTTTCGTTGGAAAATTCGTTGGAAATTTCCAACGAATTTTGCAACGATTTAAAAAAATTGATTTTATTCGGCATTTTTTATATTCGTTGGAAAATTCGTTGGAAATTTCCAACGAATTTTCCAACGAATTTCAATTTTCCGGGCCATTATTTAGTGTGTACAATTTTCGTTGGAAAATTCGTTGGAAATTTCCAACGAATTTCAATTTCTCGGCAATTATTTTAGTGTGTAAAATTTTCGTTGGAAAATTCGTTGGAAATTTCCAACGAAATTTTTTTCGTTGGAAATTTCCAACGAGATTTCCAACGAATTAAAAAAAACGGTAGTTTTCGGATTTTTTTATATTCGTTGGAAAATTTGTTGGAAATTTCCAACAAATTTTTCAACGAATTTCAATTTTCCGGGCCATTATTTAGTGTGTACAATTTTCGTTGGAAAATTCGTTGGAAATTTCCAACGAGATTTCCAACAAATTCAAAATAACCGGTAATTTTCGGATTTTTTTATATTCGTTGAAAAATTCGTTGGAAATTTCCAACGAAAAAAAATTCGTTGGAAATTTCCAACGAATTTTCCAACAAATTTCAATTTTCTGAGCAATTATTTTAATGTGTATAATTTTCGTTGCAAAATTCGTGAGAAATTTCCCACGAATTTTGCAACGAAAACCCTACTTCTTTCTTATTCAACATTTTCGCGTCCATTCTCTCAATTTCCACATTTTCTCTCTCTCTCTCTCTCTCTCTCTCTCTCTCACAGAGTCTCTCTCTCTCCTCGTCTTCACCTTCTCCCTCTGCCTCCCCCTCCGCCTCCTCCCTCGCCGCCTCCCCCTTCGCCTCCTCCCTGGCCGCCCCCCCTCCTCCTCCGGCTCCGGCTCCGGCTGGGCCTCTCCAGCCATGGATGAGAGATAAAGCTCCCGCATTCTAGAGAGAGAGATCGCAGGCAGGTTCGCGGCTCATCTTCTTCCATCGATGGGCTGCCGTTCGAGATCTGGAGGAGCTCGTAGCAATGCAAGCCCGCCTCGCGAGCTGCAGCTGGACTCCGCCTAGCGCGCGAGCCCCTCGTCGCTGTGGAGGAAGGGTGGGGGGCTCGAGGAGGGTCTCCTAGGGTTTCCGATTGGGGGCGGAATCGGGGAGAGGGGTCGGGGTGGGTTTACCGGGGGATGAGCGAACGTGGTGCAGGCGCTGGGCGGGGGGTTCGACGTGAATTTCGACACGATACTGCTGTATTGCAAGGGGGTCGCGGGGTCTAGGGTGGTGCAGGTCGACGAGGAGCACGCCCGGGACGAGGCTGGGCCTCGCCGGCCATGGCGAGGGCCGAGCTCGCCATGGCCGGCGAGCTCGGCCCTCGCCGATGACGAGCTGGAGCTCGCCCAGATCTGGGCGAGCTCAGCCTCGCCGGCGACGAGCTCGAGCTCGGCCAGATCTGGGGGAGCTCGGCCCTCTCCGGCAACGAGGCTGGCCCTCGCCGGCCATGGCGAGGGCGGAGCTCGCCATTGCCGGCGAGCTCGAGCTCGCCCAGATCTAGGTGAGCTCGGCTCTCGCCGGCGGCGAGGGCGATTTTTCGAAATAAAATTTCCGAAAAAAAAAAACGAAAAAAAAAATTCAAAAAAAAAATTCAAAAAAAAATTCGAAAAAAAAAATTTCATTGGAAAAAAAATTTCCACCATTTTTCGAACAAAAAAAAATTTGTAATTTTTCCAACGAAAAATTTTTCGTTGGAAAAAAAATTTCCACGATTTTTCGACAAAAAATTTTTTTTGTAATTTTTCCAACGAATTTAGCCACGAGTTTTCCAACTAATTTTCCAACGAAATAAAATTCGTCGCAAATTTCCAACGAAAATTGAAATTTTTCGTTGGAAAAATTTCCAACGACCTATTACCAACGAATTTTTTTCGTTGGAAAATTCGTTGGAAATTCGTTTTCCAACGAATTTTTCCAAATTTTTCGTTGGAAATTTCGTTGGAAAAAATCAGTTTTTTTGTAGTGCTACTACCTTTCATGTCAAATCTCAACCAAATCAAACTTTGACTCCCGCACATTTTATCTGCTTTGGTTTCGCGTAACCCCTCTACCAGCTCGCGAGCAAATCTGTTAATTTTTATTTAAAGTTTTCACTTTTCCCCTGCGATCACATCTTCTCCTTAAAAATCTAGTTCGCTTATTTTAAACCAAACATCCCCGCTCACCATCTTGTTCATATCTCTACCGAAACCCTTATCCAAGTCCAAATAGGTGCGAGATAATTATGAGATGGTCAATCATAGTGCCCTTGATTGTACGCACGACATTTTGCCACAAAATCGTGTGGAGGCCATGTGACTTGCATGTGATGCATGACCTAAATGAAATGCAAATGCGAACTATAGAAAAAACATTTTTTTAGGGGTAGATTTCTTATGCATTAAATGGCTAAAAAGATCAATATTAGGTGTCAATAGGGGTCAATCCCTAATTATTCTATGCAATGAAAGCCTAAATAAGTCGCCAAAATTTAGGTGTCGACACAAGTTTACATCAAAAAAAATTTACGTTCACATAGTAACATTAACACAGCACCGAGTTGTAATATACTTTTTTAGCATGTACACAACTTGGAAAATAGCAAGAGCCTGTACCCACTTTGATATCTGTAAAAGCTATTTTAATTTGATATGCGTAACTATTTTGAATTAATATATGTAAAAACTAAATTCATTATCATCGACAGTAAAATTATAATTGTAAAGTAGTTCAGTTCATATTTCTAAATTTATCATTTAATTATTATTTTTGTAATCGATAATAGTGTGAGCCTTGTATTAATAATTACAGAAAATAGAAATCAAATCATGATTCCATTTATTAAAGGAATGATCATGTCTCTTTGGACTGTTCAAAAGGCAAAAGAAACGGGCATTTCTGGTACCAAACATGAAGCAAGAGTTGGGTCTTGAGATTATTCATATGAGGAGTAGATCGATGTGAATGAATGAAATGAAAATTGATTCCGAGTTAGGGCTAAAGATGAAAGTCAAAAGGTCACTCACCTGAATAGAAAGTATTGAGATTTTCTTATTTTATGAAATAGAATAACATGCTTTAATTTGCTTCCTTGAGAGGTTGAGACATTATACACGAATAAATTGGGATTATCAGTGTCCATTTGGTGTGATCCTAAGTTGGAAAAATTGTCCAAAAAGTTCTAAATCAATTACGTTTTTACCAATTCGGTCTAAAATCTTTTAATATTGTCAATTGAGTCATAAACTTTTTCAATTTTTTTTCAATTGAGTCTATACAGCTAATTTTGGCTGGAAATCACTGATGTGGACACATTGCATTTAAGTGGCACGGCCAGCGCACACGTGGATAATTTTTAATAATAGTTTAATATCTTTTGAATTTTTTTCTTTTCTTTTTCCTTTTTCTTTTTTTTCTTTTCTTTTCTTTATTTTTTTTTTACAACCATGGCCGGTGAGGGTCATCGAGCCCTCGCCAGTAGCAGGCGAGGGCCATCGAGCCCTCAATGGCTGTGGGTGAGGGCTAGGATTGCCTCTCCCAGATCTCGACAAGGCGGCCTCGCCTGCGGTCGTGATGGTCTAGGCAAGGGCTTTGCGGTTTGCACCCATGCCTAGGCAAACTCATCGTTTGTCTTCATCGTCGTTGGACTCATCGTTTGTCTTTGTCATTGTCAAACTCATTGTTTGTCTTCGTCGATGTCATTCAACTTGCCTCGAGTTGTAGAAGAAAAGCTGAAGCGGTAGCTAGTCGGACTGACCCTCGCCAGGTTTAGGCGAGGGCCTCGATCCTTGCCTACGGCCGACGAGGGCTACGAAGCCCTCGCTCACGGCCGCTATGGCCTTGCCTGCTGCTGGCGAGGGCTCGATGGCCTTCACCCACCATAGTTGTAAAAAAAAATGAGAAAAAAGAAAAAGAAAAGAAAAAAATTAATTAGTAAAATTTTTTTTGAGAAAATGTTAAAATATTATTAAAAATTGTCAATGTCAGCACCAGTCGTGCCACGTAGAATGGTCAGTATCCACGTTAGCGATTTCCGGCCAAAATTAACAAAACAGACTCAATTAGCAAAAAGTGAAAAGATTCAAGACTCAATTGGCAAAATTAAAAGGTTTAGAACTGAATTGATAAAAGTGCAATAGGTTTAGGACTTTTAGGACAATTTTTCAATCCGAAGTTGTATGGGCTAAACCAAATAAATATGGAGTTTGTAATATTTCTAAGTTCCACATCAAGTTAGAGAGAAATTATGACTTTACATAAGTAGAGACCCATTCTAAAGATAACCATACAAAACCATTGAAATCGGACAAAATGCATGCATGGTCCTCAAAAATAAGCGCGGTTGTGTGAGTAGTCTTTTTGTGCTTTAGTCTCCTTAATTAGGGAAAATGACACAAACAGTCTCCTAACTTTGGTTCAGTGTGCAATTTGATCCCCGAACTTTTAATTGTCAAATGTAGTCTCTAAACTTTAATCCAATGTACAATATGGTCCCTGAATTTTTAATTTATTCAATGTCATTCATAAAATTTTGGTATATGTTTAATTCAGTCCCTAAATTATATGAGGATGTTCAATGCAGTCCTTTCCATTAATTCAAATTTAGGGACTACATTGAACATTTTCATATAGTTTAGGGACTTAATTGAATATGTACCAAAAGTTCAGGGATGATATTGAACAGATTAAAAGTTCAAGGACCACGTTGAACATTAACCTAAAGTTCAGGGACTACATTGAATAAATTAAAAATTCAGGGACCAAATTGCATAGTGAAAAAAAGTTGAGGGACTGTTTGTGTTAATCCCCATTAATTATTATACAACTTTTGAAAGGTGCATAACGCACACTTCTCTTTCCTCTATAGTGACAGGCGGTCATTTTTACTTAGCATAGGGCTTATTTGTTATTTTTCGAAAAGCAAAAAACTTATCCCTTATTCCAAAATACAGTATAAATCTTGTAAAAATCAAATGTGAATGTACGTGTCAATTTTTATATATCGTGAAAATTTCAGTTACTTTGGGTTAAGAAAATGTTAAAGAGTGTCATTCGCAAGATACAAATTATATACACACATAAACATGCTCATAATTTCAGGGCCATTCACTTGGATATTCGCTCGGGTCTTACTAGGTCATGAGATTAGTAATTTGGGATCGTGCACCAACTAGGACAACATATTAGTGAGCTAACAAACTTGCCCAAACCTTAATTTAAAATCTTACAAGTACGCCAACCCTCTCAATTCATCCCGAAATCTAACATCATTAACTTCGTAAAAATTGGTAATTTCAACTTCTGGTTCCTAGCAAAAGAAAAAATCCCTGGCAGAACCCAAAATAGGAAATGATCTCTTGAGAGATTGATGACCAGGTAAATAGCAGGGCAAGAGATTGGCATCTCCATCATTAATGAGTTGATGCGAAGATTTCGTTGGAATTATTATGCAGGAAAACAAAAATCCCTGCCAACGCCAATGGATACTACAGCTTGCAGCTACTTAACAACTATGACAATAGGGGGGAGAGAGAGAGTGAGAGCGAGAGAGAGAGAGAGAGATTCAAAACCTCAGCTCTTACATTAGGGACTACCAATCTTGTACTATACGTAAGCAGCAAGCAAATTCATCGCATTATAGGCCACTGAGGATGGCAAGCTACGCAAGTTAGCAAGAACTTCATTGAAAAAAGCAGTCATGAAAGAGAACATCATGCTTATTCAAAATATTTTAATTGACGAATCAGGCAAAATCTTCACGCACCACTAAACTCCCACGATTGATTGTAATGCTCTTAGTGCAGTTCTCAGTTTTGTATATTCCCATAAATCAATCCGCAAGCTCAAACATGTTTTTTTCTGAGGCTGCACATTGCACAGAGAAAACATGAATATGGTGAGTTGGGAGAACATTGTCATCTGAAATATATTTAGACTATTTCCTACACAATGTACCTTATAATAATGAATTGGGCGTCCTTTGTTCGATCTTTCACATAGTGTCCCACAAATAGAAACATTTTTGAAGTCTGAGAAATTATAACACAAACAACTAAGCTTGAAACAGAGGTAAAATAAACAGCATGCCCAAAAAAGAAATGGAACTCTGGAATGGGCACTGAGTACCTAGAGTGGCATCGATTTCATCCATCACATAAGCGGAGTGGGTTTGTGGTGATGAAGGGCAAAGACAAGAGCTAATGAGCTGGGAGTCTGAAGATACAGAAGGGCAATTGTCATTCCAACACATAAAGCTTCACAAAATAAGAGGGGCAGAACTGCTATGTCCTCAAGTTACCTTTTCCCCGCCAGATAAGTTAGCAATATTCTTCCAACTTTTCTTTGGTGGCCTGACACTGAAGACCACACCTTCAGAGAAGGGATCCAAAGAGTCGACCAATTCAAGGTCTGCATCACCTCCTAGTGTGAACATCTTTTTTCTATAAGATAAGGATCAGAAGGAAAACTACTACAGGTGCTCAGCACCTGGTATAGATTGGAAGCTAGGTTTTTTACAAGCGCACAAAAAGCAGAGCCCAGTGATTGAAAAGTCAAGGTAATTGGAGGATGAACTAGTCAAGGCAAGAGATGTGGGAGCATTGTCATCATCCAGAACGGTTAGGGCTAAGCATGCATCAAGAAGAAGTTTATTAATAAGGAAAGATCAAATCACCTATTAAAGAGAAACAAAGAGAGTCGAGTATACTGTCATGAACCTATGCAGACATGTGCAGGCAGACAAGTTGTGTCGATATACAATTACTTAAATAGGGGAGAAAAATAAGAACCCGATACATCTCTTTTAATTTCAGAAATATTGTATTTAATCCTGCCATGAACTCACCCAGCCTAATATGAAAATACCAGTTAGAACTATTTCCATGTCAATATGCAAGATAAAAGATAATTATTCCTACCTCTTCTTTCTCCACTCATCATACTGTTTCTTTATGTCATCTCGTTTGTTGAGTGATATGATAAAGATCATCAACTTGTTCACTATATAATGCAACTTTTTTCTTGTACCTGTACATACAGAGATAATTTATATAGAAACTCTTATGATGCATCTTAAGGTGTAGACGATATTGAGAGCAAGGAGAAAATGTTCCTACTTTGAGATTTATCGAGATTTGGACTTATTTCCTTGAGTTGTGCTTCTAGTAGTACCATCTCACTCAAGTGCCCTCCTCAAGTCACAAGTCTCGATCAGAGACTTATCAGTCAATGTAGCTTGAAGCTTTGCAAGAACCACTTCATCTTTGTGAATTCTACAAGAGACAAAATAGGACTTCAAAAACTATGCACTGCCAACATCGAATTTCCGATCCTAGAATGAAACCTAACCACTCAACTATGAAAATAAATCACAACACAAAAAATGATATAGAAGCAATCACAACAAACACATCAAAAATAGTAATGAAGAACGAGTAAAAAAAGATACAATGCACTAAAGTAATATGGCCTTGTTATTAACCCTCGGGATAGTAACCCGATGACGTTAGCTCAAATTGAGTTCAATTTCTTTTCTAAACGATTTAACCATCTAAAACTAGATTAAATCGGAGTTGTCCACTAAAACCCAAAGACATGTAAAGATTAACAAAAATGAAACTAAGCTAAATATGATACTAAAGCCTAAAAACCTAATCAAGGCTTATTTTCGAGCCAATTTTCAATTTTTTATTCGGATTTTTTTTATGAAATTTATGTTTTAATTTTTTATTATCTGGAAAACAGGGACTCGGGCTGGGCCTTTAAGCCCAATCAGATATGAACTGGTCAAATCTTACGGTCTGGGCCATGGAAACAAAATTGGGCCATTATATCAGGCCCCTCTCAACCCAAACAAAATTTATTAAAATTCGAACTTGGCCCAAACCCCTATTAAATAAATCAAGCCCGAACTCATTTAAAACAGTAACAAGCCCATATCAACGAACAGCTGGTGTGCAATGAAAATTTATTACCTTAAATCAGAGAATTAGAACGATAAGGTCGTCGTCACAAGTCATTAAGAGAAGACTTAGATCAACTCAGATTCTCACACAAGCAACGTTTGCGCAACTCAACATAGTATTACGCTCAAAGCAAGAAGAGGGATAAACATTACCTGGGTTATCGGCGATGTGAAGATTGCAACAGTGTTTGAGACGGCGAAAGATGTCTCGAACGAGAGGATTCTTCGTACCTGCTCAGCCAAAAACAGAGCCGCTTTTGAATCTCGATGGACTAAGCACAGATGTCGGATCTCCGATACGAGTATTACAGAACGAAAAAGCTTCGAAACTCCACAGCTCAACTAATCCGATCGCTCCAATCCAAAAAAGTTTTTAGCGCGGCAAAGAGGAAGGATGATCGCTTTGTCCAAGGACCGAAAAAAGCTCTCCTTTATGTGTATATCCCTTTGACGATGAAAACTGATTCTGCTCAGCAAGTTCTAGAAGCAATTGTGCGTGTCACCTTCTTCGTATGCGCATGAACTTTCGGGTTTTTTTTTTCATTTCTTTTTTAACCTTCTTCCAGAAAACTGGATAGGGAGAATAATAGAGAGATAAACTGGGCTCGCGGATGGATGGGCTCTTTACGAATCGGGCTTGTACAAATTGGATCCAAGTTCAAGGCCTGAAATGAATTTCAAATTAAACCGGGCTTATAGGCAAAAGTGATGCAAATTGGTTTCCATGAATTGGGCCAGTGCAAATACATAAATGGATAAATTGGGCAGTCTTTTTACTTATTATTATCTATTTTTGTTATTATTTTTCTTATTTTAGTGCTTTTACAATAACGAAAATTTGAATTATTATTGACATAAAATTCAGGTGTCAACAGCCGTTTTTCCTTGAAAGAGAATTCAAGGAGAGGTTCCTTTTAAAGACAAAACGACACCTGAATTTTGCATGAAGATATGCCTCTAAACCTTACTTCAAGGTTTGAGCATCTGAGTCTCTTATGAGGCCTATTCTTACTTCAACTTCTCCCAGACGTGCAACTTGCTGAGCAAGGGCATCCTCGGTGGGAGAGAGAGACATCGTGACGAAGAGTGAAAGGAGGGCAGTAACGGCGTTAACGGAGCAGGGAGACGGGTGAGTCGGAGATTTTTCAGAAATCTAACTGGTGGGCCTGGTTCGCCACATGTTGACCTATGAATGGTTTGTTGCATTGCTTACATGGAGTATTAAACTCACCTAATATTTTCTCCTAAAAACTGGACGGGACGGAGAGACACTGAGAGCGGAAGCGGGAACCATAAAATGAAATGCCAAGTGTGCACCGTAGTCAAATAATAAACTAATAAATCAATGCTCGTGAAGTTCTCCGTCATGTCGTGCCCCTCCCCTCAGCACACCACGGTCACAGAAGCAAATTTCTTGCAAAGTGGGTTTGCTTCCAATAACAAAGGCTATGGTTAGAATAAGTTACATTAAATAAGCTGTAAAATTTAAATACAAACCTGCATATTTTAGTCTAGTTTAATAAGGTTTGCGAAACTCTTTCATTCTTAGATAGAATCGGTTAAATTAAAAATTAATAACCATTTCGAAGTGCTTTTAGATGGTATATCCTCTTTTTGATGTTCGACGAAACGAGACTTGTTGATGAATGCGAGACGCATGGCAAAGTCTTGTCAATTTGCCTCTGCCACGTAACAAGCATAGATGTGAAGTAAGATGCAGACGTGGCGTGCACAGAAGTAAACATTATCCATTTTGTGCATTTGCCTTTAGACCTTTTATAATACAGGCTGAGTTTATTTCACGGAAAATAATTATAAGGATAACGTTTTTCGAATTTTTCGGAGTTCAATGCTTCATGGCCCTTTTTGAGATTTTTGAGCTAGTCTACTACCCTCGAGATTCAAATAAATTAGCAGATTTGATCGTAAATGTCTCGAGATTTAAGGCCCTTCCACGTTATTGAGTTTTTTACCCACCACCCCTCTATGGGAGATCTTGTGTTTTGATGTCCCTTACTTTAGAGAGCTAGTTGTTAAATAAAATGACAAGTCTCTATTATGTCCAAAAAAAAGACACTCTAGCCCTGCTCAAGTCTCTCCTCCTCATTTTTCTTCACTGTCTCAACTTCTCCATGAAGCCTTCACAATCGCAAGAATTTGAGCTCGAAAATTTCAGGAGGCCTTTGAAATTCTCTCTCCTCTTCGTAATGGCACACGATGAAGGAGACACTCTAGCTCTGCTCAAGCCTCTCTTCCTCATCCTTCTTCGTCGACTCAACCTCTCGACAGAAGGCCTCGGTATCGCAAGAATTTGAGCTTAGAAATCTTAGGAAGCCTCTAAAATCGTCAGCTTAGCGCCTTCAGAGCTCCTTCTCTTCATAGGAACATTGCTTGTATGTCTGAATTTCATAAGCTAATTGTGCCCTAATTCCTCGATTTGGAGGTTAGGTTTAACGAACATAGCCATTTTGCCACGTCAGACATTATATAATAAATTAATGGCACATCATAATGCCACATCGGATTTTTGGGCCACTCCTGTATTTGGAATTATACGGGGCCTTTGGCCTTTCTTTGCATTTAGCTCTTTTCTCAGGGTAAAAAAAAAACTATTGAGTTCATACCATTCATAGCCTAAAAGATGATAGTCGAATATACAGAGAATGTTAATCTATATGTCTATAATAGGTACCATAATTGTTTGAGTGGCATTAGTTGAGCACCAATCAAACATACAGCACTATCGTCCCCAACGATTATCTCTTATCAATTTGCAAAACAAAGAAATCTCAAGCAACACTAGTCCACGATCTTTCTTTTCGCTAAAATCAATTGATTTGGTCGAGGTTGTTGCTCATTAGAAACCCTTTTTCTTTTAAAAGGCTTATTACCTACTATTGATATTAATTATAGGATTTAGTACATGACCCGAGTAAATGAGTTCACTGTTTTAGTTTGCATAAACAACCATTCCTTTCATATGCCTATAAACCCTCGGTTATGTTAGGTTTCAAAACCTCGAATCTACCCATTCTAATCATGCAATGCTCACTCTAGATCTCTAAAGACTCCCTGGTTTTGACAAGCTAGGTATTGAGCTCAATAATAATAGGCTTGGAAAGAGGAAATAGCTTTAAATTGAGTGTCAAAATAAAAATGATTGTGAAGCATAGAAAAATCACGTACTATTTCTAGACGGTAGAGTAATGTAAGGATACTAAAAGAAAATTTAAGGGGAATTAGAGTGGACTGTTGACATGAGGAAATCAGAGTCTTGAAATTGAATGTTAACCTTACATTGTCCCCACAGGATTAAATGCAATTGAAAATGTAGCTGTAATTTCATCCACAGTATCATAAGCCCTGTATGAGCAATGTAGCTGCAATGTCAAGAGTACGAGTCAATAAAATTTCCTTTTTTTTTTCAAGACAATTCAAAATGAAGTTGCATGAAGAAGATTGTAGAGGAGAAGCTAAGCGGTATGCAGACAACAGAGTTCCTACAAAGCATGTCTAAGATGTGTGGTAAGTTAGGAGTCCACAACTTCAATGTACCCCTAAACGATTATATGGCTTCCGTAAAGTCACCCTAGAGTTCTTGAAACCTCTAAACTAAACAATTCTATTGTAGACAACTGTGGCAAGAGTCGACTTACAAATTCCTAAAAATCCCAATATGTCGACCACACATTTTCCTATCAGAATTTGCCCTTCAACCGCTTGTCCATTCTCATGGTGAACACCAAGTTTCTTAACCATGGAAATGACCTCGCTTATGAGTTCATAATCCCTGCAAAACAGGAAAAGAAGGAAAGAGGAAGATGTGAAATGGAACAACTAGTCGAATAATGCACCTAGAAAAAGAACAAATGCATTGACTCTCTTCTTTGTTTAATTTCATACTAGATCACTAGTGTTGGAGTAATCAAAAGAAGCATCGACATCTTGATTTCGAGTTACCCGTTTTGGAATTTTTCCAATTTGCATCCTTTTATTCTTGAAACACTCTGCAGAGCCTTCTTCCACTTGTTTATAGTCACTGATTCCAACCCCCCGGCCACATAGTTCCAATCTCTGTCGCCGTCGCCGCCTCCTCCTCCTCCGCCCGATTGCTGTCGCCGCTGTCGCCGCCGCCGCCTTTTCCTTTACTAGGTCGCCACTGTCTTCTCGTCATAAGTTTCTCCCTCTCAACTCCTGAGGAGGTTGCTGCGTCCTGTCATTCCCGCTTTTTTCATGATCTCTCCTTCTCTGCTTGCTCCAGTCCCTATCGCCGTCGCCGCCTCCTCCTCCGCCCGATCGCTGTCGCCGCCTCCTCCTCCGCTCGATCGCCGCCGCCGCCTCCTCCTCCGTTAGGTCGCCGCCATCTCCTTAGCGTAAGTTTCTCCTTCTCACCGAGGAGGTTATTGTGTCCTGTTTTTTTTCATGATTTCTCCTTATTTGCTTGCTCCAATCCCTGTCATCGTCGCCGCCTCCTCCACCGCTCGATCGTCGCAGCTGCCGCTGCCACTGCCTCTTCCTCCGCTAGGTCACTGCAGAGTGTAAGTTTCTCCCTCTCATCTCTCAAGGAGGTTGCCGCGTCCTGTTATTCCTACTATTTTCATGATCTCTCCTTCTCTGCTTACTCCCTGTCGCGTCGCCATCTCCTCAGCATAAGTTTCTCTCTCTCATCTTCGAGAAGGTTGCTGTGTCCTGTCTCATTTCATGATTTCTCCTTCTTTGCTTGTTCTAGTCCCTGTCGCCGCCATCACCTCCTCTTTAGCTCGATCGCCGCCGCCGTCACCGCCTCCTCCTCCGCTAGGTTGCCATTGTCTGCTCAATATAAGTTTCTCCCTCTCATCTCCCAAGGAGGTTGTTACGTCCTGTCATTTTTGCTCTTTTCATAATCTCTCCTTCTCTACTTGCTCCATTCCTTGTCGCCGCAACCGCCACCTCCTCCTTCGTTAGGTCACCGCCGTCTCCTCAGCATAAGTTTTTCCCTCTCATCTCTGAGGAGGTTGCTGCATCCTATCTATTTTCATGATTTCTTTTTCTTTGCTTGGTCCAGTCCCTATTGCCATCGTCACCTCCTCCTCTACCTGATCGCCACCGCCATTGCTACCTCTTCCTCCGCTAGGTCGCTGCTATCTTCTTAGCGTAAGTTTCTCCCTCTTATCTCTCAAGGAGGTTGCTATGTCCTGTCATTCCCACTCTTTTCATGATCTCTCCTTCCCTACTTCTCCAATTCCTATCGCCACCGTCTCGTCAGCGTAAGTTTCTCCCTCTCATCTTTGAGAAGGTTTCTACGTCCTGTCTCTTTTTATGATTTCTCTTTCTCTGCTTACTCTAGTCTCTGTCGTCGTCGCCACCTCCTCCTCCGCTCGATCGCCGTCGTCTCTTCCTCCACTAGGTCTCCGCCATCTCCTCAGTGCAAGTTTCTCCCTCTCATCTCCCGAGAAAGTTGTTGCGTCCTGTCATTCCCGCTCTTTTCATGATCTCCCCTTCTCTACTTGCTCCAGTCCCTGTCGTCGTCGCCGCCACCTCCTCCTTCGCCCGATCGCCACCATGTCCTCACCATAAGTTTCTCCCTCTCATCTCTGAGGAGGTTGCTGCATCCTATCTCTCTTCATGATTTTTTCTTCTCTACTTGCTCCAGTCCCTATCGCTGCCGCCGCCTCCTTCGCCATCCGATCGCCAAAAAACGAGTGAAAACACATTTGGTAATTTTCAAGGTTTGATCAACATAGTGTCCAGAATAAAGAAAGAGATTGAGATCTCAGCTAGTGTATCAACTCATTGTCTCATCAGATTGAAGGTAGCTGCATTTATTAATGAGGGCTTTAGAGTATTCAATTGCGAATGTTATTTGGTAATTTTCCTTAATTCATGTAGGGATACGAAACAATATTAAAGTTGGTCATCCCAAGTGCTGAGATGATGGACAACAAAATAGAGCGAGTAGGGCTTGAGGATTATGGAGCAGCCTTTAACCTAGACGATAAGAGTAGCTTTGACAGCAGTTACAACACCTTTAGTCGCCTCTCCTTCGACGAGTGGCAGCTCGACCACCACCATGGCCACAGCTCCACCTACGCCACCGAGGCTCACCAGTCCTCCTCCCCCGCCGTGGCCCACCGGCCCTCCTCCGCCTTAATCCACTACAGCTTGAGGCTTGGATTTGTCGACTACCGGCTCCATAGCTGCATATGACCCGGCGCCGTCAGCATCATCTACCTCTGTAACTGCAATGGGGCCTCCGATGATGGAGAGCCATTTTACACGATGAAAATGGTTGACAAGCAGGCAGCGGAGAAGAAGAAGGAGAGCCGGAGGGTGGAGATAGAGTGGAGGATCCTTAAGATGGTGCACCACCCGTTCCTGCCCACGCTCTATGCTGAGTTCAAGGTCTCCCACTTCTCGTGCATTGTCATGGAGTTATGCTCTAGCGGCGACCTCCACTCCCTCCTCCACAAGCAGCCCAACAAGCGCTTCTCTCTCGCCGTCGCAAGGTACCCCACATTCCCTCTCCAATCACTGTATTTGTCATTTTCTTTCTTTTTTATTTCAAGAATGTTTTCTCTCTGGTTAACTTCCACAGTTTTCTCAACGGGTGACCATAGAGCTCTTTCTTCATTCCACGAACCCTTTACATTTTTTCACGTTATGTTGTTTCTAGATCTGTCAAATGAGTAAATCGGGTCGGGTCGGGTCATAAATGGTCTAACTCAAATTGACCCATTAACTCGTTTATGATCCATTTATGTGTAATGTAATTTTCTTAACCCATACCTGACAGGACCCATACCTTACCCATACTCGATCATACCCATACCCGATCATACCCATATTGCTAAAACACTTTCATTTTTAATTAAATTTAGGAAAATTCATACCCAAACTAAGATGAGAGTACGGAGCGAGTAAACGCAAGATTGAGTTAGGGCAAGAGAGATGAGTTGAGTTTAAATCAATTGTAAACTCATTTATGACCAATTTACGATCCATTTATGACCCATTTAACATCAATATTAGACTTATACCCATTTATGACCCATTTACTAGATATAACTAACACATTTATGACCTATTTACTAATATTTGGGTTAAGAAATAGATTTATGACCCATTTTGATAGGTCTAGTTGTTTCGCTTCTCTACATGGTATGATTCTCTATGTTTTGTTCTCATATACTTTTTTCCCTTTGAGAGGTTACCATATTTTCGCGAGGTACCCCACATTCCCTCTCCAGTCACTGTGTTTGTCCTTTTCTTTCTTTTTTATTGCAAGAATGTTTTCTCTCTGGTTAACTTCCTCAGTTTTCTCAACGGGTGACCATAGAGTTCTTTTTAAGAGTGTTTTTTATTTCAAGAATGTTTTTTTTCTTTCTGGTTAACTTCCTCAGTTTTCTCAATGGGTGACTATGGAGTTCTTTATCCGACCCAAAAAAAAACCATGCAGTTCTTTCTTCATTCCATGAACCCTCTACATTTTTTCATGTTATGTTGTTTCGCTTCTCTACATGGTGTGATTCTCCATGTTTTGTTCTCATCTGCTTTTTTCCCTTTGAGAGGTTATCATATTTTCTACTTCTGCTGCAATTAGCGATCTTCCATGGATACTTTTCTTTTAATCGGGTTTTATTTATAATTTCAAAAATAGAAAAAAATAAGAAGGAAAATGAGCCTCACTTTCAGTGTTTCTTTTTTGTGGTTTGAAGCTAAACCTTTTAAATGGGTAGGTCGGGTCGGGTTTGGGTCGAGTCATAAATGGTCCGACTCAAATTGACCCATTAACCCATTTATGACCCATTTATGCTTAATGCAATTTTCTTAACCCATACCTGACCCGACCCGACCCATACTTAACCCATACCCGATCAGACCCATATTGCTAAAATACTTGCATATTTAATTAAATCTAGAAAAATTCATACCTAAACTGAGATGAGAGTGCAAAATGAGTGAGCGCAAGGTTTAGTAAGAGAGAGAGGTGAGTTGAGATTAAATCAGTTGTAAACTCGTTTATGACCCATTTACGACCCATTTATGACCCATTTAATACTAATATTAGATTTCTACCAATTTATGATCCATTTAATAAATATAACTACTCCATTTATGATCCATTTAATACTAATATTAAATTTCTACCCATTTATGACCCATTTAATAAATATAACTAATCCATTTATGACCCATTTACTAATATATAGGTTAAGAAATGAGTTTTATGACCCATTTTGACAAGTCTATTTGAAGCTCAGACATTCACGAATTTTTTTTTAGTTAGAAGATATTCCCGGATTATGTACCTGACAATAGCAAGATTATGGTCAGAAGATATTCTCGGATTACCTTTTTGGAAAAAAAATAATGTAATTCATTTTACTATAAATAAATTAATAAGAGATTAAGTAGTAAGAAAATAAAAAAAGATTAAGTTTTTTTTTGGGTAGGGTTTTGGTATTTCTAGATTTTATGCGACGGAAGTGCTGGTGGTGCTAAAGTACCTCCACATGCTTGGGGTCATCCATAGGGAACTAAAGCTTGAGAACGTGTTAGTTAGATTGGATGATCATATGATGCTCTCTGACTTTGACCTCTCCGTATGCTCCGCCGTTGTATCCCCATCGACGAATCTGGACCCCTCCTTCGCCTTGCCCACGCCCTCTCGATACGACCCGTGTCCGTAGACGATCCCTCCTTCCCCTTCATCGTTCTCTTATCTTCCCAGCCTCAACCAGCCCTTTTGGTCGTGCAAGAACCAGAACCTCGCCCCGAGCAATCGGTTGTTCGTGGTTGAGCCGATCAATGCCCGTTCGTAGTCCTTCGTCGGGACCCACGAGTACATGGCACCAGAGATGGCCTCCGGCGGGTCCCACGGCAACGCCGTCAACTGGTGGGCTCTTGGGATCTTCATCTACAAGATGGTCTACGGCCACACGCCTTTTGCTGACATGTCGAATGAGGTCACTCTCCGCAACATCATCCAGAAGCCCCTCGCCTTCCTCGGCGCTGACGCACCCGCCACGGCCCATGAGCTCCACACCCGCGACCTCATCGTCGGGCTGCTCTGCAAGGACCCCGCCCGTAGGCTCGGGTCGAGGTGTGGGTCCGCCAACCTCAAGAAGCATCCCTTCTTTGAGGGCCTGAATTTCGCCCTCGTTCGGTCATTGACGCTGCCCCGGCTTGAGGCTGAGGCGGCAGTGAACGACGGCAGCAGTGACTTTCAAACAGCCTTCGATTTCTAAGCAGGAAGGAAGAGCGGTTGAATTTCGACCACGTGTCCAGCTAGACCTAGCAGTTTGGTAGCGTACATTTGTTTTCCTTATTGTTAATACTATCTTGAGAAAATACTAGGTACCACTATGATTCCACCATGGCAAAAAAAGAGTGCCCTCCGTACGACACGTGTCAGAGGATCCCACCTGATCAAACACTTTTAATTTTGAAAATAAAGCGTCTCTTGATTAACCCTTGGCACTCTCGCGCCCCAACCCCTCTCTCTCTCCTCCCGACTCAAAATGTGCGCTCCCTCCGACTCATAAGATAAAGGGAATATTTAAACCCTACAAAGAGCGAAGGTCATGCGTTTAGACCTATGAACGCCGCACTCGCAATCCTTTAAACATCCAAAAAATTCAACACCCATGCCACTTTACCCGAGCACAACCTAGCAAAAACAACCATAGATTTCCATCGGCGCAAACCAAAACAATGAATAGAGAAATTTGAGACCTTTCAAGTACCGGCAATAGAGAAAAGGCCAGAGAAGGTTGTGGTTAGCTAGCCAGTCGTAGAAAACGAGGAAGAGGGACTTCCACCGGGCGTACTTCTCGTCGACCACGTATTGTTGCTACGACCTCTTCTCTTTGGCCACCATTGACGACGACAACAAAGACTTGGCCGCTGCCGCTGGCTGAGGATGTTAGTGGTCTTTGGCTACGGCTTCGCCTTCTGTCGTCGCTTCTTCGGGGTTTGTGGCACACAAAGCGTCGAGGCAGAGGCTAGGGCCAAGGCATGGCAGACGCGGAGGCGTCGGCAAGGGCTAGGCGGAGGCGTTGGCATTGGCATTGGCGTCGGTGTCGACATCGGAGGGGGTGTCGAAGGAGTCAGAGGGAGTGCGAGTTCTCAGAGTACAGAAGAAGTCAGCGTCGGAGGCAGCGCGTCTGGGAGGAGAGAGAGGTTGGGAGCGCGAGCACGTAGAGGAGCATCGGCATCGGTGTCGGCATCGGAGGCAGAGGCATCAAAGGAGTCGAAGGAAGCGCGCGTTTTGAGTCGGGAGGAGAGAGAGAAGGGTCGGGACGCGAGAGTGTTGAGGGCTAATCTAGAGACGCTATATTTTCAAAATTAGAGGTGTTTGACCGGGTGGGATCCTCTGACATGTGTCGCACGGAGGGGCACTCTTATTTTGCCACTCTTATTTTGCCACTGTGAAATCAGAGTGGCACCCAATATTTTCTCATGCATAGGACTTTCTCTCATGTTCGCTTGGTCTAAAGTTAGTTAGGCACGTATTTCGTACACATGATAACCCCTATAAGACATGGATAACCTACTTCCTAAAGCTAAGATAGTATTAACAATGAGGAAAATAAATGTACGCTACCAAATTGCCAGGTCTAGCCGGACATATGGCCGAAATTCAACTGCTCATCCTTCCTACTCAGAAATCGAAGGCTATTTGAAAATTGCTGCCGCCGTCAATCACCGCCGCCTCAACCTCAAGCCGGGGCGGCTTCAACGATCGGATGAGGGCAAAATTTAGGCCCTCGAAGAAAGGATGCTTCTTGACGTCGGCGGACTGGCATCGAGACCCGAGCCTACCGGCCGAGTCCTTGTAGAGTAGCCTGGCGATGAGGTCGCGAGTTTGGAGCTCATGGGCTGTGGCGGGGGCGTCAGGACCGGGGAAGGCAAGGGGCTTCTGGACGATGTTGTGGAGCGTGACCTCATTCAACATGCCAGCAAAGGGCGTGCAGCCGTAGACCATCTCGTAGATGAAGATCCCAAGAGCCCACTAGTCAACGGCATTGCTATGGGACCCGCTGGAGGCCATCTTTTGCGCCATGTAGTCGTGGGTCCCGACGAAGGAATGCGATCGGGCGCTGACCGGCTCGGCCACGAACACCCGATTGCTCAAGGTGAGGTTCTGGTTCTTGCACAATCGGAAGGGCTGGTTGAGGTAGGAAAGACAAGAGAACGGCAAAAGGGAAGGAGGGATTATCTGCGGACGCGGGTCGTACCGGGAGGGTGTGGGCAAGGTTGAGGGGGGGTCCGAAGTCGTTGATGGCGATACAATGGTGGAGCATAGGGAGAGGTCAAAGTCAGAGAGCATCATATGACCGTCCGATCTAACTAACACATTCTCAAGCTTTAGGTCCCTGTGGATGACCCCAAGCTTGTGGAGGTACTCTAGCGCCACAAGCACTTCCGCCGCATAAAACATGGAAAAACCAAAACCCCACCCTCCCAAAAAGAAATTAATCTTTTTATTTTCTCACTACTTAATCTCTTATTAATTTATTTACAGTAAAATGAATTATATTATTTTTTCCAAAAAGGAAATAATCCGGGAATATCTTCTTACCATAATCCAGCTCTTTTTTTTGGTAAAGGTAAAATATGTATTACTTTTCAAACACCAAATACAGACTAAAGCCAAAACCAACCTCAGACCCAGATAGGACAAGGACCATAATCCAGCTCTTGTCAGGTACATAATCCAAGAATATCTTCTGACTAAAAAAAAAGATCCATAAATGTCTGAGCTTCAAACCACAAAAATGAAACACTTAAAGCGAGGCTTCTTTTGCTTTTTTTTTGCCATTTTTAAAATTATAAATAAAACCCGATTAAAAGAAAATGATCCATGGAAGGTCGCTAATTACAGCAGAAGTAGAAAATATGGCAACCTCTCAAAGGGAAAAAAACAGATGAGAACAAAACATGAAGAATCACACCATGTAGAGAAGCGAAATAACATAACGTGAAAAAATGTAAAGGGTTCGTGACATGAAGAAAGAACTCAATGGTTTTTATTTTGGTCGGATAAAGAACTTCATGGTCACCAGTTGAAAAAACTAAGGAAGTTAACCAGAAAGAAAAAACATTCTTGAAATAAAAACATTCTTGAAAGAACTCCATGGTCACTCGTTGAGAAAATTGAGGAAGTTAACTAGAGAGAAAATATTCTTGCAATAAAAAAAAGAAAAAGAAAAGGACAAACACAGTGACTAGAGGAAATGGAGGGTACTTCGCGAAAAAATGGTAACCTCTCAAAGGGAAAAAAGCATATGAGAACAAAACATGGAGAATCACACCATGCAGAGAAGCAAAACAACTAGACTTGTCAAAATGGATCATAAACTCATTTATTAACCCATATATTAGTAAATGTGTTAGTTATATTTAGTAAATGAGTCATAAATGGGTTAGTTATATTTAGTAAATGGGTCATAAATGGGTATAAGTCTAATATTGGTGTTAAATGGGTCATAAATGAATTTACAACTGATTAAAACTCAACTCATCTCTCTCGCCCTCACTCAATCTTGCACTCACTCAATCTTGCGCTCTCATATCAGTTTGGGTATAAATTTTCCTAGATTTAATTAAAAATGAAAGTGTTTTAACAATATGGATATGATCGGGTATGTGTTGGATATGGGCCGGGTCGGGTATGGATCAAGAAAATTGCATTACACATAAATGAATCATAAACCGGTTAATGAGTCAATTTGAGTCGAACCATTTATGATCCGATCTAAACCCGACCAGATCTGACCCGACCTGACCCATCCATTTGACAGGTCTAGTAACAACATAATGTGAAAAAATGTAAAGGGTTCGTGGAATGAAGAAAGAACTCCATGGTCACCCGTTGAGAAAACTGATGAAGTTAACTAGAGAGAAAACATTCTTGAAATAAAAAAGAAAGAAAAGGGCAAACATAATGACTGGAGAGGGGATGTGGGGTACCTCGTGGGGGCGAGAGAGAAGCGCTTGTTGGGCTGCTTGTGGAGGAGGGAGTAGAGGTCGCCACCGGAGCAAAACTCCATGACAATGCACAAGAAGTAGGAGACCTTGAACTCGGCGTAAAGCGAGAGCAGGAACGGGTGATCCACCATCTTAAGGATCCTCCGCTCCATCTCCACCCTCCAGCCCTTCTTCTTCTTCTCCGCCGTTTGCTTGTCAACCATTTTCATAATGTAAAATGGCTCTCCGTCGTCGGAGGCCCCGTCGCGGCTACAGAGGTGGATGGTGCTGACGGTGCCGGATCATATGTAGTGGAGGAGCCGGTAGTCGCGGAATCCAAGCCTTGGGTTGTAGCGAATCATGGCGGAGGAGGGCCGGTAGGCCACGGCAACGGAGGAGGACCGGTGGGCCTCGGTGGCGGAGGCGGAGCCATGGCCGTGGTGGTGGTCGAGCTGCCACGCATCGAAGGAGAGGCGGCTAAAGGTGTTGTAGCTGCTGCCAAAGCTGCTCTCTCTGTCCGGGTCAAAAGGCTGCTCCATAATCCTCAAGCCCTACTTGCTCTATTTTGTTGTCCACCGTCTTAGCACTTGGGATGACCAACTTCAGTCTTGTCTCGTATCCCTACATGAATTAAGGAAAATTACCAAATAACATTCACAATTGAATACTCTAATGTCCTCGTTAATAAATGCAGCTACCTTCAATCTGATGAGAGAATGAGCTGATGCACCAGCTGAGATCTCAATCTCTTTCTTTATTCGGGACACTATGTTGATAAAACCCTAAAAATTACCAAATGTGATTTCACTCATTTTTCGGCGATCGGACAAAGAAGGAGGCGGTGGCAACGACAGGGACTGGAGCAAGTAGAGAAGAAAAAATCATGAAAAGAGATAGGATGCAACAACCTCCTTGAAGATGAGAGGGAGAAACTTATGTTGAAGAGACGGCGGCAACCTAACGGAGGAGGAGGTGGTGGCGGCAATCGGGCGGAGGAGGAGGCGGCAGCGGCGATAGGGACTGGAGCAAGTAGAGAAGGAGAAATCATGAAAAGTGAAAAGACGTAGCAACCTCCTCCGGAGATGAGAAGGAGAAACTTACGTTGAGGAGACGGTGGCCACCTAGTAGTGGAGTAAGCGGCGGCGACGATTGAGCGAAGAAGAAGGTGGCGACGACGATAAGGACGGGAGCAAGTAGAGAAGGAGAGATTATGAAAAGAGCGGGAATGACAGAACGCAGCAACCTCCTTGAGAGATGAAAGGGACAAACTTACGCTGAGGCGACGGCAGCAACCTAGTGAAGGAGGAGGCGGCGGCGATGATCAGGCGGAGGAGGATGCGGCAGCGGCGATAGGGACTGAAGCACGCAGAGAATGATTTAAGAGCGGGAATGACAAGATGCAGCAACCTCGGAAGATCGGAGGGAGAAGGCCGGCGCCGGTTTGGGTCTACCGATAAGAGGCCGATTTTTGGCTCCGACGGCATCCCCGCGTGCTTGTGTACGCGGGATCGACCCGACCTGGATCAGTCGATTTGACTCGGGTCGGTTCCGATTGACTCGGGTTAACGCCTTGGGTCGGTTCCGACCGACCCTGATCAACCAATCCGACTCGGGTCAACGCCCTAGGTCGAATCCATTGACCCGGGTCGAATTCGACCGACCCGGATCCGCCGACCCGACCCGGTTTTTAATATAATATTATTATTTTATTTAAAAATATTTTTTTAAAAAATATTAAAATTTTAAAAAAAATTCGAATTTTTTTTTATTTTCTTTTAAATTTAGGATATAATTTGGACATAGTATTGTATGATATTTTTTAAAATTATGTGATATATTTGAATGTTTTAAATTATTATTGCATTATTATTATGCATGTTTTTAATTAGAATATAATTGCATAAATTGTTATGTTTTGAATGTTGTCTGCCTTAGTTAGGGTTAGAACTTTAGGCTGCATATCTGTCTTGATTGCTGATTATTTATAATTGTGCACTCGTTTGATCACTTCACATATTAGGAGAAATGTCCTAAAATCAATCCAAATTGCCTGACAAATATTTTCAGAAATGAACAGGGTAAAAAGGTATCGAAAGGACATTAGTTATCCAACTAGTGTAACCAAATCTCTGAACTCATTTAATCTCTAGTTCGTAGGAGAAGGGTGATTCTCCTGTCATCTTACTTAGGTTTCTAATTGACCTATCCAAAATTGATTAGTGACGACTTCAAGATAAAAATTACATGCAGGTTAAAAACTTAAACCCTAAGTTGCGATATGGTATGGGCTTGGGAGAGCCCGAGTTCAGTCTCAAATCTAGACTTAGCACGTACCAGGCGAGACCCTTTTTTTGATGATACCAAAAAAAAAATTCGGAAGTCGGTCGCGACAATTTTATTTTCTTTCTTTCCATCTCTCTTCTCTCAAGAACTCTCCATACTTCAGAGTACTACTAATTAATCTGTGTGGGAATGTGATTTTTTAGGGCTTAGACAGGCGATGTTGATGCACTTAAATAGAAGTGACTTTTGATCGTGATAAACAAATGGATACCTTGCCAAAATTCTATCTGAAATTATTGAAGAGATAAGATTAGAACCGATCAGAGGTTATCGTTGGTTTTATGCACTTAAATCTTGGTTTTTCTATATGCCAGTAGCATAATGTAATTGACACACCAATATCCTGCACATCCTTAATAAAGGATGCCCACGTGGACATTCTCTGTTTTCATGTATGTGGAACTTTAATGAAGGTTTATGCAACATTGTTTATTATTCCTCGATCTTTCATATTTATAGATACATTTTACACTTCAGTCAACCTATTTTAGAGATTTCATCAGCGAAGAGAATAAAGAACAGCTCGCGCTTTTTTCACCCAAATATGGCTTGAGACACTCCTTGCCACTCTGAATGGACGGTATTACCCCAAATAAGAACATTAGGATAAGTAAGGAAACTCCTTTGAATATGGAAATTCGGATGCATTTAGAATTGTCAAAGAAATGTATTTGCAAATGGTTCGAATGTGTTTTCTTATAATGTGATTTCGATTGCCACAATTTTCTTGTCAATAGCTAATTATTACATGTAATCAAGGTAAAGATAATACTCTATGTACTAATGTTTTAGGGAAAATGGTGTTGAAATAGCACGGCCTTATATATAAACTAAGCACAAGTATGAGTGAAACCATTATTCTAAATATCAATTATTATCATGCAAATGCAAAGTTCCCTAAACCATTATTCTAAATATAATCTAAGTCGGTAAATTTGTTAGCAAAATTGAAACGTAGTGAGTTGATTTTTTGGGGAAGGACGAACGGTCGAGCGGTGCTTGAGGCAGATGGACCCCTTATTCAACGATGGGGATGATCCATCCGCGCACAACTTTGGGGATATAATGACATGCATTATCTCCTACTGCAATTAGTTCTCCTCATCATCGATTTAGTTAATTTTATTTAGTTAGTTAGCCAAAACAAATGGATCCCAACATGAAAATAGCTTGACTTAACTACTAAATTAAACACGAACTTTAATAACTTAAACATAAATATTGCTTTCACGTACCTGAGGATCATTTAGATTTGATCCGATCTAATTGTAAATGATTTGGATAGTGCACTCGTAAAGCTCATAACTATCTCTTCACACTTATATATATATTATAAATGTACAATTGCCTCAGCTTAAAAAAGGAAAGTCATTTAGAGAGCAATGTAAGATCATTGTCATGAATTAAAGAGTCTCGAATAGTTCTTGAGAGAGAGAGAGAGAGAGAATGGCAGATACACTTCCCATCGGATATTGATTTTGTCCGTCTAACGAACAACTCTTCTCCTATTGCCTTGCGCGGAGGGTATCAAGGGAATTAGTGTTTTCTGAATTCATCCACGAGTTCGATATGTATGAAAAGGAACCACGAGAATACATGGACAAGAACGTGGAAAAAAGCTTGTATGTCTTCACCAAGCTCGAGATGAAGAAGTCTAGCGTGGAAAGAATGGCGGGTTCGAGATACATGAAGGGGGCAAAAGCCACCGCACATCAAAGATCACCATGGCAATGTTGCTGGTCACAAGAAAAACTTCAATTTTAAAGTGAAAGATGGCTCCTCTTCTGACAGAAAAAACGCCGAGAAAGGATCTTGGATTACGCACGAATGCTCCATGCTTGATCAAGAAGTGAGTCGAACTCTCTTGTTCTAGCTTTGTTAATTTATTGCAATGTGCGTCTAGCTTAGGCTTTGTAATTAATTTTTTACCGTTGGAGATGATAGTATATGTACTGTGTGAGTGCCGCGCCTCTAATAAACCTGTGAAATGTGGTGGTACTTTTCTCATTATAACAAACTCGTTATTTTACGTAGTGTATTATAGGCTTCATCATGTTAATAAATCTGGAAAGCTAATTTATTTCTTTTCAAATTAAATGTGAAAGTTATGGAAACCGCAATATGCTAAGGGTGCATTCGTTTCGTGGAAAATGATTGATTTGCAAAACATTTTCTGAAAAATATTGCTTATATCATTTAAAAAAAATTAGTCAACAGAAAATATTTTCATCATATGCCTAACTATTTTCGTGGGCAATAAAAAAAATTTCCATTCATATATATTTGAAAGCGATACAAGTGATTATTTTTCGAATCACTTATTTTCTGCTAAACAAATACACCATTATTATGATAAATGCATTCTAGCGTTTTTCATGGTAGAGTTTTTCTCATAATATTGCGTCCACCATCGTGCCCTCAGCGATCTGAATAGTGCCACCTTTATATTCTAGGTATTCATCATGTGAGTAATTCTTCAAAGCCAAACTAGTTATCTTTTTTTTTCTCATTTTAAATTCTTTCAAAGCCATGTTAACTACAATGCATTCATATAATCAATATAGGTTCTATCTACACAGCTTTATTTGATAAAACATCATAAATTGCTTAACGCCTTAGGTATGTAAATTGCATACTGTTCTGCGCAAAATCCGATTTAAGAAAGAAGAAAGCGGCAGAGGCACTACACTGATTCTAAGCGAGGCAATCAGAATTGGAGAAAATCATCCACTTAAGGATTCTTCCGACTTCAACAACAAAATTGATGTGCCTCACCAAGACATCAAAACGGAACCATCGAAGACAATGTCCCTCTTTTTGGGTCCTCATGTTGAGTGGCAACCATTGTATTGCACAGGTTCAAAAGGGGACGTTTTGGCTTCAGCATCTCACCCGTGCTTAGCGATCTCCGCACAAACAGTGTCAGATATTAAATATTTCGTCAGCATAAGAAGGCCAATCGAGTAAAGCTTCATGGGCAATGTGACAGCCAACGGAATTGCGAATTTACTTGTATCCCTGATCATGAAAGAGAATACCGATGATGATGGCTCTCAATGGATGGAAGACAACATTAATTTCGATTGGAAAATCGGCTAGAAGGACTCTAAAGATGACATCGTACTAGGTGGCTCGCCTCCAACAAGTGACGCTACTACATAATAGTTTGTCCCCACGATAGTGGAAGCACTCGAGCGACCGTATAACAAGGATCTACAAGAATATCTAAACAATGCATTGGATGTAATGGATTGTCTTTTAAAATCGATGATGTGATTTTGCCACATCATCTAAGATAAGAAGGTGGCACCCCACAAATTTACTGTTCCTGCACGTTAAATTCCAGCATTGGCATTTTACTTTCCTTTAATTCCAATCTATACACTTTCCTGTCCAAGATGGACAAAGAGCTTTTTTTCACAAAAAAATCCAAATCAATCTTTTCAGTGAAAGATTTTTCACCGTCTAGGTGAAACAATAACAAAAAAAAAGCATCTGAGTTACTAATCGAGTGAAGCTGAAAATTGCCTGGCACAAAATATAGTGAATTTGAACCTCGAAACTTGGTAATTAGATGTGGAAGACAATTCGAGTAAGTGTCTTGCTTCTGATTTATTCTTGTTATTTGTGTTAATTTGATATATATTTGTACTTTTTGTCAAGCATAAAACAGGTAGTCTTGTTTTAAAAAACATGATCTATTAACTTATTGTCGCCATATGCATAAAATTAGGTTAAATAAGAAATTTCTCTCTTTAATTTAGTGTTTTTTAATCGTAATATCGACAAAGATCCTACAAGGTAGGGAAATGCTAACGTGACATAAAACATGAATGGAATAATTATTAGATCGGCAATATAATAAAGGATTGATGGTAATGGAGTAATTTTTTGTAGCTTGATTTGCAGAATGAAAAAGTCTCTCACAATTGTATTTATTTAGTTTATAGCTACTACCTGTGGAGTAAACAAATTATAAGAACAAATGTGCAAAATACCCCTTTATCGATTTTAATCATTACCATAATAGATATAATAATAAAAAGAAATACTACAATTTATTTCCCATGCATCATATAACTCATTTCCCTTGTGGTTATAAGTTCCGATATACAGTTTGACATCTTTAGAATCATAATTCTATTATAGTAGACCATATGTTTTTATTATAATATTTTAGAAACATATTTTATTTAAATTACTTTTATAATATTTTGTACTAGTCGTCAATACATTAAAACAACATAGTTGTATTAACTATGTTTATTCGATACTAATGATTGAAATCTCTTTTGTGTAAATTGTTGATATAGTGGTGGTAGTGTTATTTATATTATGATGATTAAAAATGTGAAAATTAATGATATAACAATTATAATTCCGTTAATAAAAAGGCCTTATGTTTTAACTATTATAAGATCATTTCTGCATTAGAAAAAAGAAAATCAAGTCTATTCCTAATTACTCAAGATAGCCACTTTTCTAGCTCTAGGTTGGGAAAGGGTTAGGGAACAACTTTTCTTGCTATGGGATTTGCATGTGTGGATCTCCGCCCTCTTTCCCCCCGCCACCCTCCACGCCTCGAATCCTCCGTCGACCTCCCTCGCCGCCAAGGCTCGAACTTATGTTGCCGTCACTTGTCATACTTCGCTTTCCTTCCTGAATGCATGATGGGATTCGTCAATAGTCGGAGTCAAATGTTCATCAAGTGTTGAATTGAAGAATGGGTTGAATCTTCCTCAAAAGTTGTGATATTACATACTAATCGATTAATGAATGTTGCTTTCCAGCAAGGTTCATGGTTTTTCTGGAGCAGTGAATTTTTTCCTTATGATAGAGGACTTGGGCAATATCTTTAGTAATTCCGGAGTCAAACAACAGCCTCGGGTAAACCGAGCACCTTTCTCGGGTGCCATCTCATTGAATGGAGGCAGTCTTCCAAAGTTGTCCCGGTTTAATAATGGAATAATTGACAAGCAGCTTTTCCACCTGCTGCGCGTACTTCCAGATGTTTGAGTCTTGACATTCCAAATTAGATTGCATTTGTTGCACCAGAAATCCTTGCACCTATCAACAGCATCAATCTCTCTATTCTAATTCTCTATTTGCTATTTTGTTTTTTGTTAATTTTTTAAGTGTGCCCCCTTCATTTCTTTCCTTGCTGTATCCCATCTCCCTCCATAATCACCATGTCAAGTTGGGCAAAACATTATCACTCCATGCTTAGATCAGAGAACTAAAAGATATTATCTGAATGGTCTTCATTTATTGAATTGAAAGTCTCCAGATAAGGTTGGCGCTTACACCGGAGCAGTTAAATGAAGCATGTTATGTCGATATGCTTTCCAAAAAAGCTGTCTTTGACAGTTGGGCCTGTAACCCAAAAGTACACTACGATGGCCAGCGGTTTTATTGTAAGGTACACTCCACTTTCCTGGGAAGCTCCTTTATTGTATAAATATGTACCGTCCTTTCTTGAGGTGATAGTTTGGTTTTGGTTTTCGTATTGCTCCAGTCAAAGCACGATGTGAAGGACAAGAATCAGTTGCTGAAGTTGATAAGAAGCCACATGGTGGGCATTGCTGTCATTGACCTTAAGGATGCATTCCCAACTGTGATCGAGGACTTATAGGCACGTCGACTTGCTGATTGCGTTCTCCTTCCCTCATTATGACTCGATTTTATTTTAATTAAACGACTAAGATATCAGCCGCCAGCTGAAGTTAGCTAGCTAGGCTAGCGCATGGTGGCTTTCTTAAGGGGCTTGAAATATGTTCTTGAGATTACCATGTAGTCGTTATAGTTGCTACTTGATTGTTGCTGGGGTTTACGATTCATTTTTGGCATTTCCTATTATGTTTCATATTTACAGGGTGACAAATTGAATGACTGCTGAATGAAGCTTGGAGTTCCTGCCATGTCATTTTTGCCACCTGAAACTGATTGGATAGTTGTTCTAGTTGACTACTGGACCCAATAACACACATATGCTACATCAGAACACAATCACCAAAAGGGTGAAATAGATGTTTCATGCTTTATCTAAACTTCCTATCGTCATGGTAATAGTTGATGTCTACCATTATCAGCAATATTGATTTCATGAAGAGACTTTCATCATAATCTGAATCGATGTGCTGGGTCTCTATTGTCTTTTAATTTTAGTTTCTATATAAATTGTGATTGGGATGGTCACTGGTTAAGGGTTTAGTAGAGAATGAGGGTTAAAGTATATGATTTTCGTATTTTTGTTGGCCTGGGGAACGACACATGGAGTTCTTTGTTATGCGTCTTGATTTCTTAGACAAATATACAAATATATACAGGCCTTGAAAACTGCTGGTCAAGTATGACTCCTATCGAACTTTGGCTCTCAGGAGGATATTGCCGATCCGAATGATCCGAAAGTGCCCATAAAAGTAGATGACGATCTGAAGCAACTCTTTCGGAGTATTGAATTACCTCGGGACATGATCGACATTTGGAAGGATCTCCAGAAGAATGGGGGATGAAACCATTGACGAACACCATGCAGAGAAGGCTTGCGACCTAAATCCAAGAGGACGAAGCTCACCAACGTTCATCTTCCAGAACTCTTCGAGAATCTCAGAGCATGATGAAGGATGGAGACGAGGAGGCTGTCCTCAACAAACTAATCCAGGAGAACTGCATGGGCGATGATCTTTTTCCCCGTGTCTTCTATTGCTGTACTTATCGCGTGCTTGTTTTGGATCATCGGCGTCGACCATAATCTTAAGCATACAGTCGCAGAGTTCTTGAAGTCAGGTTCATCCAAGTTTGGAGCAGCCAAAGAACTAGGACTAGAGAATTCTTCACGTACAAGATCTGCCAGCAGGGCGTGTACCTCGTCTGAAAGACGTCCTTGGCAACTTCATGCTCAAACTCAAACCTACTGCTACCGGCCTACCAAGTCTGGTCCTACCAATCAGCAAACCCCATTAGATCAACAAAAGATCAATGACAAATATATCAGCCGAATCTGTCTCCTAAAACACTTTATGCTTCTTTCGATTCCTGACGGATATATGAGTGGTATACGCACTAGTCCTATCTCTCAGCGTTATTAATATGGACAATCCAAGTTTCCCAACATCCTTGTTTGACTGACGTTCGGTTCACAAGCCACTGCGACTTCATCTTACAAATTCTATGACATGTGAGGGACAGTCCCCTATCTCATTACTTGCTCAAAGAACTGAAAACACTGCCATTTGTTATATAAGAATTCAAAATATAATGTTCTAGATTAGGAGTGTGCAAAACGGACCGCCCAAACTGGGAACCGCCTGGACCGGACCGAACCAGCCGGTTTGGTCCGTTTCCCGAGAGTATTAGTCCGGTTCTCGGTTCTTAAAAGTGGAACCGGTGTCCGAACAATCCGATTTCTAGTTCCAAAGGGAATCGGACCGGAACCGGACAAGACCGACCAGACCGGACCGACTACCTATACTTTTTTAAATTTTTTTATTTCTTTAAAAAATTAGTAAAATGTGAACTAAACCCTAAGTGAAACACATTTTTTTTATCTGTTTTTTTTTTTCAATTTTAGGATCATTGCATATATATCACTTAATTCAACACGAAAAGATGGCATCAAGTAGTGGGAAAAAAAGAGTGATTGGTTCCATTGGACAGGACAGGTGGTCCGATCTGGTTCCCGATTCTTCGATCCGCTTCACCGATTTGGAAATCTCGGCATTTTGTAGTGGCCACTTCCTGCGAGCAGGTCATAGTCGCAAGCAATTTTGTAGGAGATGAGAGGCAACGGACGAAGAAGTGACGCAACAATACATGTTCATCGTCACATACTTTATAACTTGTCACTTTTGTCGTCCACATATTTTTCTTATTATATGGGGTTTTGGCAAATAATAAAATCAATTCGATTTATCTTTTGAAATATATATATATTGCTCAACACTAAAATGGAAAGGTCCCGGCCTTTGTAGATAATAAAAAAAAAGACATCATAATTCATTTGGCATAAAAATAACACCAACCATCGTAATTCATCTAAATTGCACGATTTGATTAATTCGGCATAAGAGCTTGTGGATCTATGAACGATCATGAAGTAGAGGATATAAGCCATGTAACTCCTATTCGAACGAGAGCAAAATGTTTGTTCATCATGCATCGGAGTCACTTATATATAACATAAATTTCTGAAAGATTTTGCATTCTTTTTTTTCAAAGACACGTATTCATAAAAACCTTGTAATCAGTGATCAATGGAATAGACTTATTGATTAAGAAAATTATTTTCTTTGTGAAAAACCACTAAACTTACTACAGAGTTTGCCTCATTGTCCTTCGATCACAATTTTTTGTTTTGTTTTGACCAGCAGATCTTTTAATATAGATAAAATCTTTTTAGCAATTATCTACTTTGACTTTGGACAAGTGGACATAAAATGAGAATTAAATCCACTCACTTGAAAGGCTTGTTTGTATCGGAGTAAGATTAAGGTAAGATAAGTTGAGTTGTGCTTCAATTTCCAGAATTTATTTGTCCGGAAAAATTAAGGCACAACATTTTGACTGAATTTGATGAGGTAGTTGATATGCTCAAATCCAACTCCACTTGATAATTAATGATAAAAGAGAGTATAAGCATTATCATTGTCGGGCTTAAATTGGAATTTTGAAGTCGACATCAAATTCACGCAGTGATCAAAATTGACAAATAACATGACGTTTCATGTGTTTTAGCATATGTGCGTAAATGAGTTAGCTACTCAGGCCAGCAAGTCAAACGAATTAAGTATCATTGAGTCTGAGTCACTCGGGTACTTTGGAATTTGACTTGATTTGATACTCAAAGGGTTAGCTAGACTTAGAGTGACCCCTCGATAAGTATCAAAAGTCGGGATTCAAGTTCGAGTAACAAGAGTAGTTTGATGGATTTATGCCGTGCAGTGAGGAAAGTTGCTTCTTGCAATGTTGCCCTTGAACAAAACAAGTCAATAGTAGCGTTGGCATGACATGAAACTTTCTAGCCATTCCCAACCCAAATTGCACTATGCAGTGACATTTTCTTTCAATCATAGTTCGGTTCGTCTTTGGAATCGTTCTCAGATGAATGTGAGACTTTCCATTTAAGGATGGCCTCGATACCTCGAAAAACGAAGCTTTCCCATATGAAGTAATTCGATTCTGATGTGAGCCAAAAGACCTTAGACGGGGGCATTTCCACGGGCAATTATGATGGTGTGTAGGCAATGGGCATTGGAATCAACGGCTGAAGTTGGTAAACAATGAATAAATCCGGTGGGTACCAAACAAAGGCAGGATTTCCTTCCGAAGGGATGACCGAGCTGATGCAATCAATGAATGATCTTCTTTGCGGAAATTCTAGCTCTATTGTTGCATTTGGCGGGATCTCCTGAACCCCTTTGCTTCCATAGGCTAGCTCGGGGCGGAACTATTAGTAGCCTCTGAGTTCAAGAAGAACAGCTGGGATTCAAATTGGATGCAAGCAAAAGTAAATCTAGCTACTGCTATTTACTCCATAAGATCTGCATATCATTTCATATACTCTCATGCTTGCTATCGCACTTCACTAATATTCTTAGGCAAAAGCGATGTAGCAGCTCTTCCGCCAGTTAATATAGGAACCACTTGCTTAGGCAGTACCTCCTTAGTTGGTTACTTATAAGGAACAGTAGACAGAGCAGCTCAAGAATTGTTTCCCATAGCAGATAAAAGAATATGTGCATTTTGAAATAATAGAAAGGCAATTTTCTGAGTCAGTGAAAGTTGACAAAGACGTGATATAGTACCTGGCTTCCTACTCGCATGCCTTGAGCACCCAAGTCCAAACCCTTAAGTATTGTGCCCTTCTCTGATGGGCCAACATTTAATCCATATGGTTGCAGCAATTAAGAAATGTTATTATTAACCAAGCTAAGGTCATAGGATGAAATGCCATAGGAACCATATAGAAACTGGAAACACAAAATTCACCTTATAAAGATGGAACTAAAAGTTCAGATCTTTATCAACAAATCTAGTAGTTGTATGTTATGTACGAATCCTTAGAACAGAGGTTCGTGGCAGCATCCTAAAACACCATATAAGATGTGTTCAAGTACATTGTTCTTGATTAGATGAGCAGATCCAGAATTTATGGGCATCTAGCAAAAACCATTACCTGCTACCTTGACTTGAATTTGTTAACAGGAGCTTAGGATGAACTACCACCTTATTGGGGATTCATTCTGATGCTATTTTCAATCGGGCGAATGAGCTTGTAACACTTCCAATTTGTTCACCGTGCTTTTGGAATAACCTCAAACAAGCCACTTTGTCAACCGTCCATGGCAAAGTAATGAAATGTCAATGTTGCATGATATGTTGAACACACGATTCACTTGATCTTCCTAATTGGCATGAGCATCCTCTGTATCGATATCTGGGAGATCTCCCAGGCATTGAAAGGCTTTCTGAACGAGACTATCCATCTCATGTTGTTTGTTGTCTTCATAATCCTTGTCAGTCAACTCCCATAACTTCTTTTCAAAGGTGTCATAAACCTTTTGCACTATGAAACCAGGACTTTGTTTTTGATTAGGGAGTTGCTTGTGAATTGGAACAAAGTGTACCCTACACATGTGCATCACAGATTCCGCGGGAACCTCGTCTTGATGGAAACTATAAAAGAGTTCTCTATTGTCATGAGACTGCCAACTACCACCTCCCTTTATCTCTGCCTCTTCAGGTCGGTAGAACCATTGCACAATAACCATCATGTTTTCATTTTTGGTTCGTGCAATATCCTATAAAATCAAACGTGCCTAGCTGAATATGACAAAACATAATAGAAACCAAGAGTAGAAACAAAGTTTTCTAATACGTAGAAGAGCGATATGTTTGGCATTGTTCAAGATTCTATATTATTGTTCAACAAGGTATCGTTCATTAGAACTTCCAATGCTAACTCATGATGATGTCCATTCAGAAGGAAAGTGGTGAAAATTTAAATTGGATCAGCATGATCCCTAATACTTTTCACATAACTCGATTTTTGAGCCCACACAGTGAGATAAGGAGGCATTGAACAAAAACGGAGGCACCAAATAGTTACCTTGATAATAGCCACATATGGTTTATGATCTGTTTCAGCGGGGTCGACAAGTATAGTATCCTCCTGAATGATAGCCACAAACAAGTAAACGAATGCTACTAGTTATTCTGAAGTCGAAACAAAACACATGAGAACAATATTTTACTAAATTAATGAAAGCAAAACGTATATCTTTCAGCGAATTACAGAGCCTAAGTAATCATATAGACCAAAGGAACGCAATTTGCCAATATAGGAGATATCAAGAAATCGTAGTGAAGCAATCTTTTCCACTAAAATTGTTGGAAATTGTGATTCATTTTTGACAAAAAAAAAATTTTAGTCCAATCTAGACTACTCTAGATGGATGTGAGTAGCAAGAAAAAGCAAGCAGCAGAAGTCCAAGTCGGTGGACAAAGTCAAGAACTTGGAAAATCCTATAACAAACTAGTCTACACGTGCTTAGGAAAGAAGTACACTTGGAGGATAAGAATATGACCTCTAGAGTCCGCTAAGATGGCCTATAAATAGGCTTGTATCATTCATGTAAGAAGGTGTGGGGAGATGAGCTTATAAATCACACATACTCAGCTCCTCCGCCCATACTCCACCATCAATTATATTTTTACCACTATTATGTCCAACTAACGAAACTATTTTCCATTATCCCACTATCTATATCCATGAACTATCCTTCTTTGTCCATTGTCTGTCCTCTACCAATTATATCATACATACGTATATTTACACACATCACAAAAATTACAAATCATCATCGATATTACACGATACTTGCGAACAATTTTAAAAAATTCAACATGGTATCAGAGCTTTACAAAATTTATACAAAAACAAAGTAAAAGGTAAAATAATTGGATGACCTGAAAATCAATCTGAAACGAAAAACAGGAACAACAATACAAGAGAGAGAAAATGGACGACCTCATCCAAGGTAAAATCGCCGAGGGAAAATCGATAAAAAAAAAATGAAGAAGGAGCAAATGCGCACCAGTTTGTAGTAATCTCCATGGTATTCGAATGCCAGGTAATGCCTCCTCCGCCCGCTCCCCTCGCCAGAAAACCTGTACGGAAAGCCCACCGCTTTCGCATCGTTAGAAGCGTGCTGTTCCTCCTCCTCCTCCTCCTCCTCCTCCTCTTCCTTCTCCCTCTTCCTCTTCGCATTCTTTGCACTCTTCTCCTCTCGCCTACCCTCCTGGTCAGCCTCAGGTTCACCTCCGTATCCGTCCTCATCCTGGTCGTCATCCACGAGCTTCACCGGCTTCCGGCGCTTGCTCCTGGACTTGGCCTCGCTCTCCGCGGGATTCTTCGTGGGGCGAGTGACTCGCTTCCGAGGATGCGGCTCGTCCTCCTGGTCATCGCTCGTCGGGAACTGCCGGAACCTCCGATTCCCCATCGTGTGCTGTCCGCTGGATGGATTACGAAAATGGAACGCCTGCATGCATCTGGAGAGGAATTGTGAAAATGGAGCGCCTGCATACACGTGGAGAGAAAGATGGGAGACAGTTCGGGGAGCGAGTCCAACGGCACATCTCTCTCGTTGAGGAGGAAGGAGAAGAAGAGATAGATGAATAAGTCAAAATTGGCAACATCGTCTCTCGCCACTTCCCCGATCTCTCTCTCTCTCTTCACTCTTCGTGCATCCATGGCCGACAGCGTCTTCGATGGGGCTGTCGCATCCCAATTTGATTCCTCATACGGCCGTCGTCTCTGGTCTCGGTAAGGCGGACCCACGACTCGAAGCAGCGGTGGAGGCTTTCTTCAGATTGATGAGTTCAGGTATTCAGCCAAGTGAAGCATGGCTTCGTTGCGATCCTGACCGCTTGTATACGGCTGACTGAATTGGAGCTAGGTTTGCCAGTCCATTCTTTTGGTGGCCGAAACGGGTCATCTAGAAAGCGTCTCGTTTCGAATGCACTCGTGGGTATGTACAATAAATGCCAGTGTCTGGATTCTGCTCTTGAATCGTTCGACGATATCACTAAGAGAGACATCGCTTCCCGGAATACCGTGGTTTCGGGATTGGTGAAGGCCCAACTGCACGAAAGAGCGTTCGAATCTTTTCGGCAAATGGACCGAATTGATGGTTTTAGAGCCCGATTAGATGACTCTCTCTGCAATGCTGACTGCCTTTACTGATCCTAGCAGTTTAATTAGAGGAAAAGAAATTCATGCTCATGCCGTCATAATTGGTTTGGAGACTGACTTGAGCGTGAACGATGCGCTCATCGGATTTACATAAATTGTGGAACCGAAGATGATGCGGAGGCCTTGTTTGAGAATATGGACACGAGGGATTACTACTTGGACTGAGATGATTAGAGCCTATGTGGATTTTGGGTTGATTGATACGGCTATGGGGACGTTTCATATAATGCCAGAGAAGAATTGTGTTTCTCGCAACGCCCTTTTGGCAGGGTTTTGTGTAAATGGCAAAGCTTTTGCAGTGCTCGATCTATTTATTAGTATGGTGGGGGAGGGCTTGGAGTTGACTGACCACACCTTAACTACTGTTGCTAAGGCGTGTGGGTTGCTCGGGGCAGGGAAACTTTGTGAGAAGTTGCAAGGGTTTATTATCGAGTTTGGTCTCCTGGCAAATGCTTGTGCGGAAGCAGCTTCGCTTGATATGTGCACTCATTGCGGGAGGACAGTGGATGCTGGAAAGATGTTGACACGGTGGCCTTTGAGTAAGATAGCTCTATCATTTGTACTTCTATGATATGTGGGTATCAACAGAATGGGCTGCTGGATGAGGCAATATTGCTATTTTGCCGTTGTAAAGTAGAAGGGAGCATAATTCTTGATGAAGTCGCATCAACTTTTTTCTAGTGCCGTCTCTGTTTTCAGAGTTAACAAGTGCTCTTTGAAGTTTCTCAAAGTGTCGCAATCACTATCAGTGGCTGAATTGAATCTAGACCGAACCCGATTCTTCAGGTACTCTCTCTCTCTCTCTCTTTCTCCCTCTGGATCTTCCGTTTCTCAGTTGCGTCCAATCTTAGATCTTTGGTAAATTCTGGATCAGGGGTCACTTCATACTTGAACACACAGTTCACATCGAAGAATCTCTGTTTTAAGCTGATTTTATCTGTTGGGTTTGCTATTTTCTAGTTGGAAAAGTGATTACTTTGACTCTTTTTGCATAATATTAGTCAGAATATGTTGGTAATTGAAGTCGGTGCTTTCGCGATAGCTTATTGAGGGCTTTGGGGTTGGATCTGTGCTACGTAGGAGGGGCTCAATGCTTTAGAGGTTTTTCAATTAGGTGTCAGCAAAAATTTCCTGGCCTTTTCACATGGATCCATCCCATTGCAATTGTGTAGACGTTTCCTGTCTTATTTATTCGTTCGAGTGGTGTCAATCAGCAATTCCAGTATATGGCGGCTTGAGGACATTTACAGGAATTAAATGATGATTTCGTGCTGGAAATAGCCAACTGATAACTTTTTCCTTGTTTGGGCCCCCCCAGTCACTGATTCGAATCCCCCTGGTCGCTCCTTGGCCTCAAAGAAGCCTTGGTTTGTCTGATGTAGGTTGGGCAGTGCCATCGCGTAGGATAATCCTGAGTCTACTCCCACTAGCATTGTGCTAGGGCGACGGTGTCAAGCTTGCTCAAAACAAGTAGTAGGCTCATTCTGTAATGGGTGTGGAGCTCCTATAGTAATGCCCAGAGAGTCACCCCTTTCCACTGTTTTTAATGATAAAAAAGATTTGAGTTTTGAGCGAGACAATATCAAAGAGATTCATGAATGGAGAGACAATTTGTCAGGTCATTGTGTCAATCGTCATGTGTCTTCGATTGTTCTCGTCCTTTTATTATATTTCTTTGCCTCTCGTAATTATTTCGTTTTGGTGTCCTAAATTATAATATTGCTATCTGTATTTGCTTCTTCAGTCATAGTGACTAGGAGTTTTTTCTCAACAGTTTCCAAGTTTTCGTTTCCGAGTGGGCATTTTCAATTCATTGTTTGCTGCCACTAGTACGGTGCAGAGTTTACTCGTTTCAAATTCTCCTGATAAGTGATACAATGTTCTTTTCGATCCCTATTGTCTCATCAAGTTTCCCCCAAAACTATGTGCTTGCTGGAATCTTCAAATACCCTTTGAACTTCATTTTTTTGTATGGCTTACTGAAGTCCCGAGTTTGCTGCAGTAAGAAGCAAAATCCTTTTAGTAACAGTGAGTGCTAATTCACAGTAATTTGTAGCTGTTCCTTCTGACTTACTTTTCGTGAAGACGTCAGCACCTGTGGAAGCCAACAGGGGACAACAAAATGGAATTCAATAGCTGCTTGCTGCAGAATAAGAGGCACAGTGCATTGCCAATGCTGCCAGAGAGGGTAACATGTCTCTAAATCTGCTTATTGGTTTCTTAGTTTCATAGCATTTCCTTTTGTTTACTGAAATGAAGTTTGTCTACATACCGTTATTACACGTTAGATCTACCATCTATCACAGACTTATACCAGTGCATTTACTTTAGTCTTAACTAGCATGATCTCAGTGCTAGTTGTTCTCTCTGGAGAATTAGTACTCTATGGTTGTGTATGGTCGTTAAGTTTTTGAGAGTGAACCTAATAGGAGATGGCAGGATAAGATATATCATGGTTAACCGGATAAAAGACTAATTATAGACACATCTAATCCCTTTCTTTATAAAGAGGAAGCCTATTTTAGGTAGGTAAACCGTTGGGCCAAAAAATGCCCCACTAACCTCTTGGACAAGGGGAAACACGAGCAAATCCCAAGTGGTGGCCCAAATATGGAATTTTGTGTTTTTGTGGTGTGAGCATTCAAACCTATCTTGTGCTCTTAATTCACACTCGCCAACTAGTTGTTAAACACGTAGTCAACCCTGTGGGATTAAGCATCTCCAGTCCTTGTATGATTCGTTCTTTTTTTTGTTGAACGGTACTTGTATGATTCATTTGGCCTTGGCCTGTGTTTTCTTGCAGAAAACTTAAAAGGAAAAAAAAACTAATGAAGGAAAAAGGATGAGGCGCACGTGTCCTTACATCCGAGTGAGGTGACAGTACCCTGGTACAATTCCCCAGTGCCACACATGATTGTCTGTGGAGCAGTAAAACTAGTATTAGTATATTTTGAATGTTACTTACTATTGTGCACTGGACTTTGGTTTAACATAATGAACGTATAACATCACTTCATAAGCTGTTACTTGCTTCTAGTAATTGCTTGTTGCTGGATTGTTATAAATAGATTCTCAACTGGTTCTTTACAGCAAAAATGGCTCGGCTAAGGCAAGCCAAAGAAGAGGCAGAGAAGGAGATCATTGCGTTTCGTGCTCAAATGGAGGGTGAGTTTCAGAGAAAGGTTGCAGAGGTAAGAATAGGAAAATATAGTCGTTTTGACTCCATCTAGTATCCTAATATGGTATTTCCGTTTGTCAAGGAAAAATGCATGTAATTGGAAGTTCAAAATGACAAAGCTTTGCAGCTCTGTACTACTTGAAAGGAGAAGCTCAATTGGGATTGGTTGCTTTCTTTAAATTCAGCGAGTCTTTGTACTTGATAAATTTATGATGGTAGTCATGTGGTTCTATCTTATGACCATTCTGTGGCCACAAGGACTCTGGATGTACACTACTTATGTAAACATGCATCAATAAAAGATGGGATTGCGATAATATTTACTGATGAGAGCAGTAGTTAGGTTGATTTTGGGGAATCTGTTCACTAGAACTTGTTTAAGCACTTAGTGTTGTTGTCTTGGAGGGAACTTCAAGTTGCCTTCTTGGGTCATGAAAATATAGGATAAAGGAATGTCTGTTGGAACCAAATAATAGCGGTGAACTGCTGCTTGTGTACTCATGCCCTGCGCTTGTTCAAATCAGCGTATATAAAGTCTTAGTTTGATGAGCTCTGCAGCTCTGCGGAAGCACATTACAACCATCGTAATGCGGCATGAATTAAATTTCAGAATTTTATCATCTTTAAATATAGGAGCTTTTACTGTCTTCTCTTTATAATTGCTTGGAGTAGGCTGGTTCGTACTGGTTAATGACTCTTGTCTCCATTTCCATGTGGTGCCAATCAAGCAGAGTAGTGGAGATTCTGGCGCTAATGTCCAGCAGCTCGAGCAACAAACAGAAGCGAAGGTTGCACACCTGAGGACGGAGGCCACAAGAATACCTCAGGACGTCGTGTAGATGCTGTTGAAGCATGGGACCACTGTGAAGAACTAGGGGCGTCATGTTAAGTGCAAGGCACGAAATTACTCAAGGGCGCCTTTTCGGCGTTTGCATGTTTTGATCGGTGCTTTCTTGCTGGGTATTACGATTTCTTTTTTTTTTTCCTGATGGGTGTAACTAGTCCTATGTGCTGCCGTGAATCTATATATTTATGAATGTGATTTGTAAAATCATGTCCTTTTTAAGAAGTCATTGCTCTTTGTTTGTTGTCTGTCCAAAGAGGTTGTTTCATATGCTTATGTGGAGATGTCAGTTTTGAAGATTCGGTTGCCATGTCCTTTCTCCGATCTACACGAGCTCGGTCCAGTGTTGGTGCAACTTCACTAAAAGCATATCAAAGATCTCTTTGGGGGCCAATCTCCATCCAATACAACAAATGATCACTGCTTATGCTCGCATTTGAAAAAATTCAGGGCCATTATTAATCAATTTATCAATGTCTTAACTAGAGCCCTCTTATCTGTATAGACCATGCTAGACCAAATCAATGAACGGGCCAAGCCAGGTCACAGTTATTAAGCTCTGACGGTAAGGCAGGGCAGGATCCGGCCCAACATGAGGCTAGTAAACCTTGCCCAAGCCCAAGCTCGCCATCACAGGAGGGATTCGGCACATTTCTTTCCTAAGCAAGTTTGAGTTTGGGAGAGTCGAGTCGAGCCAAGTGGAACTCCAGGCGAACATGAACATAGTTTTGGTGCTTGTGAGAAGAAACATTTGTGCAGTCAATGAAACAAATAGTACGGCAGGATATCTATCATGCAAGTGTTCTACAAAGCTTAATCGAGAAGCATTGCACGATTAACCTTTTCAAATTGATTTTCAAATCGATATTATATCGACTGCTGATGAAGAATGATATTATGTATTTGCGAAAGTAATTATATCGCAGAAGGTCCATAATAATACAAAACTATCATTTGTACTATCTATATTAATTATTGTTCATCTAGAACTAAAAGAACTCCATTCCTTGTGAATAGAGAACTGTTGTAGATTGTTATAAGTTGAGTTAAGCAATCTAGACTTTAAACTTTCATTTCTTCTATGTGTCCGCAAAGCCATCTATATCTTTACTTGCTCATCTCTATAATTAATCTTAACTACCATCACAAGCACAGAATTCACCAAGAAAACCAGAATACACAACATTAAATGACATCCTGCACTCACTGGTATTTTCTTCAATGTCATGCTCCTTGGGCTCAAGTGCTGCCCTTGCCAGCCTCATGGTAATCTATTTAAGTTTAGAGGACTTAAATTATTAGAAGACCGAATTTTCAGGTGAACAAATTTTCCTCTACCTTGATATTTTCTTTATTAAATTGAAATAGGATTTTTAAGCTGTGCTGTATAAAGTAGGACATTCTAGTCTCTACCTCAAATTACTCTCTGAAGGAGTTGGTTCCATTCCTTCCTTTATGTGCGGTTGTGTGGCTGCATTGATGGAGAGAGGTCCCTGACATGCCATGCGCTGATGTGCATCCGTGATGCATCTGTACCTCTACATGAATGTCTACTTTGGAAGATGATGTCTTACGTGAGTTTGACTTAAGGGTTAGTGGAGGCTTTTATCCATGTCCTTTGCTTGAGCATTGTGATAATATGACCTGTGATTTTCTATGGTTTTACCCAGAAGCGTAAGTATGTGGGTCTATCTACGTGTATACACACATATAGATGAAAACTATATATATTATTTGGTGCATGGTTTGCCTAATTGGGCTGGTTTTTCTTCTTTGAGTACATCTTCTCAAGTTGGAGTAGAAAGTGGACATTGTTATTTCTTCTAGGGCTCCTTTGGGGTGGTTTGCCCATGAGCCTGAATGGTACGAAATGAAGGATATGAATTTTGCCCAGAGTGAGGCTCTTTGTATCCATATTTGTTAACTACTTACATAATGAGCGAGTAGATTCTCCTCAAACTGACTTAACGGAATCGGCACGTGAAAATGGGAACTCTTAATTCGATGAGGTAAGTTACTCTTATTAACACTGGAGAATCTTGATAATTGGTCCAACGCAATTTTTATGCTGTTCCCTATTTCCTATTGTTGGAGTTGGGTGGTGATCTGAAAATTATAGAGCATCCAGAATAACAAATATCATCGTGTCTGGGGTGCCATGGAGAATTACGTTGTTGGAAGAGCGAAGAGGAGGCAGCTCCTTCTGATGTTACCTCGGCATGAGATGAGAACTGAAAGGCCTGAAGTTTGGGCGCAGCCCACCAACTCAAAGTATTCCTCTGGTTTTCTTTAGTTAATCCATATTTTGCATATGTTTATAGTAATGTTGCATGCAGTTGATATTTTTTCTCACTATAGCCATGTTTGCACTTAATGAAAATAAACTTAGCTGATTCAGGTTTTCTTTAGTTATGTTTATAGGACAAACCCTCATTTGAAGGCAGAAGAAACTCAGCTGATTCAGGTTTGTGAAGTTTTTTTACTGAAAATAAGCTACAATCAGACCTTAAATGCATTGCAAGTCGGTGTTAAACATCGTCTACATTGGACTTACATTTCTCGAATCCTAAGCATGAGATGACTTAAAAGCAAGTTTTCTTGGAGCGAGGGAGCCATGTTGTCGGTGTAGTTACATTAGTTAGCCAGAGTGGAACATCATGGGACATTGCCCTTAGGGGCGTAACTGGTCCATGATAATCATAATTTAGAAGTCAACTCTAGCTTGACCTAGTATCAGTATATTTACTTTAACTCAAACTTCAAATGATTTTCGGCATGCTTGAGATTGATCCAACTGTTCTTGGGTTTCCTGTGAATATTGATCTCAAGCTCGAGTTTGAACTTGGGCACAATAATTATCAACTTAAAGGAAAGGTGATAGGCAAAATCACTATCTGAATCCAGATCATTCATGAATTCAATTTGAAATTGATTGCAAAGTCTTACTAAACCAGATCAACGTCGTGAAGGGACCTCTTATAATGCTCTTGTGAGTGCACATAAATTTGTCATAGATTTCATGACATAGGAAAGCCTAACTACAACCAGACTGTATACAACTGCAATTGCAACTGAACTACACTTAAAGCGTTAAATTCCTTTAGGACTGCAAGCTCACGAGAACCTCGACCTCAACCTCCATAAACAGATTCTCCTCTGAGGATGTGCAGCCCAATGAGGAAAAGCAAAGAATAATAGAGGTAATATATGACTATTAATTTACAGGAGTCAGGTAATGATGATCTGAACATGATATCCTGAGTATATTAATTTGCTCATAGGAAAAAAGGTTAGTTTGTGTTGCAAAAGCATATCCTTGGTTAGAAAACCCAAACAGGCCTGCTAGTGTTGCGTGATCTGACAAAAAAGAATGGTGAGGAATAGAGGGGGGAAATCATGTCATCAGGGGGATTGAAAAAGAAGTGACATAGAAGCTCACGCTTTGAGTTGCTACGGCTGCAGAAGAGAGTTACAGCTTGAAGTGAAAAGATAATGGCCAATGGTTAAGTACTGGAGTACAAACCTACACAAGTCATGCATCAGCAAGCTCGACCTTGGCTAATATAGGATGAGTCATCGATGAGTCATGTGTTACCTGCCTCGAGTTTTTCGGCTCATTTATAGTGGAGGCGACTTATTTGGGCTGTCAACATGGGTCCATTTTTGGTTATTCAAATCCAGTTAGAACATAACTTGTTTGAGGATTGTGTTAGGCAGGTTGTCATTATTTTGACATAAACACATGTAAAATTAACTCAACATGCTAATTCATGTGTTTTATCGTATCGCTTTAGGAATTGCCATTCCTAACTCTATTTCAGAAACCCTACTGTGGACATGGGTTCCTGACTATTGAAACATCAAAACACACGCACATAGCAAGGCTTGAGGCAGGGAAGTGGGGTTACTGTTACGATTGATTTTGGTTCAGATGGATATGGTTTATGTAAAAGAAAAAGACTAATGACAGAGAAAACAAAGACCAATAAGCGGTAAAGTCATTCGACACCACACTAAAGCGTATACGCAGTCTATGTGTTTTCGGGATGGGGTAGGAGGCCTAATACTCATACGTGGATGGATTTTAGATCTTTAGCTTAGGTATGCGATGACGATGTAACTACTAATACGTATATCAAGATCTTTACTCTTGAAAGGGACCGTACTGGTGTGAAACCCTAACACTCAAAGGTTCATTCTTCCACCCAATTTCTAGCCCTAGGTAGTAAAGTGGGATTCTATATTTCTTGATTCTCCCTTTTGTTTGGGTTGACGTATGTGTTATACTTAAAAGTTGATGCAACAAAACACAAAATGTCAACCATAATCTATTACTATTGGAACTTTTACTGTCTCATACCTTTTTACTTTGGTCAAGTGACGAGGGCTCCCCGTGTTTACTATGCTTGTAGTTAGCTTAATGAATTCCCTTGTTTATTAATCAGTCATCATATCAAAACTTGACATTTGTCTTCTTTCTTTTAGATTGTGTGTGAAGGGCTATCTTGCCTTTTTGAGCCGGGGTGGCCCCATTGGCAATCTGCGAAGGAGATTTTATCCTGAAATGAGCGAGCGTGAGGCAGCTAATTTCGTGGTCCGCATTTGCACAGACGTGTATAACAAATAGACTACCGCGGGATATCACCAAATACAGTATCTACACAAAGGGATACAGAAATGATTTTTTCATTAGCCCTTTGTCTCTTTTATCTTCGATTCCTAGTGAAGCTCGTGTCTTCCATTGTAAATTAGCGCTTCTCGTTTGTCGATATCATGTGACCTATCATGTGCAACTGACTTGTTGGCAACCTTGGGGGTTTCCTGATGTGCTTTTCAGGCCGTCTTCACACTATACATAGTGTAAAGATGCTGAACTCACTATACATTGTGTAAAGATGCTGAGCTTGTATAAGTTATATCTTTGGTTTGATTGCCACTTCAATTCTCACTCCTGGACAAAGATGACGTGCCTTTTGAGCATTGTTTCGTATAAGCCAAATCCCGTGATGTGTAATGTCTCAAAATAAGGAAGCTTTAGTGATTAGTCTTCAACCACTGACATTGATTATCCGGATATCCCCCATTGATAATAGTTTAATATTTCTCGAATGTTGATATTTGAAGTTGCCCAAAGACTAATTCAATTGAGAATTGGAAACTTGCAATGTTTAGATTTTTGGCGCAATGTCATTTTAACCAAGGGAATTAGAAAATCCAATAGTTGAGAATGTTTATGAAACTTTAGATTTTGTGACTTGAGGTATAAGTGTTTGACATTATGGCCCCCCTCTTTCTCCTTTGTGTCTCTCGAGAATTTCCACCAACCAAAGGCAGTGTTCTAATTGCTCTTATTAAATGTCTCATGAGTTCAACTCTCACCTCAAATTTTCACAACCTAACACATAAATTCAAGAGACAACATTTTAATCTTGAAGTCAAAAAATGACATGTAAAGTTAGACTAAGTGCTTGCTAAGTTCACCTCAAATGCAATAAGTTGCCATGAGCAACATTCGCATCTCGTTCTCCATCTTCATTACCTTAACGAGAAGAAATTTGTTGAAGATTTGTGAAAGTTCCGAGCAAAAGCTTGGTGTCTCTATTAAAAACAGCTCTCGGCCACAACCCCTTTCATTTCTTTACATTATTTTTGTTTTTTGGGGTCTTATGAAGAACTAAAGCAAATGAATCCTCTGCAGAAGAAGATTCAGCAAGATCAATAAAGCATGGTTCATGCATTTACAATCACCAATTTTAAGTTTAAACATAGGTATTTTGCATGGATATTGATGTGAATAGGTCATGACTAAAAACATTAGCGTCTTTTATTATGGCTTAGAGCAATAATGATCAAACCACATCAAATAAGTAATTTACCAATGTAGGCCGCTTTTAGTACAGTAATTTACCAGATTCGATATTAAGCAATGAAGCTCCATAATTGAAGTTAGCAATTACATGTAAAAATAGTATCTCACCGTCATATGCTCGCTTTTAGCATAATAAAAGTATGAAATTTATCAATGTCGAATGACCATCAACGTAGGCATTTGCTTGACTCTTTCTACATGGATGCGATGACGAGTTCAATGTTACCGCTTGACAATTTATTTTCTTTTTCTATTGCAAAGAATTTCAAGTTTGATTAGAAGCAATTTCGAAGATCCTTCACCAATAGGCAATATAAGGAAGCATTGCACTACCCACTACAAATATTCTAGGATCTTCAAAAGAGAGGGAATGAGAATCAATGAAGGTTATATCTTTACTTAATTGGCTTAGCTTTACACGTTATTAGAGGATGATATCTATACACGAATAATATGCATAGGAAATAAAATTAGCTATCTTAGAGAATAACGAAATATCAAATCATATCCATAATATCTAATAATATCTCTAACAATATTCTAGGAAAATCTTTAATCTCCATAAATATACTTCATCACAGTGCTCCATCTTTAGCAAGGGAGTGCTGAACTTAATTAATGACAAGATCAGAGGAGGGGATTTGTGTACATATATAAAAGCACACATTGTGCGCGTGTGGGAGGTGAGAGACTAGAGAACATGGCTAGAGAGGTGTTTCCTCTTGTTAATGCTACTAATGGCCATGGAAGCCAACTGGAGTTGACATGGCTTTGCGTGGTTGCATTTTCCCTAGCATTCATCTCCATGATCATATTCGCATGCGGCAAAAGCGAGCAGGAACCTCGCGAAAAGAAGGGTCGTAGTGGTGGCGGCAGAGGGGGCAATCTTGCCGGAGCTGGTGTTTCTTACTTGGCTAGTGGTGATTTTAGCAGGGCTAATTGTGGCGGCGGCAGCAGTGGCTATGGTGGAAATGGGGATGGTGGCTGTGGTGGAAGTGGGGGTGGCGGCGGAGGTTGCGGCGGCGGAGGGGGAGGAGGAGGTTGTGGCGGCGGCGGCGGCGGAGGCAGTGGCGGTGGCGGTAGTTGCTAACTTCGAAGTCAATCTATACAAACAAAAAGTAATCGTGACTTATCGGTACTTATGTCAATTGGGGTTGTGATGCTTTTTTAATTGAAATCCACGTTTTTTTTTATGTTTGTGTTGGAATATGCATAGCATGTACACGGCACATGCACGTCACACTTATGACACATGCACGACACTTATGGCAACGCACGGCACCGCACGGCACACTTAAGCAAATGGTGAATTTAAACCACTCTTTTTTTAAAAGCCCCAACCCCGGTTGTCATTTAACTTAATGAGATGATGAATAATGCAATCAGCTAAACATCTATAAATGATCTTACAACTGCCTTGGTTAAAGCTGATCCACATGGAATGTTTTACCAAAAATCCGGCAAGGCTACTTCATCGGCAGTTTTTCTTTATTTTTTGGTCGGAGCTTCATCGGCAGTTGACAGCGGTAGAAAACAAGGGAGTAAATAGAGGAGGAAGAGGTAAAGGAACATTTGTCATTGTATTTAATGAGTGTTTTTCATAGGTTACACTGTGATTTGATGCACGTAAACCTTAGGACATGGCGCTGAAAGGGACATGACAACTTTTGCCAAGGCATAGACCTCATGTACTACTTTTAGATAGACATTAGATACGTATAGATACTGTACGATTGGTAGGTTCAGAGAGTTCGTAGATACTATACAACCCCCTTCCGTTTCTTTACAAATTTATATATTCATTTTGGATCTTGCCAATAGTTAGCAGCTAAGGATTTGTATTTTTGTGCCTTGCGAACACAATTTGGAGAGTCAAAACACTCAACCTAGATTTCGATTGGCCCCTTTTTTGTCAAATGGATAAGTACTTATTCGATTTTTCATTGGTCCGTGTTATTTCCCAAGAATGATCAACCTTCTCTTCATTGCTAGCTTCAACTGATCACGTGATGGTTTGAAGACTTTGCATGAATTTTAGCCTATTCACCTAACTAGGTGAATTTTCAGTGATTCTCGGGAATTTGCGGTGCACTTGAAATTAAAATTAAAATTATTGAAATCCATTTATTTTGCCGAAAATCAATATTTAGACATCAACTAATCATATTATCTTATATTTGGACCAATTATGACGTAAATGTGAGTTCTCATGGAATGCAAATGTTGCACATATTGTCGAAAATTTCAAGGCTGTTTGTATGTTACTTCTGGTTTTTTCTCATTCGAACTCTATGATTACATACATTGTTTGGAAAGAAGCTATTGGCGAACTCGAGTGGCAGTGGTCAGTTTATTTACTCCAGTTCTCTTCAAGCCTCTCGATTGTAGCACCCCCACCAGTCCTTGCCTCTCCCCTTTGATCCATGCCATGGGAAGTAGCCAAACTCCATTTGCTTTCTCCATTAGCTTCAAATGGGGCCAGCCTGCAAACAAGAACACGGTACCCCAAAATAGAATGTCTAGTCACACAACAAAAAACAAAAACAAAAAGAAGAGTATGGTCTTGTTAAACATTTTCATGTCAAGTTTCAGTTTGAGCCTCGCGAAAAGCAGTAGTGTTTGTATGTCCGACATACAATCATGAAAGCAGCAAAATTCTGAGATCATTCAGCTAAGATATTTTATTGTACCCCTTCCAACGTCTTGCTTCTTGGCTAACTAATCTCACTCTTGATCAGGAAATCGCTTTGACTATAAAGAAACTCAGAATACGAGCAAGCTTTTATTGGAGTTTTTTTGACCCAGTGTTATTCTCATACTTACCAAGATGAAAGCAAACTGCAGCTCCAAGAGCTACACCGGGAGCGACATTCCTTGCACGCCACTTTAGTGATCCTGGTACTAACACAAATTAAGTTCAGAAAAGAAACTCTTTTTCCGTTTAGCATGAGTTATTTAACGGAATATAAAATTGTGTTACATTGATATCGTAAGCTACAGCATAACGGTTAATAGACAATATCTCAAGCATGTGAAGTAATGCCTTACAGATCGAACCAAAGGTTGCAGCAGTGGCCGAAGCAGCTCCAGCTACATTAAAAACATCATGAACTCCTCGTTTCTTAGCTAGCAAATTTTGTAGACCATAAAACGCAGCAGTAAACGTCCCTAGGCACACTATACAGCGATGGAGCCACGTGTCACTCACTCGAATGAATGTTTTCATCGAAATATTATCATGTAGACTACTAATAGATCAGCATACATTATTCATCCGGAAAATCTTCTTGTACTGCTTACCAAGAGCATTTTTCAGCTTCGAGACGTAACGTACATCAAGGAAAAAGATATCGTAATCTTTACCGTAAAAGAAAGGCAAAAGTGAAGAACTTCAGTGAAAGGAGAAATCAATTTATTGCGGGGGCAGTTTGCGTATTTCCATCGGTGACCATGCACCTGAACTAGTTTGTCTTCACTCAGAGCTGACAAGCTAACCAAAACAGGTAACCTTCCAACAAACTCTGGAATAAGGCCGGCCATACGCAATGGAATTACCCCTTTCTACCTGCATTGCCATTAATAGGGATGGCAATGAGATCACCACTTCCAACAAACTCTCAAACCTTCAAACATTTGGGATCATCTCATGAATTATGAGTTGTAAGTAGGAGGCACACGAGAGCACTGCAAACCCACAAAAACAGGAGACTCACAGCCTCCTAGGAAGAAGCACCAAACTACCAAAGGCCTTTGGGTGACTAGGTACGGCAATTTAACTCAGCCAGCATATGTCCGCATTGCCTGCCCCAAAAAATTGTCATCCCACTACTACTTGACAATCAATTTTTTTACCTTTTCAAGGATTAGAATAATTGTACGATAGTTATATCTAAATAAATGTCTGAATTAAGTTTAAGATAAATGTGGGGTGATAGCAAAAGAGGACAGCAAAACCCGAATGTCCCGCGGGGGTGGGAATGGGACCTACCACGCGGGCGGATATCAGGCCTCCTCAATTATTGCGAGGAGGGGATGGGGAATGCAAGCCCTACTGCCGCCCCGCCCCATTGCCATCACTATGGATGACTCTCACATCATTCCACTCAATTATTAATCAATAAGAGTACCACAGAAACACAAAGTATTAATGGTAGAAACAGAAAATCCCGTTTACCCATATATCATCTCTAGGCAGATGCTTTGGGGCTCCTTTATGAGTACTATTCACTACTTGAGAACGAGAACATAGTCCTTATGTATAGATGAACTGGAAAATGTAGCCTTGGTGCTAGGAAAACAGAATAGAGAATTGCAACCACCGAAGAAGATCATGAATGCAAAAGAGAGGTACTTCTTTTGTTCTAGTTTAAAAAGATCTGTAACAATTTGAGGTTATCATAAACAGAAAATTGCATAATCATCCCTTTTGATAGTTGATGTATCACAAAAGGCGTTCAAGCTCGATGTACGAAAAATCACACCTCCACACCTATACAGGCCAAAAGACTTCCAAACATAACGGATACAAATCAAGTTGGAGATAGAAACATCAGTGGACTACATCTAAATAACGACTGAGGATGTAAATAAGTTTCACAAGAAACAAAAGGTTATTTGTAATATCCTGAATTTTGACCCGTTATCGGGACCAATAAAGTGTATATTGATTCTCGTGTGATTTTAGTAAGTTTCGCCCGGACTTGATCAATCACGGGATACTAACCAAATGGGAAAGGCTAAATAGGATCAGGTACGTGGACCGAGAACCCGATCGCGATGGAGCGCCGATTTCGACGAACGTCGAGGAAATATTTTGAGCCAATGTAGGCCGATCTTAGGAAAATGACAGGTTGATATTGTCAGTAACGCACGATCGGATCGCGAGTGATTTCCCACGACCGAAAGTACGCCTGACAAATGAAATCCGATTTTAATCCAAACGATCGCGACCCCGGTGCTAGTGATAATTCCTCTCGTTCTCTCGAAATTGAGACCATCACGACTCGGACAATCTTAGGTCGATACGCGTAACACCTAAACAGCCGCCCGTTAATAAGAGACCCTAAAACTGAAAAACGAGTAAATTAGATCGCGATATTGGACCCGAACTTCGATATCAAAATTTCAAGGGTAATTACGATTATTTTGCAAGACGGACGTCATTTTAGAGTGGCCATTCATGTTTGGGATTAATACGGCTGGAAACTGAAAATTCGACAGAAATTGAGAAAATTACGGTTTTGCCCCTGTGGACACCGAGGCCGGATTCGGAGGCCGTTCGAGGTTATTTTTAGCGGCCAAGGTCATATGTGGGTGGCCACGCACATTTAGAGTGGTTTTGGACAAAAAGAGGAATTTCAACAAAAATTGAAAAATAATATTATTTTATTCCCGGACTTCGCGGGCGTTTTTCGAGGGCTTAGAAAGTGAATTTCACGAATCCGACACCGTATTATGTCTTCCATGAATATATAGGACCGGTATGGACAAAAATTGAAATTTTGGTCCGGGATTGGAAAATTACAAAAATGCCCCTAGGCTATTTTTATTTTATTCCGAATTTTGGTAAAATTTTGGGGTCTAACTAAGGTTAAGTGGACCAAACCAGACCTGGTCAGCCTTGGTTAGGGGGCATTTGACCATTTTAACCTTGTATTTTTGGATAAGGAGGGATTCTAGCCATTGGATTGAAGGGCAAATTGTCCTAGGCCCTTGGATGTGTGACAAGTGGACTCCACTCACTCATTTTGACCACTTTTGACCACACTCTCTCTCTCTCTTCAGACTCTCTCTCTGCTCACGCTCTCTCCCGTGCGTCCCTCTCGGCCATCTCCTCCGCGTGTTCCTCCTTCTGCCGATCTGCACCGCCGGCTGCTGTTCCAGCCGGAACAGTCACGCCGCCGGAGTTGCAGGTCCCGAACCGCCGCACGCCGCCCCACTGGCGCCGCCCCAGCTCAGTCGACCAGCTTCCCCTCTGTTCCGCCGCCCACAGCAGCTGTTCCAGGTGAGGGGGAGAGGAGCGTCGCCGGTCTCGCCCACCAGTGCCACGCCGCCGTCCGCCGCCGTGCGCCGCCCTCGTCGACCTCACCCACGCCCTCACCGTCCCTCTCTTCCCGTCCACAGCCCTCTCACCTCAGCACCTCCCCTGTTTTGGCCGAGTTGAACCGTGAGCCCACCGGCGCCGCCGTGACCGCCGGCTTGCCGCCGGAGCGCCGCCGTCGATTCTCATCGCGAGTCAGTAATCGACCGCCTGCTCCCGTCTCCTCGAGTCGATTTTAGGCGAGTAAAAATCCCTAAACCCCGAATTAGCCTAATTGTGCAATTTAGGGTTAATTAAGCTAAATTGTGGTCTAATTGAGTGTGTGTGCGTGGAGGCTGATTGGGGGACTTAATTGGGACTTATTATGGTTGTTTAGGTGTGATTTGGAGACAAATTGAGGGCTATTTCGGCACTGTTCATATCAGAACCGAAAATGGGTTGTTTAGTCCAAGTTGGGAATTAATTGGTTCAATAGGTGGTGGCTTGAATTTGGAAAATGTATCGGTTAATTAGGACTCATTGGGATCCTAAGGAATGATACCATATTCGGGGGTTTAATGGTTGAGATTGGTTGGTCATGTCGAGTCCTAATCGGATCGAATTTTTGTAATACTAGTTGTGCATTAAGTGCTGGGTGTAAAGGGGCTAAAATGAAATGAGTTAGACGTGCCGACAATGCGCTGTATGAGTTGAAATTGTGATTTATTATACTGGGCACATCGTGGCATGACAATTGGCTTGAGTCCTATGACATGTGAATTCACATATTATGCTTTGATATGATTGGAATTGAATACGTTGATGCACATGTCTAATGTGAATAAAATGTGGCCTTCGGATCGGGCCTACGGATCGGTATAAAATGTGGCCTTCGGGTCGGGCCTACGGGTCGGTATAAAATGTGGCCTTCGGGTCGGGCCTTTGGATCGTTTTAAAATGTGGCCTTCGGGTCGAGCCTTCGGGTTGTTTTAAACTGTGGCCTTCGGGTCGTTTTAAACTGTGGCCTTCGGGTCGGGCCTTCGAGTCGGAATAAATTGTGACCTTTGGGTCGAGGCCTACAGGTCGGTTTAACTGTTGTTGGCCTTAGGGTCGTGGCCCTCGGGTCGATATAACTGCATACTCTTTAGATTGATATTGAAAGTCTCACCTGCAGGATGTTGTAGTGAATTGGGCTATGAGCCTGGGTGAATTGATATTTATTGTTACACTGGTTCACTTAATTATATATTTTATTTACCCTTTGGAGGCGCACTTTAGCCTAGTTTGGGATTAGTGATTTTGTACTTGCTGAGTTTTCTCACGGTTGTGGTAAAACCGAAATTTCAGACCCCCGTCCGTAAGATGCCGAGGAAAGCCCCTCTTTTTGGATTCCCGCAGCGAATTCGGTGAACATCTAGTGTGCACCATTGCGGGGATGGAACGGCGTATGTTAGATACCATTCGGTTTTATTTGTAGACGTGGGAGAGGACTACAGCCACACCCAAGAGTACGTAGCCTGGTGTCATAGGGGAGCAAATGGCGTGACAGGACCCCCGATCAGGACTTTTGACGTTCCGGTGGACGTAAACGGCGTTATGATTCCTCAGATGGCGAGTGGTGAAGTATCGGACCCTCCAACTTCCCTCAGCGTAAGTTTTCAGGATGAGACTGTGGATGGACCGATGGTTATGGATGAGGAGGAGGGAGAGCAGCAAGTTATAGCCGTAGATATAAACCCGGTGGACGACGAAGAGTTGGATCTTGAAGCAATAGACGTGAATATCGATGCAGCCAGAGAAATTGCTGAGGTTGGATCGGACGAGGAGATAGGAACTGAGGAGGACTCTTCCGAGGAGTCTTCAGTGCCATCCGATCCAGACTGGGAGCCTTAGATTAGATCCCAGTGTTAGGAGTAGAGGCTAACCCCTTTTTGACCGTAGCCGTCTTCCCGATAGATAGTTGATATCCCTAGGCCACCGATCCCTTTTTGCTTCGTGGCCCTTTTGGTGTACTCTTTTTGTTTGTAAATGGGTAGTATATATAAGTTTGTAAAGAATGTATATTTTGGTTTAGTCTATTGTATATTAATATCTCTTGCTACTCATGGTTGCGTTTTAAATTGTCCGGGTGTATATATATATTATATACATATATATACGTTGTTTCCGCATGTGGGGTATTTTCTCTGATTTGGGTTTTCGGGTCGATGACGCAATCCTGGGAGCGTCGCACCTCATTTCGACCTATACGCGGATGTTCAGGCTTCGTGGGGTACGGGGCGTGACACTATTCAAGTATTATAAAGAACTGACAATTATGCCCTTTCCTTTAAAAGTTTAGAAGAAGAATTTTATGCTAATTTACATTGCATTGTATGTTTTAAAAGTTTTGTTCTGAGTTAAATAAAATTCGAATTGCACGAGGCGTAAAATTTAAAAAAAAAAACTGTAAAAAGTTAAAAGTGAACATCGTTCCAAACAAACCCAAAGATGTTAATGAGAAAAAAACATTAGACAATAGCTATCACGAAGTTGTTTTAGTTTTCTCTCCTTTAATTAAGAGATATTATACTTGATTTGTAGAATTGGCGATGCTTATCTAAAAGTAAGAGAAGAAGAAATGGCAATTCTTTTACCGGAGAAAAAAAGGAAAGAATATAAAATGTAATATGGAAACATAAAAAAAGGAAAAGAAAAAAGATAGCGTGGCAATTCTTTTCCCATAGCAGCGACCGCAAAAAAGAAAACTTCGATAGAAGTTTTTTTTCTTTGTTATTTAGCTAGTTAATTTCAATTTTATCTAGATAATATGTACTCTAAGTAGAAGAGTATATGGAGAGGCCCGTGACATCCGAGCAAGCTCGTGCCATATTCGCTAGGGGTGTCAATGGGTCGGGTTGGGTCGGGTTTCTATGATACCCGACCCGACCCAAATCACGAGGGGCATATGCTCTCTCTGACCTGGCCCGGCCCAAAACGCATAGAATCCAAAGCGAAAATTCGGGCCGGGTCGGGTCAGGCCGGGTTTTTGGGTTTGCAGGTGGGGGGAGGAGCAGGAGGAACTCGAATAATGTCTGGACCCAACAGCAACGACATGTTGGGTGATTTTTCTCTCTCCTCTCTCCTGCTGCGCTCCGATTCTGTGCGCTCTGATTTTTCTCCACTCTCTCTCTCTCTCTCTCTCGCTCGCTAGCTTTGCTTTGCTTTTGCTCGCTCGCGAATTCCGCCTTCTCGATTGAAGATGGCGTGAAGAGGAGCGGACCCAACCGGGCAAGCTCCCCGATTTCCCCCCCCCCCCCTCAAAGCCGAGTGGCGGCGGCTGCTCCGATCGATTCTTGATTTTTGGCGGCGGGAGGGATCGCTTTTGGGAGGGGCGGTCGGAGGAATCTGCGGCCGACCGTGGGGTTCTTCGGGCGTCGGGATTCGCAATCGAGCTTGGTGGGTTTTCTGGGTCTGTTTCGGTCGCGCGAGGGGTGTTACGGAATTCCTTGCCGCCTCTGTTTCGCGGGAGCTTCAGTGGGCGAGTCGATGATGGAATCTGAAGTCTTGTCGCGGGCTGAAGCCGAGGGACTTCGTGCCGATTCTTAAGCCCGTTGCTGCCCTGAGCTCCGTGGGGAGCGGCGGTGGGGGGTTCGCCTTGCGGGGGAAGTGTTTCTGGTGTGTGTGTGCGTGTGGCTGGCTGGGGGGAGGCGCGGGTGGGTTGTCGGGAGGCGATAAAGCGGATGGCGTCGGGGCGTTGTTAGAGCCCGGGGAGGAGGGGGAAGGTGAGGGAATGGCGATGGAGTCGAACATGCCGAGCTCGTCGGCTCTGGGCAGGCACGCGAAGAAGAAGAAGAAGAAGATGCGAAGCGAAGAAGAAGAGGGAGGAGAAGAGGAGGAGGAGAATGGGCTGCGCTAGGTTTTTTAAGTCACGGGCCGACTATTAAAAAAGCCTGGTCCGGACCGACCCGACCCGAAATAGGGATAATATTCAAAATTTAGAGCTATTCCCGACCCAGAGGAGGCCCGCCCCCGAAGAAGCCCTAAATTTCCGGGCTGGGCCGGGTCGGTCCAGACCGATACGGGTCGGGCCGGGCTTTTTTGACAGCCCTAATATTCGCGCAGAGTTTCGGGATCCGTTTGGGAAGAAGCTGTCAGGCGCACCTGGTGTAGTTGGTCCAATGTAAATCATCCATTAGGCCATGTGAGTCTTGCATGGCCATAAAGTCCGACAAATCACACGCGTTAGGCCCATGGTGCACTTGATAATTTTGCCCATTCGTTGTCGTTTTTGTCCTCAGTGTCGACTATCCTCATGGACCTGTCGGCCTTCTCCCTATCTTTGGGTCCTTTTGCGGCACATCAAATCCCCTTTCCTTAGATTTCCCGTGTTTTGATTTTAATTAACATGAACCAAGAGTATAGCCTTGTCAATTAGGATCTCTTAGAATATTCCAAATATTTATCCGACAGATCACCTGATTTACCCTTCGTAGAGCACATATCGCCAATTTTCATTTATCTATTTTCGCCATGTCAACCATATCCACAATAACAATAAAAATAATTATATTACAGCCACACATGTCTAAACAAGATCAGTTTCCGCGAGATTCACGCCGTGAGAATCATAGAATAAACAGAACACAATCATCCCGAAAGCAAATTTGAGTATGAAAGATCGAGCTGGGAGTTAATTTCTTATTTCGCGAATCGATTATCCTTATCGGAAATATAAACATGAGGACGTTGTTATAAGAAAATACAAGAACGATGTAACATGGATTTATCGTATGACATTTTCTCATTTTCAAAGGTTCATCGGTCAATTTCGCTCCATCGTCAAAGTTTTGGACTCTTGTTGGAGGTAATAATAGTAAGTCAATAAAGTTACTTTTAGGAGCTCCTTAAAAAAATCCGAAATTCAACCGCCATTTATAACGAGTGTGCTGAGCTGCGGGATTTTTGTCTTTCTTGTAAACCCTTTATGACGGTCTTCTCCGCCGGTCAAAGTTTGACTTGCGAGTAAATGACAATATCGAGCTCCCGCTGCCGTTCCTCAACTATGGGGTGCGGCGGCCGGCCACAGCAATGCGTATGCGCCCGCTCGCGGACTTGGGTGTCGCCTCGTCTCGCTGCTCGATATCCCCTCCAGCCTCGCCTCCAGCTCCGCCTTCCCCCATGGCTTCGGCTTGTTCGAGCTCGAGCTCCCTTGCCGCCGCTTGTATTGGTGGTCATGCAAAGATACTCAATACCACGAAAAATTAATCAGAGAAATACCCAAATAAAATACGGCAATATTAACATAAATAAAGAGCAATAAATAAAACTATAGCCATATTGGGAAAAAATATAACATGGCATTATTGCTAAGCCCGAGAATAGGACCCCATGGCTATGTCTAAAGTTAAACATGCAGTCGCCCTAAGCTAATGAATGCTCACTTTATAAAACTAAATATGATGATGATGATGGAATATCAAGCAAGATAGAATACGATTAAGCATTAGCTACACCAAGCCCTAAGGTGCAATTCAATATGGTCCACCAACATTGTAAGCATAGAGCGGTGGGCCGCCGTCCAGCCACCGGAGCGGGTGGTCGGACCCCCGTCGAGCTTTGGTGACTAAATTGCTGCTACCATTTTTGTATATTAAGCTTCTCTTCTTCTACTCGACATTCTAGGGATTCTTCCCTATATTCAACACCATCTTCATCTTCTATTCTCGAGAAGGAGCTATCCCTGAGCATATACAAACACACAAGAAGGAGGGAGGGAGGAAGGGAGGGAGAGCTCGCAGCGAGGGCTCCCACTTCTAATGCCCCTTTCAAGTCCTTGAGATGAACGATAGTCTCGAATTATTGTGTCCCAATTGTGACTTTTGTGGAAAAGCCAAAGTTTTGGCCATTTGCCACTTTTTTGGGGGAAAGCCAAAGTCCTTGAGACGAACGAAAGGTGCCTGGCGTACGGCGGCAAGGATCGTAACCTTGCCTGTACCAAGGCCGAGCTTCCCCTCCCGCTTCTCTCTCTCTCTCTAGGTTTGTGATTTCTAAAATTTTTCTTTTCAAGCACGTTGGTATATACTTGTTTTTTTTCCATGTCAACGTTGCATAGAAAAAAGAGTATTTACGTGGCACTGACGTGGGCGACCAAGTCAACAATCCGAATATTTGACTAAAGGATTAATATGAACAAACAAACATATAATTCAAGGATATGATTGTATTAAAAGAAAGTCTAGGGATATTGCACAGGTGAAAAAAAAGTTTAAGAATTCATGATGGTTTTATCCCTCTTAACTAGGTGAAATTTGGGTTGCCTGAACTTGAGTATGGTCCTATTTCTAGCTAGAAATAGAAAAATCTATTTTTATTCCCCAAGCGAGTTTCTAAGCAAAAAACAGCGTTTGATAATGACACAAAATTTATGTTCCTAGAATATATCTTAAATTTCTGTTCTCAAAGGCTGGCAGGTGGCGCACGGGGGTGGTCGAGGTGTATGGCCAGAGAGCAACGGCGAGCAGTGGTGACGACAGTCGACGAGCAACAACGGGCAGGCGACAACAGACGGCCAGTAGGTGGCGGCGGGCAAATGGCGGTGGGCGGTGAGGACGAGCAATAAAAAAGAATTGTTATTTTTGTTTATATTCCAGTAATAGAAAAGTGTAAAGTATTAACTTTTTATTTTTTGTTCCGAATCTATTTCTGGGCTAAAAATTTGTCCCGGAAATAGAAAAATGAAATTAATTTACCAAACGGATTTCTGTTACAAAATTGTTCACGGGAACAAAAAAATATAAAATATAGGAAAATTAGAATAGTTCTTATTCGCGCCCTTAGGTACTTCCAAACAACTAACGGGATGACCAAAAATTCGGACCGGCCCGATCCGGAATTCAAAAGCCCGAAATGGTCAACCCAATCTTTGGGCTTTTTTTTTTGTTTTCTGTTCAGGCCGGGCGCAAAATTCGGGCTTACCACGGCGGATCTTGAATGACCCCGACTGGCCTGAAAGTTTTAGTATGTTTATTAATATTTATGAGAAAAAAAAGTTATGAAAACCCACTTTTTTATTTTCAGAAAGGTCCGAACAAAAGAAAATTTTCAGAAGGGGGAAAAAATTTGATTCTTACTATCTACTTAAACTCTTGAAATAAGGAAAAAAATGTTTTGGAAAAGATTAGTCTTTATAAAAGTAAGTAACCCAAATTAAAATTAAGTAGGCCTTCCCAAATTGCATCTAACGTAGGTATTAGGTATAAAATAACACACTCAATTGCAATAATATTTTAAAACTTTTAATTGGAATAATCAAATGAAAAATATATGTACCATAAATCCAATTGCGTCACTTTTGTGCATAAGCATTTTTTTTTTGACGATCCGAACTCCCGCACCGGTCGCACTACAAGGGTTCGACCAATCAGGCACTAACCGGAGGAGAACTAGCCAAACCCACAGACTAACCTCCATGTAAGGTGGAGGACAGAGGGACTTGAACTTGGGATCAATCGCTCACAAGCCCAAAGTCCTTACCACTTCTGTGCATAAGCATTTAACTATGCACTTTCGTGCAAAATCGTCCCCGGTAATTGATGAGTGCTAGTACTTAGGACTTACAAATTACCAAGTTAATTACAATTAAGATCGCCTCTTTGTTGTCTTCTTATTGATAAGCAGACTTATTTGATTAAGAAATTTAAGGAGCTCTCTCACTGGTTTATAATTTCTCATTGGTGCTTAGTAAGTCATGTATTTGCTTAAATATATGGTGGTCTCCTTATTAAGTCATTATATACTTCTTTAAGAAGGTTCTATTTGCAGGGAAGGCATATGATGTAAAACTGAAAATCATGATCCGCTCAACTCTATCGAGCTTATATAATTTCCTTTTCATTTCTCCAGATTTTACTATTACTATGACTACCAACTCTACTGGAGGATCTAATGGGACATTAAGGTTGTCAAAAAATCGACCTTTTACGTCCACTAAGGTTATAAGAATTACTGATGACTTTACAACAGTGATTCAGAGGGAGGATTTGGGAAAGTTTACTTTGGCGGCCTCGACAATGGCACTCACGTCGCAGTAAAAATGTTATCTCGATAATCAAAGCAAGGCTACAACGAGTTTCAAGCAGAGGCTTGAAACATTAGTGCCACTAAAATCAACATGTCATGTTTTCGATTTTTTGGGTGTTCTACTCATAGCAAGTTCTTATACCTTGATGTACAGGCACAATTCGTGACGTTCATCATAGAAATCCGGTTTCACTTATCGAATATTGTGAAAATTTTGAAAACATGGCACTATTTTACGAATTCATGTTCAATGGAAATGTTCGGCAACATTTGTCAAGTTAGTCTGATATTTCCCTTTACAAATTCTAAACAAATAAAGCATCTCTTAGACTCTCACTACATGAATGCACAACATGTGTCGAGATATATTTATCTCAACACCATTCTTTTGATAGTCCAGATTTTTGCATTAATCAATTAAGTCACATATTCATTAAAAACACCATGGAGATGAAATTAACTTTCTCAGCGAATGAAGACAATAGGGGAAAATTATCAAAAAAGTCTTAAACCTATTACAATTGTGTCATAAACCTTTTTTTTTTTGCTAATTCAGTCATAAACATTTTGCATTTATGTCAATTTAGTCCATTTGGCCAATTTTAGCCAACCGGCATTGGCCTTTCAACCGATGCTGACGTGACAATTTTTAATAAATTTTTTTTATTTTTTCATTTTCTTTGTCTTTTTCATTTTCTTTTTCTTGTTTCCTTCCTTCCATTTCTCAAACTTTCGTGGTGGTTGTGCGTTGCTGTTTCGATTTTGTTTTAGCAGTTTAATGTTGTTGCTTACTGTAGAAAATTCTACGGTAGTTCGCTGTGAAAAGATTTTGAGTTATTTGCTAATGTCGGTGGGTTTGATTAACTTCATTTATTTGTGATTACATTAGGAAGTAGAAGGTCTGAGCTATAATGCTGATCTGGTTCGACAACGTTATCTTCGGGTGTGTGTGGTAAAAAGTTTGGACGAGAGACTATACTGTTAGGTTGCCAGAGAACATATATATATATGGAGGGTAGACTAAAGGAAATTCCAAGTAGAAATTAGTTGTTGCATCTGTCGGTTACAGGGTCAACAAAGGTGCAGCTTTCGGACTCGGTGCAGGGTACTAGAAGTCCTACAAGGCGAATAAAAGGCGTAAACAATCAAAATGTGAGCATGTCAGCTTGATTTTAGATATGAATTCGTAGGAAAGTTTGCAGAATGAAGGTGCTGTGCCTGCTATCGTTCCGATGAAAAATTTGCAGAGTCCTTCCTCTGCCCCTGAGATTAGCAGCTATACATCTCGAAGCTCTGAGAATTAGATGGTTTTATCAGTAGCCGGAGCGAAGCTAATGCCTTGCTTCAATGTACGATCACCTTAGCTTTATGGTGCACTTAGTTGACTATGTGCAAACACTGGAGCTAACATCCAGTTATATGTTCCCTTTTTTTGTTTGTTGACAAGCAGCACGCGGCGACAGTAATTGAGAACAAGATGATAGTGGTAGGTGGTGAATCTGGAAATGGCCTACTGGATGATGTTCAGGTATAAGATTATTTCCTTGAACATTGCATGTTGACTTTGGATTATGTCTCCATCGGATGATGATAACAATATAATTTATGCAACTTTGCCATCTACTAATTATTACAGGAATAATAGAGCTTCTCTTTTCCCCGTTCAGGTACTTAATTTTGACAGATTTTCGTGGACTACGGCTTCTTCAAAACTTTACCTGTCGCCAAGCAATCTCCCTTTAAAAACTCCTGCATGTCGAGGTCACCCTCTGGTATGAGTTGCTCTCATACTGCCTCCCATCAGTCCTCCTTTTCACTTATTGTATTGGCGCTTCTATTTTGCATTTTGTAATCTGAATCAGTTCAATTTGATTAATTTATGTCATGTAAGAATTGCCTTTATTTACTTTATCTGGAAGCTTACAAATAAGATTTGCAAAGAGAAAAACCTTTCTGGTAATGGAAGGATCTTTCAGAATTGAACCCTCTCCAATATAGTTTATTACTAGAATTACTACACAATTAATGGGCGACAGGTGCAGGACATTTCTTGGCTTTTTCCCCAAGGGGGTTATTGATTGAAAATTGGAAAACCAACCAAGTTCATTAAAGTGATGATTGGACTATATCCAGGAAACAGTTCTATAAGGGAAGAATCTCTGTAAGCATGTCTGAGTAGAAATTTTCCGCTGTATGTTGAAATGGGCATGAAAAAGCATGCAAACTGAGAATTCAACAATGGCAAGGAAAAAGTACTAGCAAGCAAAAAATTCAGCAGCTTCTGGCTCCTCCGGAAGTCTAAAACATAGCAATAAGATAGGATTACCATTTGATAATGTTTCGCTAGGATCTGCCTGGAAGCTGTGGAGCTAATGAAATTTTAAATTTGTTTACCGTTTTCTAGGTTTCTTGGGAGAAAAAGGTGGTACTAATTGGAGGGAAAACTGAACCTGGGACTGATGGATTGTCAGGTACGGTCTTTCTTTCGCTTATCACGCTCGTATTGCTTTTTCCTTTTTCCACTTGGTGCTGAATTTAACGCACCGGTCCTCCACAGTGTGGGTGTTCAACACCGAAACGGAGTGCTGGTCTCTGATGGAAGCTAAAGGGTGTTCGACACTTTGATTGAATTCTGCACACTTTGATGAGGATGATGATGTTGGTGATTTGATTGATCACCTCAGCAACAGCTGAATGCATGTGCTCATGTTCATTGCACTTGCTTGTTTCCATTTGTTCTCAAATATATCCCGGAATTAAAGTTTGTCACTCGCTTGCGTTCTCCTTGGTAAGAGCTCCCATCTGAGTATAGATGACATGACATGATCAGAAATCTTAATTAGCTAGTGCAAACTTTTTTAGTGTTACTTAAAAAGTGCATCACATACACTTTTGCTTGCATGGCATCTTATTTGCACAAATTCATATTTTTCCGAATTGTATTAAGATCAAGTCTTATTTCAATTTTTCACGTTTTCTTCTTCCTCATCCGCTGCTCCTCAAGCAAATCCTTCTGGCCCGATCCTCAGCTGCTCTGTACCCATTCATCACCACTCATTGCCCGATCCTTGTTGCTCCTAGCGAGCTGCAGTGTGTCTTCCGCGGTCGTCTCTTCTTTCCCAGGTAGGGTGTTCAAACTTTGGATTGAGTCAGATTTGTTCGTGACGGACACCTTGAGCACTTGTATTCAGCTTTCCAGAAGACCTAGAGTGCCGGCTTGGCGTTTGACGCCGGGTCTGTTCTGGATTCCATTCGCTGGAATGTTACAATAGGTGGCTATGTGATAAATGCAGAAGTTGATTCCGGTGCGTGAACTGTTCGATGAAATAACTGAGAGGGACGCACTTGGACCTTGATGATGAGGGGCTACATTAGGAGAGGGGAGATGGAAGAGGCGAGATGGTTTTTCGATAGAATGCCATTCAGAGACACCTTTTTGTGGAATTGTATAGATGGGTAGGATTGGTTGTTTTTTGGTGGCTCTTGAGTTGTTTAATTCAATGCCTTCTTGTAATGATTTAAGATACAATAATGCTGGAATTGTGATCACTCAGTTCCTGTTGATATTGGACAAGTGCATACATTTGTTGTTCCCCAGTTCCACATGTAAATAACTATATTTTAAACAAAACACTAGGTGTTCGGAGTTTAATTGTTTCATTGGAAGGTTTAATTGTTTCATAAACTCGTTTGCTATCTTCTCTTTCGTGTAATGTTGTGTGTTGTGTGCACATATTAAAGTTGTATATTCATTTGTTGTTGTCTCCTTTTGTAACGCAAATATTAAAGTTCACTGAATTCTAGTGTTTAATGATGAGTTGATGGTGATCATTCATGGTGGTTCTTTGATGATGTTGTTGCGCTGAATTTGATTATGGTGATGGATCTATTGTTAACAACACAATGCAAAATGTTGAGCATTCTTCTTTGAAAAAAGAATCAACGAACGGATGAATGTCCTTTCAACCAATATATTTTGGTACTGCAACCACTTTACTGAAATAAAGTGCATGGATATTCCATTGTATTTTGTTAAGGATAACAATGCATGACTCGTTCAAATTCAAAATATTTTGAATTAGTCCACTCTTATCTCAATTAGTTATTACTATAGTTATTACTGTAACGGATGTAGTTATTACTCTAGTTACTTCTGTAACGGACTAATTCAAAATTCAAAATATTTTGAATTAGTCCAGTCTTATCTCATGTAATTGCTGTAACAGTTAGAAGAAAAACTCTATAAATACAAACGCTATCCTAGAGTTAAAGGATAAGCAAAACTCAAGCTCAAACTTCGAGTATAATTCTTACATGGTATCAGACGACCAGTAGGATCCTTGAAAACACCTCTGCTATTTCTTCTTTCTCTTCCATTTTTTTTTGACCTCTTCTATTCACGATGTCATCTCCCACATCCACTCCGGCTGTGCAGCACCACCTTAGCCTCAAACTTTCCGGTGATAACTTTCTATTGTGGAAAACCCAGTTGTTTCCGTTGCTTCGTATCTAGTCCTTAATGTGATATCTTGATGGCAGCATTATATGTCCTCCTCCAACCATCACCCCCACAGGCTCCACTACTGCTACACCGAACCCTGCATATGATGAATGGATTCAAAAAGACCAACTTCTTCTTAGTTGGATGATATCTTCTCTTTCACCTGATGTCCTACCCTATGTGGTTGGATTAGCTACTGCTGCCGATGTCTGAAAGGCTCTAGAAACTGCTTTTGGATCTCTATCACATACAAGCATTCTTCAGCTTCATATGCAACTCCAAAATACATCCAAAGGTGACAAGTCTATCTCAACTTATCTTCGCGAAGTAAAGTACATTTCGGATCAATTGGCTGCTGCCAATCACCCTCTAAGGAATGAAGAATTAAATGCCATTGTCTTTCGTAATCTTGGTTTTGATTTTTCTGACATTATTGCTGCCTTGGCTACAAAACCTGATCTAATGACCTTTCCTGAACTCCATCGATTGCTCCTCAATCATGAGCTTCGAATGAAATCTGCTACGGTACCTATATAGGCAAATGTTACCACTTACACCCCTCCATCATCCATCCCTACTAATCAACCTCAATCGATTTCCAATTTCCAATTATCTACCACCCAAAACCGTCAATACCGTTGGCAAGGCAACATTGCAATTATGGAAACTCAGGCAATCGATCTGAAAACAGAAAAGACCAATGCCAAATTTGTCAAAAATATAACCATACGGTTGCAATATGTTATTTCAGGTACTCGCAGTCTAACAACGGTACACCTCAGCCTACTGCTAATATGGCTGGGATTCTTCCTACTCCATCGCAGCAAGACTGGTTTCCGGATACTGCAGCTACTCACCATGTGACGCTTGATATCGCAAATCTGTATATCTCCACACCACATAACGGTAATGAATCTCTTCATGTAGGTAATGGAGCAGATTTAGACATTATTAATATCGGTTCTTCCACTCTCAAAACCCCTATTAACAAATCTTTCCATTTCTCAAATATCCTTCATGTCCCTACCATTACACATAATTTGCTTTCTGTCCATAATTTTACATGAGATAACAATTGCTTCTTTGAATTTCATCCATTTCACTTTGTTATGAAGGATTTGCAAACCAAAACACCATGACTCCAAGGTTCGCTTAAGGATGGACTATACCTGCTGATGGGTCTTTATACCACATCTCCATCCGCCAACACAATTTCACTTGATACTTCCGCCACTACCACTACCTGGCACGCTCGAATGGGTCATCCTCAACAAAGCAAAGTTCGCTTTTTGATTCGTTCAAACAATTTGTCATGTTCTACATTTGATTTCAACAAATGTGCTTCCTGTTTGTTAGGCAAATCTCATAAAACACCCCTACCCCCCACTCATAGTATTAGTAAAGCACCTCTCGATTTAATTTTTACTGATGTATGGGGACCGGCTCCAATTAATTCTGTTTCTAGTTATAAGTATTTTGTTCTATTTGTTGATGATTTTTCCAAATATACCCGGTACCATCCTATTCAAAATCGATCTATGGTTCCTTCCATTTTCAAAAAGTTCAAAATCATGGCTGAGAAACAATTTGAAAAATCCATCAAAGCCGTCCAGTTTGATTGGGGTGGGGAATACAGAACCCTAAATAATTTTTTATCAAACCATGGAATTCTCTATCGTGTAGCTTGTCCATACACTCACGAGCAGAACAGAGCAGCTGAGCAAAAAATTCGCCATATTGTTGATACCGGCTTTACATTATTGGCACATGCATCTCTCCCACTTTAGTATTGGCCTTGTGCTTTTGAAACTATAATTTACCTTATTAACAGATTACCTACACCACTCTTAAACAATGTCTCACCTTTTCAAACACTTTTTCATCAAGAACCGGATTATAAGTTTTTAAAAATATTTGGTTGTGCTGTTTTCCCTTTATTAAGGCCATACAATTCGTATAAGTTTCACTCCGTTCTACTCAATGTGTGTTCTTAGGATATAGTCTATTGCATGTTGGTTATCGTTGTTTAGATTACAAAACTAGACGTATGTATATTGTAAGACATGCTCATTTTATTGAAAATATTTTTCCATTCGCCACACTTGGTTCCCACTCTTCTAAAATACCCTCACCGTCACATCCTTAGTTGACGATCTCCACAGCTGGTATGTCCTCTCAGGCAAACCATGGTGTTAATGGTAATATTCTACCTCCTACCGCACCCTCTAACACTTCTCCACCCACCTTTGAAGAACCATCACCGACATTATAAAACACTAATACTGCTTCAACATCTAACACGTTGATTTCTAGTCCATCTAATACTGGTGCAGGTTCTAATGAGGCTCTTTCAGATGCCTCCTCACAACAAGCTATTGTGATACCTCCATAACCGGTTTATCAAAAATCAAGAACCCATTCGATGCAGCTGCATAAAAACCCGAGGCCCAGCACTAAATATCCATTGACAGATGTGAACTTGACTAAAATAATCTCTAAGGAAGAGCCACGATGTTTCGCCAAAGCTAATAAAGATGAAAAATGGAGGGATGCGATGCTTCAAGAATTCAATGCTTTGTTGCGTAATGGAACATGCGTTTTGGTTCCACCGAATCTCAAAGCAAATGTCGTGGGCTCCAAATGGGTTTATCGAGTAAAGACACGTGCAGATGGTTCGATAGATTGGTACAAAGCCCGCCTCGTGGTTAAGGGCTACAATCAGCAGGAGGGTATCGACTACACAGAAACGTTTAATTCCTTTGTTAAAGCAACCACCATCCGTACAGTTATTTCATTAGCTGTGACAAAGAATTGGAAACTCCGGCAGTTTGACGTTAGCAATGCATTTTTAAATGGTAACTTGATTGAAGAAGTCTACATGGCTCAGACCCAGGGCTTCATTCATAAAGAAAGGCCAAACCACATATGCAAGATACAAAAATCCTTATACAGTTTGAAACAAGCACCGCGAGCTTGGTTCCATCGGTTGAGCATCTTTTCAGAATCACTGGGATTTATTGGATCAAAAACCGATACTTCCCTCTTTATACTACATCGGCCCAATTTCTCCATTTATATGCTCATCTATGTTGACAACATTGTTATTACAGGGTCCAACACGGTATTTATTCAAGACACTATCAATTGCTTAAACAAGGAGTTCTCTATAAGGGACTTGGGCGAACTTAATTATTTTCTGGGAATTAAGGTGATCAAACATCTATCAGGGCTCCTCCTGTCACAATAGAAGTATGTTACAGATCTCCTCCACTGAACCAGAATGGACGGTGTTAAATCGGTTCACACGCCCATGGCTACAAATACCAATTTAATTAATCAAGGTAAGCCACTTGAAGATGCTACTTTGTATAGGAGTAGAGTAGGAGCTCTTCAGTATGTCACTCTAACTCGATCAAATATCTCTTATGCAGTAAACAAAGTCTATCAGTTCTTGAAAGAAGCAGCAGAAGGCCACTGGAGTGCGGTAAAGCGGATCCTACGCTACTTAAAGGAAACCATTTTGCATGGATTGTTCATCAGTTCCCACTCCACCACAGAACTCCACGCATACAGTGATGCAGACTGGGCTGGTTGACCCACTGATAGGCGTTCAACGGGAGGTTATGCAATTTAAATGGGTCAAAATCTAATTTCTTGGTCCGCCAAAAAGCAGCATACCATTGCATGTTCCTCAACCAAATTTGAGTATCGGGCATTAGCAAACGCCATGGCAGAAGTGGTATGGTTGCAATTACTATTACAAGAATTGGGCATCTCTCAATCAAAACCTCCTATCCTTTGGTGCGACAACCTAGGGGCAACATATCTTACGGTTAATCCACTTTTTCATGCTAGAACAAAGCATATCGAGGTAGACTTTCACTTCGTCTGCCATTTAGTGTCACAACGCAAACTTGAGGTTCGCTTCATATCCACACGTGACCAAATAGCAGATATCTTCACCAAGCCTCTTACAAGGTGTCGTCATGATATGCTCAGATCCAAGTTGAAGATCATCCAGAAGACCACCATCAACTTGCAGGGGCCTGTTAAGGATAACAATGCATGACTCGTTCAAATTCAAAATATTTTGAATTAGTTCATTCTTATTTCAATTAGTTATTACTATAGTTATTACTGTAACAGACGTAGTTATTACTTTAGTTACTTCTGTAATGGACTAATTCAAAATTCAAAATATTTTGAATTAGTCCATTCTTATCTCATGTAATTATTCACTACAAAAAAAACGGATTTTTGCCACGAAAATTTTCCAACGAAAAATTTTCGCCGCAAATTTGCGACAAATTTTCCAACGAATCGCAAAATTCGTTGGAAATTTCTAACGAAAAATTTTTCGTCGCAAAATTCGTTGGAAATTTCCAAGGAAAAATTTTTCGTCGCAAAATTCGTTGGAAATTTCCAACAAATTTTGCGACGAATTCAAAAAAAATCGGTCTTGTTCGGCATTTTTTATATTCGTTGGAAAATTCGTTGGAAATTTCCAACGAAATTTCCAACGAATTTCAATTTTTCGGGAATTTTTTCATAGTGTACAATTTTCGTTGGAAAATTCGTTGGAAATTTCCAACTAATTTTTTTTTGTTGGAAATTTCCAACGAATTTTCTAACGATTTCAAAAAAATTGATTTTATTCGGCATTTTTTATATTCGTTGGAAATTTCCAACGAAATTTCCAACGAATTTCAATTTTCCGGGAATTTTTCCATAGTGCACAATTTTCGTTGGAAAATTCGTTGGAAATTTCCAACGAAAAAAAATTCGTTGGAAATTTCCAATGAATTTTCCAACGATTTAAAAAAAATTGATTTTATTCGGCATTTTTTTATATTCGTTGGAAAATTCGTTGGAAATTTCCAACGAATTTTCCAACGAATTTAAATTTTGCGGGAATTTTTTCATAGTGTACAATTTTCGTTGGAAAATTCGTTGGAAATTTCCAACAAAAAAAAATTCGTTGGAAATTTCCAACGAATTTTCCAACGATTTAAAAAAAAATTGATTTTATTCGGCATTTTTTATATTCGTTGGAAAATTCGTTGGAAATTTCCAACGAATTTTCCAACGAATTTAAATTTTGCGGGAATTTTTTCATAGTGTACAATTTTCGTTGGAAAATTCGTTGGAAATTTCCAACGAAATTTCCAACGATTTTAAAAAAATTGATTTTATTCGGCATTTTTTATATTCGTTGGAAAATTCGTTGGAAATTTCCAACGAATTTTCCAACGAATTTAAATTTTGCGGGAATTTTTTCATAGTGTACAATTTTCGTTGGAAAATTCGTTGGAAATTTCCAACGAAAAAAAATTCGTTGGAAATTTCCAACGAATTTTCCAATGATTTAAAAAAAATTGATTTTATTCGGCATTTTTATATTCATTGGAAAATTCGTTGGAAATTTCCAACGAAATTTCCAACGAATTTCAATTTTCCGGGAATTTTTCCATAGTGCACAATTTTCGTTGGAAAATTCGTTGGAAATTTCCAACGATTTAAAAAAAATTGATTTTATTAGGCATTTTTTATATTCGTTGGAAAATTCGTTGGAAATTTCCAACGAATTTTCCAACGAATTTAAATTTTGCGGGAATTTTTTCATAGTGTACAATTTTCGTTGGAAAATTCGTTGGAAATTTCCAACGAATTTTCCAATGATTTAAAAAAAATTGATTTTATTCAGTATTTTTTATATTCGTTGGAAAATTCGTTGGAAATTTCCAACGAATTTTCCAACAAATTTTAATTTCCGGGAATATTTTCAACGTGTACAATTTTCGTTGGAAATTTCCAACGAATTTTCCAACGAAAACCCTACTACTTCCATATTCAACATTTTCGCGCTCGTTGAATCCTTCAATTTCCACATTCTCTCTCTCTCTCTCTCTCTCTCTCTCTCTCCTTCATCTTCTTCCTCTGTCTCCCCCTCCGCCTCCTCCCCCGCTGCCCCCCCTTCTCCTTCATCTTCTTCCTCTGTCTCCCCCTGTCTCCCCCTCCGCCTCCTCCCCCGCTGCCCCCCCTTCTCCTTCATCTTCTTCCTCTGTCTCCCCCTCCGCCTCCTCCCCCGCTGCCCCCTCTCCTCCTCCAGCTCCGGCTCCGGCTCCGGCTCCGGCACCATGGACACCAAGACTCCGCCGCCCCCCCATCCTCCTCCGCGACGTCGGCTCCCTCCCCAAAGGCGCCGCCGCGGCCATCCAGGGCCGCCCCCGACGCCCCCGAGGCCACCATGGGCTGCCCCCGAAGCCCCCGACGCCACCAAGCCTCGTCGCCGGCGACGAGGTTGGCCCTCGCCGGCAACGATGCCGGCCCTCGCTGGCGAGGCGCCGGCGAGGGCGATTTTTCAAAATAAAATTTCCGAAAAAAAAATTTCGAAAAAAAAATTCGAAAAAAAAAAATTTCGTTGGAAAAAAAATTTTAAACGAAAAAAAAAAAATTTCGAACAAAAAAAAATTTGTAATTTTTCCAACGAAAAATTTTTCGTTGGAAAAAAAATTTCCACGATTTTTCGACCAAAAAAAAATTGTAATTTTTCCAACGAAAAATTTTTCGTTGGAAAAAAAATTTCCACGATTTTTCGACCAAAAAATTTTTTTTGTAATTTTTCCAATGAATTTAGCCACGAGTTTTCCAACGAATTTTCCAACGAAATAAAATTCGTCGCAAATTTCCAACGAAAATTGAAATTTTTCGTTGAAAAATTTTCCAACGACCTATTACCAACGAATTTTTTTCGTTGGAAAATTCATTGGAAATTCGTTTTCCAACGAATTTTTTCAAATTTTTCGTTGGAAATTTCGTCGGAAAAAATCAGTTTTTTTGTAGTGATTGTAACAGTTAGAAGAAAAACTCTATAAATACAAATGCTATCCTAGAGTTAAAGGATAAGCAAAACTCAAGCTCAAACTTCGAGTATAATTCTTACATATTTGAACTGTTTATATCTACTATAAACACACTTAGAGTTTTCTCATCTCTCAAAAGCCAAAACTAGTTGTCATTTTAACCAAAACTCTCAGTGAACCAACATTCTCATATTACTCTTTAGTGGACTGGAAATATATGCAAGAAAAAACCCCACTTGTACATCAGCGAAACATGACAGTACTAAAACTGTTGCACGTCAAGAGCCACCTAATGACATATATCAGTGAAGTCCCAAAGCAAGAAAATGAAATTTTGGCTACTAAGGGGGACCTCGATCTCTCTTGTTCCCTTGTTACTTGGATTTTCTTCCCTTGTGATCTTGCCGTCTTTGTTCGGTTCACACTGAACCCCTTCACTTCTTTGATGAGCTGCAGTTTCTCCTAAAACTTTTCGACTCTTCTTCAATTAGTCCAGACCTCTGTATAACGCACATAGCAACTACATAATATCTATAAATTCACTCTATAATCATTGGTGAGCCACTAAAACCATATTGACATTCCTTCATGCATCGAATAAATACTGAGAAACTATCCAACATATCCTAATAGGATAATGAAGTTTCGATCCAACAAGAGCCCTCAAATTTGGTGGTGCAATTAAAAGATTGAAAACTTCTGAGAACATCTAGTCTTTGTCACTTATAAAAATTTACCTGAATACTTGATATCACCGAATCAAATTTTGGTTCTCAGATATTGCATTGGGTTCAATGCCTCATTTGCAACATAGAAGCATCCGGCACACTACGTTGAGGTAAATTTGCACCCAATAGAATCACTTCTGATGATAACCAACAGCTGATTGAATGCAAATGAAAATAACTTCAACTACCAAAACAATTAAATAAATGCTAAGATTGTATAGATCAGTGTAATCAATCAATGAAGCATCACATTACTAAAATTGACATATATTAATCCATATCACTATTTGACAACATCAATTTACATCACTCCTATAAAAAATAACAACAAATTAGAAAGCAACATTTTTGCACATCGATGATATATTGCTTGTTGGTCTTGCTTGTGATATTGTTGTTGGTCTTGTTGCACGTCAAGAGCCACTCGAAAACAATCAATCCTTGCATACCCATTGATCCTACAAATCCATGAAGGGGTGTCTTTCAATGGCATTCTATCAAACAACCATCTCGCCTCTTAACCCCCTATCATAAAGGTCAAAGTGCATCCCTCTCAGTCAGATCATTGACCAATTCACGCACAGAATCAACTTCTGAATTCATCACATAACATTTAGCAATGCAGCGAAATGAGTCCAGAACAGACACGATGTCAAACACCAAGCGAGTACTCCGGGTTTTCATGAAAGCCGAATGCAAGTGAATCAAGGCATTGGTCACAAAAAAATCTGGCTCAAACCCAAGTTTGAACACCCTATTTGGGAAAGAAGAGACGACGGATGACCGACTAAAGCTCGCAAGGAGCGGGCGAGGAGCAACAAGGGGTGGCGAGGACTGGGTGCATAGCGGCTGACGATTGGGCGAGAAGCGGGCGAGGGTGATTTGCTCGAGAAGCAGCGGGAGAGGAAGACAAAAAACATGAAAAATTGAAAGAACTTGATTTTAATTCAATTTGGAATTTCAGACAAAATTACCCCTATTTTGGTCTCCGGAAAATGTCCACCGGCGAACAATTGATCGGCCGGCGAGTCAAGCCCTTATTTGAGACTGAATAACCACTTAAGGTTCTTATTTGAAACAAAATTCACTTCAGAACATTTTTTTTTAGAAAATGGCCCCACTGTAGGCCTTTATTTGGAATTTTCCCCCCGATAAATTCTATGTAGCCTGGTCATGATACGGTGTTTTACTTGGAATATGAACTTTGTGCATTAATATAAAAACGACATTCATCAGAAAATGGGATCATCCCATTGTTGTTGCCTCCCATCTCCATCTTTTTCTTTCTGGTCAAACTTATAAACGTGGTCACAATTCGAATTTTGCTAAGTTGGGGATCATCTTAATTTGTTTCTCTATGTAGTTTTGTCTCACTGGACAACACTTATCATTTGGGAAAATTGTTCAAAAGGTTCTATACCTATTGCACTTTTGTCAATTTAGTTTTTCTCCAATTAACATATTTGTGTACAATGAAGCCATGAATAATATACATCCATGATATAATTTTTTAATAATATCGTGGTGAAAAGCATAAGTTTCAACTTCCCCTGATATAATCTTTTACTGCCTTGACCTAAGCCATAATAATGCTTTCTGCGATTTCGCGGATGGAGTTGACCGATCAAAGTAAAGCTTCTCTTGGGGAAGATGGGGCGATAAATCCCCTTGTCAAAATGTTCAGTACAGGGAAGCTTGAAGCTTGAAGCTAAGCTGTCTGCATTGAGTGCACTGCATGACCTATCCAGCTTGGCAGAGAATATCAAGCGTTTAGTCAGCTTTGGTGTTCTCTGTCGCATCGGTTCTCACGACTCTCCGGGAGCCTGCATCAGCTATTCTTGTACAAATTGCTCAATCAGAATCAGTTTGAACATTCAAATATAATCGTGGAATGATCTCCCAAGAAAGCAGCCATGGCACGAATTAACAATTAGTTTATGGCCTACACTATGGGAATAAGGAATTTAATATACAATGGAAATATCAGAAAATTTCAAAATCTAACAAAATATTGTTTGGATGAACATTATTTCATCACTATCCCCTCTACTCGCATCAAGTAGAGGAAAAAAGATATATATTATTATACGTTTTTTGTAAGTATTTAATACCCTTTATTACATGACATTTCCCATGCAAAAATTAGATGTTGTGCAACCCTCCTCCACACCATCTCTCCACCTCGAACCCTAGTCCTCCATCACCTCGCCATCGTTGCCCCAGTGGCCCACTGCCTTGACCTTAGGTGGGTGGCCTCGAATCTATGGCATCGTGATCTATGACATTGTCTGTCGTGCGGAGATTGTTGATCCGTCGCCACATCGATTCCTTTCGACGCTTGATTCATCCTCAAAGAAGGTCTCTTGTGCCTATGAGCTTCTTGTTGAAGTTTGAAGAAGAAAAATTTTCACACCGAAATTGGGGTGAGTGTCACGCCCCGAGCTCCCGTTCGAGCCCGCGACATCCCGCCTCCGATTGATTCAAGCGACGTCCCAGGTTGTCGCCGACCTCATCTAAACATCAGAGATTTAATTGCGCACACGAAAACCATAAAACACCCGGACCAAAATTTTAACTGGGGAAACAATGAGAAAATATATACATTTCCATTACTCGATCAAACTTGTACCACCATATTTACAAAATACAAACCTTAGTTTACCAGTGCACACATTACTAACCCTTCAAGAGTAAAAACAAAAATCGATGACTTGCCATCCAACCTGTAACAACCTTTAACATCCCTTGCTTGGCGTCCACTCAAAATCTAACTCCACCTCATCCCGTCTCCCATTTGAAACTCAGCTGTCTCATACTCTGTATGCACTGGAACTCCAAAACGTACTGGGGGCGGTGGCGGAGGATTCATGGGTCTTGTCGAGGTTTTGAAATTGTTTGGTTGAAAACAACCGTGAGACACTTCTAAGTAAGTACATCCCTAAACCCAACCTAGGTTATCACGTACCTCCAGACAATTTCACAAAACACACAAACATACACACATGCCACATAATCACATAGCAAGCAATTTAATACAATCCCAAGCATGCACAATTTTCATGTCATGCACTCTTTCCATTCTCACACTATTCCATCCACATTCCTCGCCAGTGACCCGCGTACACGTACACGCCTCAGGTACACTGCGACCTCTTTCCACAACACTTCCGGGCCCGCGTAAACGTACACGCCTCAGGCCATGTTTCTTGCCCACGTAAACGTACACGCCTCAGGCTCAATATCTGTCACCTACTGCGCAATCCGCGTAGAAGTTCACGCCTCAGACTGGCAGTCTTCCGGTAATACCGGGCATCGTCCCGCGTAAACGTACACGCCTCAGGACGACACAACTTTCCACAATCTTTCATGCCATGCCACACACCATTCCTAATGTTCCGGCGTGACTTCCTAATTTTCCGGTGTCCAATTTGGGCAAAAATTCCATAATTAAATTCTATTAAACGCAACTCGAGCGTTTCTCGAGCTAATGGGCGGCTTGCTAGGGAAATTCGCGAAATCGACTCATGACTGATACTAAATCGAGTCATGTGCAAGTCTATCCGGTGCGTGATGACCTCGATTGTCATTAAAATCGCGAAGATCAATCACTTGATCCGAGGGGTACGATCGTTCGGTATAATTTCGGAATCATTCGTCAAGTCGTTTCGTGGTCCAACGGAATCACCCGCGATCCACTACTAGGACTGTGGCGAACTGACCTCTAACTATCCTTGGATCGACCAATAGTGGCTCAAAATATCACTTACGCGATTTAATGGTCGAAATTCATTCACGATCGAATTTCCTTTAGTCGCTCGAATTTAATTCTCCTATTAGCCTTTCCCTAATGGTTAGCATTCCCAGGAATGATCAGTTCCGGGCGAGAAATTTACTTCGAGCACACCTCATAAAACTCAATTATTTAATAGATTCCAATTGGCCGAATTTCGGAATGTCACAATCTCCCCTCCTTATGAAATTTCATCCTCGAAATTTATAGTCTCACTACTACTTAAGATTTACAACCATTACTGCTACTCAAACAACTGGGGGTACTGACGTTGCATCATTTCTTCGCTTTCCCATGTTGCGCTCTCAGTCCCGTGGTGCTCCTAGATAACCTTGATCATCGGGATTGTCTTGTTCCTCAAAACCCGCTCCTTTCGATCTTCAATTCTGACCGATCTTTCAACATATGACACTTTGTCATCTATTTCAATTTCTTCGAAATTCAATACGTGTGCAGGGTCCGGTTCGTATTTCCTCAACATCGATACATGAAACACGTTATGTACCTGCGACATATTTGGCGGCAACGCGAGGCGATACGCCAAATCTCCAATCCTTTCTAACACTTCGAAGGGTCCCACGAACCTCGGACTCAATTTGCCCTTCTTACCAAATCGGGATAATCCTCGCATGGGCGATACCTTTAGAAATACGTGATCCCCTACCTGGAATTCCAGAGGTCTTCGCCTTCTGTCTGCATAACTCTTTTGACGGCTCTGCGCTGTCCTCGGCCTTTCACAAATGATCTTAATTGCCTCAATCGATTGTTCCACTAGTTCTGGCCCCGTTATAGCTCGTTCTCCCACTTCATCCCAACACACGGGCGTTCTACAAGCACGGCCATATAACGCTTCAAAGGGCGCCATTCCAATTGTTGCGACCTAACTCACGAGGGCCGAACTCGATGAGGCGGGTTTAGAGATAAGTGTTCATAAGATAGTTCATATGGCACCTCATAAAAAATGATTTTATTGAAGTATAAATCTTTTGACCATCCATATGATCCATTGATCATGAACGTAGATCTTCCCTAAATCCATATCTCGCGTGACAGCGGATCAATTTTATCTTTTTTAGGAGTCGCCACTAGCCTAGGTCGGGGGTCGGCTAGAATACCCAACCGAAACGCAGGAATTTCATTTCGGTTTCTACGAAAACCAGAGATCAAAGGTTCGGGGACTAGCTTACGTTAATATCTCTATTAACGCCCTTTCGGTACCGCTAAACTTAACATGGTTGTTATCTAATTTGTCATGCATTTGTTCTTTACTATTTTCATGTTTAAAGTCTTAGTCCACTAGGTGATCATGCATCTTGTTTTTGTATTTTCATTTAAGATTCTAAACTAATCCTATCTTGGTCTAGAAAAAGAAGAAAGAAACAATCAATTGTATTGAAAGACATTTCGTAAAGTAAACACTCGAAATATTGAAAAGACGAGCTAATTCTAAGTGCTAAAAAGTAAAAACCCGCAACTCGTCGGGTGTTTATTACAACACAAATTGAAAACCCGAGACATGATCGGGGATGAATGAATTGAGTACAAATTGAAACCGGATTGGACATCGGTCTATCGCCATCATCAAATGAGTACAAATTGAGACCGGATTGGACATCGGTCAATCGCCTTGGCCTTTTTTCAATTTTGGATTATCTCCCATGGATCGCCTCTCGGGTGTCGGTATTTACACTCATAACATTCATTCACGACAAACAACATATGAAGGAATAACCAAAGAAGAACAATTGTGCAAACAATTCACTAATCAAACACGAGCCTCGGGATCGGCCTTTGTTTTTTCATGCATTTCGATTCACCACCTATCCAATCATCTAATATTATTTGATTAATGGTTAACGATAATGGGCTACTATTTGCATTCACAAAACAGCAACTCATATCAATTAACCCCTAAAGTCGGGCTCTAAATGACCACAATGGGCTACCCATCAAACATGCACCGGGCCTAACATTCATCTAACAAACACATGCATAGCAATGAAATAAGCATGCATTCAAGCCCATGGGCTTTATTTCGAAGTCAATCAAGCAATGAGAAGTGGGCTTTATAAAAAGACCACTTATCCAATTATTATCTAATTCGGGTTGCTTCTGTTCAAGTATGATTAACTAACCTATGACATCCAAATGAAGTGATTCAGGTGTCATTAGAAAGCTTATGACATGAGGATCAAAAGTCAAGAAGACCATTTTTCCTAAATCCTAGCCATTTTTCCCAAAAATATCAAATTTGATCTAAGTGACAGGCTGGACTCGGTTCTGTTATGGATTTCAAATTAATGGCGGGAAAAATAACAAACCTTATCAAAACCACGTGAACATTTTTGTCAAGTTAGGATTCCCCGTGTGCAACAACTTTCATGTTTTGAGTTTTTCCTACAAAGTCCTCCAAATTTTTATAAAATTCGATTTTCGTGAAGGACTCAATTGCAAATGAAATTTTAACCCATGAAGACCTTTTATGAAATTTTAAGCAAATTGACCCTCCAAAAATTGCTATTAGGCCCTCAAAATTTCCAGTCAACATAATGAGATCCTAATGAACAACTTTGTAATTTTGATTTTTTTCAAAAAAAGACTCTAACTTTATCAAATTCAGAGAAACATCTTTTGAATTCCAAAGGGATGAAAATCAGATCTAGACACAGATACTGATCAGATTGTGAAAATTCCCTTTGAAAATTCAAATGACCTCTGATTTTGATGAAATTAGTATCAATAGAAAGATCTCAATCTCAGTGTGAACTTTTGTGAAGAAAACTGTTTCATATTCCGAACACATGAATTTATGAAAATCAAAGAACACACGAAGGTCAGTCTGAAACTAGTCTGTCACCAAATTCATGCATACATGACGTCGCAAATTGTACAATGCTAACATGCTTGGAATTTTGTGAAAATTTTATGATGAATAGATCAAGATGTGCTCTGAAACTTTCATGAAGAACGTGTTTTCAAGAAATGATCATAAAAAATCATAAAAAATCATCAAACAACACAACGTCAATCAGGAAAATATCAGAACAGACTTGAACATCATGTTTCAGATTCTGATCCTAACTTCTAAAAGTGTTTTGACATAGCAAATCAAGTCCGATCGAGGCATATAATATATCAAATCGAAGCTCAAGACGAATTTTACGATTCTCTAGTTTGTCACTTCGCCAGATTTCGACATTAACAAGCTCAAATCAGCATCTCAAACATGCAGGTTTTCCTGGACACGGATTTACAGAATCATGTTCAAGTGTTCTTACCTTGTTTAACGATACTCCAACGCGTAATCGAGCGATCCGGCCTCCGTATTTAGATCAAGAACAGCATGGAGAGGTCTCGGAAAGCTCGGCCAACCTATGATAACAAATTGCACAAAATATAGTGAGAATTGATCCGTTTTCTCACGAATGAACTGAAATGGAGAATCGAATCAAAGAACGCGATCCGGTGGCTATTCAACGAGCGAATGAACACCACAGCCACACGGAGATGTTGAAGAACGTCGCTGGAGGTTCGGGATTGCTTAGGAGAACACCGATCAGTCGGTTCAGTCGCTTGAACCGGCTGATCACATCACCGGCAGCAGCGTCGGTGATGTTGCCGAGAGGAAGAAGCCGCCGGAATAGCAAGCTCCGGCCACCGACGCGGACAGCTGGTGTTGCGACCAGCCTTGGGCCACCGTGGGGGACGACGGTGGAGCAGTGGCTCGCCGGAAAGCGCCGGCGACAAGGCGGAGGGGCTGTTGCTGAGAGAGAACACGAGAGAGAGAGAGAAATGGCGTGAGAGAGAGAGAGAGAGAGAGAGAGAGAGAGAGAGAGAGAGAGAGAGAGAGAGAGATGAGAGAGAAATCAGATCTGAAAATGAATCCCCCCCAAATTTTGGAGGGAAAAAACACTATATACCCCTCTCAACTTTAAATCCTAGCCCTTAGATTAATCCAATGGCCCAAAATGCATTTTTAATGATTAAAAATATTCTTTAAGAGCTAAGGATTGATGACATGGCATTATGAATGGACATGATCAATTCTAAATGAATGGCCATGATTGATTTGCTTATCCCCTAATTAATTTGATTAATTCTTGAAGAAGGGCATTTTAGTAATTTCTCTTAGGGGCATTTTTGTCATTTTCAATTTAAGGGCATTTTTGTCATTTTTGGGCTCAAAAGGATGTGGCCGGCCTAGATTAGTCAGAATAGATCGTTGATCGCCGGATTTTTGACCAGAAAATGGCCAGTTCAATCAGACCGTTTGAATTTGAATCAAACCGGGTTGAGCCGATTAGTCTCGAATTTGGCCTGATTAAACTGGTTCAATCATTGATTTCATTTGTTCCTATTTTGTGCAATTGACCCTATTAATATCGAATTTGATCAAATTGGATTGAACTGATTTGAAGTTCATGCACAAATTGATCCAATTTAATTTGTTTGTCTCAATTGATCTTGAATTTGGGTAATTGCATGGCCAAGCTAGACTAACAAATTTAATTGAAGTCCAATTAACCAAATTGAGTCTCAATTCATCAAATTGAATATTAGTCTAGAGTGGGTCAAGTTGAATTGCACTGATTAGACCAAATACTCTTAGACTTCCTAATCATTGGATCACTAAATTGATCAAATTGACTCAAATTCATGTGAATCTTCCAAAATTGATTTTGAATTTGGATTTCATATAAGAAATTAGGCTCATTCGTGCCTCAATTGCGCAAATCATGAAGAATCGATCCAAATCACTGATCATGGCCAAAATTGGGGGTTTTTATGTTTGGCTTGAAATCACAAAATTGGTTCAAAAATTGAATATAAGATGACCTCTAGATCAAATGTCGTGAAGAAAACTAACCTAAAAAATGACTAGAAATGAAGTAATTTCATTTTTGCCCGATTTGAACCAAATTCCGCAAATTGAGAAAAAGTTGATTCCAAATCAATTTTTGTAAAATTTCAAATGCCAAAGGTAAATTGAATGTAAAATAAGATGATTTTTGTATTTTTGTATTTTTAAATTTTTTTGGTCAAAGGTTTGACCAAAAGTCAAACCCTAGTTGACTTTTCACTAGGAGCTTGATTTTATGATCGAATCTTTGAATTTTTCTTGAATTTCCACTTCTAAAGTGAAATTAAACTTGAAAGAAATCTTTTTATGCGGAAAGCCCCAATTTGACCCGGGATTGACTTTTGGTCAAAGGATTGACCAAAAAGTCAATTCGAAAGTCAACTATTTGACTTTTCGGGTTTTCATATGAAATGAATAAAAAATCGCTTACAAAAGCTGGGCCAACAGACAGAATTTAAAAACGATACTTTTTGTTCAAGAAATAGGCTCCGGCGGGATCGGAAATCATAATCTCGAATTTTCTATTTTTAATGACGCATCGGCTAAAAATTAGGTGTCAACACCAATACTTTGTTGGAAACTATTATTATAAGCGAACTCCACTAAGGGCAGTTGCTCTTCCCATTTACCCTGAAAATCGAGCACGCATGCCCTGAGCATATCCTCTAGTGTCTGAATCATCCTCTCAGATTGGCCATCTGTCTGAGGATGATAAGCTGTATTGAACTGCAATTTAGATCCTAACGCCGTCTGCAGACTTTTCCAAAAATTGGCGGTAAACTTAGGATCACGATCCGATGTTATAGACACTGGTACCCCATGCAAACGAACTATCTGTTGTACGTACAATTTTGCATACCGTTCCAACGCGAAATCATTTCGCACTGCCAGAAAGTGTGCCGACTTAGTTAATCTGTCGACAATCACCCAAATGGTGTCATGACCTCTTTGACTTCTCGGCAATCCCGATATAAAATCCATGGTTATATGCTCCCATTTCCACTCTGGGATTTTCAACGGTCGCAACAATCCTCCAAGCTTGCAATGTTGCGCTTTCACCTGCTGACACGTCAGACATTTAGCAACGTGTTTAGCTATATCCGACTTCATACCATTCCACCAATAAAATTGTCTCAAATTCCTGCACATTTTGGTACTGCCTGGGTATATATTGTACTGACTACGATGTACTTCAGATAAAATTTCTTCCTTAACTCTCGCATCGTTTGGCACACATAACCTTCCACGAAATTTCAATACACCATCCTCAGATACCTGAAAATCTAGCTTCCTCCTAGCAACGTCCATCCCAATGACCTTCTGTATCTCTGGGTCCGTAGACTGCAAGGTTTTAACTTTAACTTGGATCTCCGGCTCAATCCTTAACATAGCTAACAGACTCGAGACTTGACTTACTTCAAATTTGAATTCCAAGTCTCGCACATTCTCCAATAGGATCCACTCCTTGACCAGTAAATGAACGATACTTGACTTCCGGCTCAACGCGTCCGCTACTCGGTTCGCCTTTCCGGGGTGATATAAAATATCACAATCATAATCTTTCAATAATTCCATCCAGCGTCGTTATCTCATATTCAACTCTTTTTGTGAAAATAAATACTTGAGAGTCTGATGGTCAGTATAAATTTGGAATCTCTATCCACACAAATAATGTCGCCAAATCTTCATGGCGAACACTATTGCGACTAATTCTAAATCATGCGTTGGATAATTCAATTCATGTGGCCTCAACTGACTGGATGCGTAGGCTACCACTCGCCCATGTTGCATCAGCACACACCCTAATCCCTTCAACGACGCGTCACTATATATTTCATACCCTCCAAGTCCTGATGGAATCGCCAACACTGGTGCCGTCGTCAACCTCTGCTTCAACTCTTGAAAAATTCTTTCACACTTGTCGGTCCACTCAAACTTGATTTCCTTTTTCAACAAATGCGTCAACGGCATTGCTATTGATGAAAATCCTTCTACGAAACGACGATAATACCCCGCTAAACCCAGAAAACTCCGGACTTCCATTACCGTCGTTGGTCTAGGCCACTTCATCACAGCTTCAACTTTCGATGGATCCACAGAAATCCCTTCTCCAAAAATCACATGCCCAGAAATGCTACTCGACTGAGCCAGAATTCACATTTGCTAAGCTTAGCATACAACGTGTTCTCCCTTAAAGTCTGTAAAACCTTTCTCAAATGGAATTCATGTTCCTCAGAACCTTTTGAATACACTAATATATCATCAATAAAAACAATTACGAATTGATCTAAGAATTCCTTAAACACCCGGTTCATCAAATCCATAAAGGCAGCAGGGGCGTTTGTTAATCCGAACGGCATTACCGTAAATTCATAATGTCTGTATCTCGTTCTGAACGCCGTTTTCGATATATCCTCCGTTCTAATCCTCAACTGGTGATATCCCGTTCTCAAATCAATTTTAGAGAACACCGAAGCCCCTTGTAATTGATCAAACAAATCGTCAATCCTCGGTAAGGGATATTTGTTTTTAATCGTCACTTGATTCAGCTACCTATAATCAATGCACAACCTCAATGATCCATCTTTCTTTCTAACAAATAACACTGGTGCTCTCCACGGAGATGCACTGGGACGAATAAACCCCTTATCTAACAACTCTTGCATCTGCACCTTTAATTCCTTCAACTCCAACAACGACATCCTATAGGGTGCTTTCGAGATTGGCTCAGTTCCCGGTGCCAACTCGATCACAAATTCTACCTCCCTTCCCGGCGGTAATCCCGGTAATTTTTTAGGAAACACATCGGGATATTTACAAACTACCGCTATATCTTCAAGTCTCGGTTCTTCAGCCGTTGAATCCACTACTGTAGCTAAAAATCCTTGACACCCCTCATTCATCAACTTCGTCATTTCCAACGACGAAATCCATGGAATTGAGGATCCTCCTCGACTTCCCACAAATTTGAATTCCGGATGTCCAACTGGATTAAATTGGATTACCCCGCTATTGCAATCCATAACAGCCCTCTGCTTAGACAGCCAGTCCATTCCTACTATCACATCAAAGTCGTACATGTCTAAGACCACTAGATTAATCAGTTCCTCCCTATCTCCAATTACGATCTTACAGTTCGGACAACCCAGCGAAATCAACAGCTTATCATTCAAGGGGGTCGTCACACATAGCATAACATCAAGCAATTGCGGTTCTAGCCCAACCAACTCAACAAATTATTTCGATATAAAAGAATGCGACGCTCCAGGATCAAATAAAGCATACGCAGCATAGTTGCACAGAGAAAGCGTACCTGTGACAACCCCTGGTGCATTCTCAGCCTTTCGTTTGGCCATCGTATAAACTCATCCTTGCGCTTGAGGCCTATTCGGGTTCGCCGTCTGATTCGTTCCAGTTTGATTCCCATTCTGAGGTGGCGGCAATGCAGGCGGTCTACTCTGCCTGGGACTTGGGCAATTCCTGACGTGATGCCCAAATCCTCCGCATCCAAAACATGCTCCACCTCTGTTTGGACATGGCCCTTTTCCATGCCTACCTCCACAGATCCTACACGGACCATTACCAATCCGGACTGACTTCCCAATATTCCTTTTTGCTGGTGGGGGTGAAACGCCTATTATCCACCATCGGCCTCTTTCCAGAATTACGATTATTCCATCCCTGGACAAACCTTGATCCAGATGTGGCGGCTTTATCCATCTGATCCCGTTCAAGGACCTGAGCTCTATCAAAGATCTGCTCGTATGTCCCCAAATTTACCAATAACAATTGACTGCGGATATCAGCCCTCAATCCATCCAAAAACCTTCGCGCTTTATCCTCAGGGTGTTCCACCATTCTTGGCACGAACTTCGACAATCTCGCGAATTCCGCCTCATATTGATCTATCGTCATCTGACCCTGGCGGAGTCTCATAAATTCCGCAATTTTTCTCTCTCTAGCGCTAGCCGAAAAGTATTTCTCATAGAAATGCGCAGTAAAAACAGCCCAAGTCTTGGTTGTACCTTCAGGAAAAATCCTATCCCTGGTGGCTTTCCACCAATCGTTCGCATTATCCTGCAGCTGATAGACTGCCAACGTCACTTTCTCATGATCATTACACTCCAGTACCTCAAAAGCCTTCTTCAGTTCCTCTACCCAACGAGATGCAGCCTCCGGGTCACCTTTCCTAGAAAACTTAGGTGGTTTCAGCTTAATAAACCGCTCTACCAGTTGGTACATAGGTCTATTTGCAACCAATTGCTCCTGACCTTGATTCTCATTATCATTAATAGCAGCAGCGGCCACAGCTGCCTCGGCAGTTTGGGCAAATGGAGCAGCTCTCTCTTGAGTCTGTCATTCTATTATGTCACCAATCCGCTCCAACGTTCTCATTACGGCCTCCATTCTAGGGTTCACAATCGGTCTAGCTTCTATTCCGGGGTTTACTGCTACTCCAGCATCAACTCCTAAATTTTCCATCGCTCCAGCACCCATTCCAAGATCCTCGACGGCTCTAGCTCGAACACGTCCTCTTCCCCGAGGTCCTCTACTAGTGCCCCTTCTTGGGACTCTTCCTATTCCCCTTCCTTTGCTACTCATCGTCTCGATTCTACCACTTTTCTTCCTACTATAATTCCACTCAGGAATTAGCAGTCTAAACCAACTAACTCAATCTGATTCTAATCAGTGAATTAACACAAAAGCTCGCTCAATAAACTATTCCCTACTACCAATCACGAAATCACAATCATAAAGGTCTGAACACTTACCTCAGGTCCAGACGCACCTGCAATACTATTACCACACAACAATTTAACTTACTCAATCAATCACAATAAACAATCTGGAGGCACGTGTAGCTGACTCTACTCTACACCCCACTAAGATCTCTCCAATTACTATCCCAAGATTTCCACTCCTTATCACTCCAATTTGACCAATCTTAGATCGAGCTGACCTTGCTCTGATACCAATTCAAACGGGGATGTCACGCCCCGAGCTCCCGTTCTAGCCCGCGACATCCCGCCTCCGATAGATTCAAGCGACGTCCCAGGTTATCGCCGACCTCATCTATACATCAGAGATTTAATTGCGCACACGAAAACCATAAAACACACGGACAAAAATTTTAACTGGGGAAAAATGAGAGAATATATACATTTCCATTACTTGATCAAACTTGTACCACCATATTTACAAAAAACAAACCTTAGTTTACCAGTGCACACATTACTAACCCTTCAAGAGTAAAAACAAAAACCGATGACCTGTCATCCAACCTGTAACAACCTTTAACATCCCTTGCTTGGCGTCCACTCAAAATCTAACTCCACCTCATCCCATCTCCCATTTGAAACTCAGCTGTCTCATACTCTGTATGCACTGGAACTCCAAAACGTACTGGGGGCGGTGGTGGAGGATTCATGGGTCCTGTCGAGGTTCTGAAATTGTTTGGTTGAAAACAACCGTGAGACACTTCTAAGTAAGTACACCCCTAAACCCAACCTAGGCTATCACGTACCTCTAGACAATTTCGCAAAACACACAAACATACACACATGCCACATAATCACATAGCAAGTAATTTAATACAATCCCAAGCATGCACAATTTTCATGTCATGCACTCTTTCCATTCTCACACTATTCCATCCACATTCCTCGCCAGTGATCCGCGTACACGTACACGCCTCAGGTACACTGCGACCTCTTTCCACAACACTTCCGGGCCCGCGTAAACATACACGCCTCAGGCCATGTTTCTTGCCCACGTAAACGTACACGCCTCAGGCTCAATATCTGTCACCTACTGCGCAATCCGCGTAAAAGTTCACGCCTCAGACTGGCAGTCTTCCGGTAATACCGGGCATCGTCCCGCGTAAACGTACATGCCTCAGGACGACACAACTTTCCACAATCTTTCATGCCATGCCACACACCATTCCTTTCTTACTCATGCACACACTCAGCACGCTTTTACCCGGATCAATTTGCCCCTTAAACGCGGCCCGCACACGCATTATTTAACTCATAATTCATACTCACTAAATATAGGACATGGCAATATCAATAATTAATTTAATCTAACTCACGAGTACACCCAACAAGCATATATAATTACTCAATTGCACAACAACATACTCAATTCAATCACTAGTATTTATTTATACATAAATATGCATCCAACACGTAAATTCCCATTTTTCTCTAACTAAATGGTGTCGGATTAATTCCGATCCTTCATGGGACTTTCTCACCATACTTTCTAGGTTCCAAAAATTCAAGTTGCGTCTCGATCGGACCATCACAGCCCCGTGAACAGTAATCCACAGCTTGTGAATAGTGTTTCGCAGCATATGAACAGTAATTTGCAGCCCCCATTTTCTGAATTTCCAATAAATATTACTCAAATTAATTCTTAAGGCCCGCCATAAAATTTTCATTCCCTATTCATACAATTCCGCACCTAATTCCATACTGATTTTGCTCGAAAATTACCCGTCGATACCCGAAGTCCTAAATTAGGTTTAGGCGCGACTTACCCGCGTTCTAGACTTCCTCGGCTAGAACGAAAAGCAGCGGCACTTAATCGGGGACGACGGCGACAACGTACGACTCTCGGGTGGCGGCGATCGGCTTGGACGGCGACAGCGGGACTTGGGCGTGACCGAGGACCTCATGGCCAAGAGAGAGAGGGAGGGAAATCGAGAGAGAGAGAGGGACGGCGGGAGGGGGGTGATGGTGGCGTACGGCGGCGTGGACGGTGGCTTGAGGGTGGTCCGGTGTGGTGGTGGTGAGCGGCGGCGCCGGCGGTGGGGGAGAGAGAGAGTACACGGTGGAGGGGGAGGGGACTCACGGAGGAGGGGGGGAAATTTCACGGGGAGAGGAGGAGAAAGAAGAGAGAGGAGAGAGAGCAAGGGGGTCAAGGGCTTAAAAATCAATTTTGACCAACTTTTTGGCAATTTACCAAAATGCCATTCTCTCACACAACTAACCCTTTATTAATCCCTAAGGTAAAATGGTCCAATTCTCTGTTTCTTGCCCAAATCGAATTTTTTCGAAGGATTTGAGTGCACCAAAAATTAACACGTGTCACGTGCAACGTCGTCCTAATGTTCCGGCGTGACTTCCTAATTTTCCGGTGTCCAATTTGGGCAAAAATTCCATAATTAAATTCTATTAAACGCAACTCGAGCGTTTCTCGAGCTAACGGGCGGCTTGCTAGGGAAATTCGTGAAATCGACTCATGACTGATACTAAATCGAGTCACGTGCAAGTCCATCCGGTGCGTGATGACCTCGATTGTCATTAAAATCGCGAAGATCAATCACTTGATCCGAGGGGTACGATCGTTCGGTATAATTTCGAAATCATTCGTCAAGTCATTTCGTGGTCCAACGGAATCACCCGCGATCCACTGCTAGGACAGTGGCGAACTGACCTCTAACTATCCTTGGATCGACCAACAGTGGCTCAAAATATCACTGACGCGATTTAATGGTCGAAATCCATTCACGATCGAATTTCCTTTAGTCGCTCGAATTTAATTCCCCTATTAGCCTTTCCCTAATGGTTAGCATTCCCAGGAATGATCAGTTCCGGGCGAGAAATTTACTTCGAGCACACCTCATAAAACTCAATTATTTAATAGATTCCAATTGGCGGAATTTCGGAATGTCACAGAGTGTGTGGTGAATATTAGTGGGTTTAAATCTGTACAAGTGATTGGTAGAAAATTGTTGTATCACATTGATTATTAATAGTGATGTGTTAGTCTAACTAAGGTGGGTGAAAAAAATGTTTCATCACATTGATGAAAAAGTTCAATAATTCACCACCAAAGAATTTTAATAAAGTAATTATAGATCACTCTCTATATGTCCAACAATATAATTACACTTAACTTCACTTATAAGGTGTGGTTTGAATTCTTTTTTTTTTAATCTATGAATCATAAAGTCGTTTAACTTGTTTATAATTTATTAAAGGTTTCTCAATTAAAAACGATGTTTGCTTATGCCAAACAGTAAGGTTTGTTTCACATCATTGTCATTTATATATAAGGGTTGTCGTGTCTAAGTGCTAATTATATATATTTATTGATTTATTGCTTAATGATTCAGCCGTAAGTTATATAGCCAGAAAAAATATCACCTTACAATCATTGGTTTGGAGAGAGCTTATCACATGAATTCCTAATCGTGTCCTAACGTAGGATTTTTTACCTGTCATTGAAGTTTTCTTTCCATCAAATTTTAAGTATATCACCATCTTCTTTAGCTCTTAAATCTAAAAGTGATCGGTTTCCAGGTGGATGTGCTTGCGATTATCCTAGGCCTCCTTGTTCAGAGAACCGGCCTTATTTTTTATTTGGTGTAAAAGATCAAATTATTATAGTAAAATATAAAGCTTGTACCATTTCATTACCAAAAAAAAAAAAACATATGTTGATCAAATGACAGTGCTATTGCTTTTGCATGTTAAAATCGGTTTCGAGTTAAACCGGTTCCGTCATAGAATCGGCGGTTTTGGTCTTGGAACCGAAAAATGGTTCTCCCTTGACCCGAGAATCTGTACGGATTTACATCTTTTTGGTCAGATCCTACGATCGAGCCAGACCCGATGAAAGCCCATACTTAAATCCCACGGCAAACGTGTATTATTTGTACACCGTATATTTTGTACACGAAGATGCAGCCCCACAATGCTGATCTTATGTCATATTGGATTGACGATTACAAGCGAACGCGTATTTTCGAAGGCCAAGGATCGTGACTCACAAGTATTCTGCACCGTCGAATAGCCACGGTGTGCGTAGCACACGACAGTCTCTCTCCCTCTGACTTTTTCTATTTGCTGAACTCTATTCTGTGATTATTGAGAATCCTGTGATCTTGATCCGTTACGGCTTTACACGACATCTTTAAGCTTAAAAGACCGATAAAAGGATCCGGTTAAGTCGTTAACAAAACCCTAAATTGACGCGCGGCGATTGATTATTGAAGGGAGAAGTTTTAGGTTTTGTCTAAATTTTCGGAAGAAGTTGAACTGGGGATATGCAAGGGGTCGACTTTATGATAGGAGAACTCACGTCCGTCATGACTGTTGCTTGTTCATGCGATTGCTGGGTTGAACTGGGGATATGCAAGGGGTCGACTTTATGATAGGAGAACTCACGTCCGTCATGACTGTTGCTTGTTCATGCGATTGCTGGCTTTTCACAGACGTGAGTTCTCCTGTCATGAAGGCACGTGTAATGCTTCCTGTCGGTCCTTCACAAGCAAAGCCCTCCTCTCCTCCCTCTTATCTCGGTCTTCCGCGATCACTCTCAGTCTCTCGCGGTCTCACCCTCTCGCCCTGGCTTTCGCGCCCTCGCCCGACGGACGACGAGTTGGTGAACCCTTGCGGTACTTTTGACGCGCTCCCTCCCTTCTTCTGCGTCCTGATTTTGTTTCTGCTTGTATTCATTTTTGCGAATCATCCCTTTCTGGAAAAAGGATGGGTGAGTTTTGTCGCTCATTTGCTGTAAAAGTTCATTATTTATTTTAAATTATCACCGTAAGAAATGGGAGGTCCAATGTTTGATGGTTCTTGATGATCCGTACTCTGTAGACCGGGTACCTTGACTTTGGTCATGAATGGAAGGACTTTTTAGATTTTGTGCTACGCAAAAGCATGTGCTCCGGCTCTAACTCGTTCCTCACGTTACCTATGTGGAGACTTTTGTTTGTCATTACTGTTCTTGACGTTCTAAACTTGAATAATGTCTCTCTTACTAGTGATTATCTTGCTAAAGTTTCGATCTTTCCCCTGAATCGGTGAATGGTTGTTTCTGTCTCTTGCATTTTAAAAGCCTGTTTTGACAGGATACGACATTTTAATGATTGTGATAATTTTGTGATCAAGTGATTAATGTAGCATTAGCTGTTTTTTTTTTTTCGTCAGATCGCTATATGTTGTGTTGATATGGCTTTTTTTTGCTAGGTAGTTGCATCACGATAATAGTATGGAGAAGGAGAAGGGAAAGCAAGTAATGGGAAATGAAGTTTCGGGTAAGGAGGGCCTATACCCTGTCAAACCTTATCAGAGGGGCGAAGGACTGCCTTATGCTCCTGTAGATTGGCCTAATCCTGGCGATACTTGGTATTGGAGTGTTGGCAGTAGGACCACTCTTGCTGGTTTCTATAAAGACAGGTATATATATCCTCCCAAGCGTCTCCACGTCCAGGAACCCAACATTTGCTTTGATAGCAAGGCTGCGATTGAACGCTACATATCTTTGCAGTTTCCAAACGCAGATTTAAATAAGTTTTTTGCTTCTTTTACCTGGATGGTTCCCACCATGAAGCATCACCGTGGCGAAGGTGAGAATTAAGTCTTAAATGGGTTTTAGTACCCTGTTATTGACCCATCATTTTTTTCGGAAGTCTGTGTTTCAGAATATGGAAGGTTTACTTTGCTCATAATGTTTGTATAAGCTCTAGTATGGGATAACATGATCTGTTCGTCTCATTGATGAGTTTTGGCTTTAACTTTGATTAAAATGTAAATTGGCGAGGAGGTTGGATCTTTATGCGATAAAAGATGCTACAGAAAATAATTTTTTTTACGAGTCCAAAGAAGCATAAGAATCTCATAATTACCGGATCTATCTGATTGACTATTAGTAATATTTAATTAAGTAAAAGGATGAGCCCTGCTCTGGCTTTGGAATCTTTATGAGTACGTTTTGTTATCTATATCGAGAACACCACATATGTGGAGTTTCAAAATACTTCAAAGACCCTGCCATTTTTGTAAAGGGATCTGAGTCAAGTGTGAATTCGGGGGTTTCTTCTGTTGGAGAAGTGATGTGAATGAAGTTTCCTCTTTGTTTCGCTATGCCATCTGTAATCTAGGTAATTGCTAGTACATATTGCTAAGGCTCATAAATTTTAAGGACTCGACACACTGTCTTTTCCAGTTCAATTCCAGAAAAAAGCCCTTTTTGTTCATTTGCCACTTTTGATTGAAAACCCTCTTGCTACATTCTCATAGGTAATAGATCTTATTTATGTATTCTGGTGTAATTATTTTTCTTTCCAGAGAAGTATATTTCGGTTGCCACTAATGCATAAAGATGTCGAGCCGAGACTAGCAAAATTTAAGACACCGTTCGACTTCTTGGTTATCCCATTGTTTAGAAAAAGCACTAGCATTTTGTTCCTATGTAATTATATTTGGATCCCTCTGAGATGCAGATTTGCATACAGATCTCTTTCCACAGGTACCACTTGACAAAAATGAATCCAAGCGGACAAAAGAAATCCTCAATAATTCCAAGAGGACAAAAAAAGCGAGACAAGCTATGTCACAAGCCTTCCCTAGGCGCAGAACCCGACAATCTTACAAAATACAAGCTCAAGCCAACAATAGATATGACGGATCTGTAATTGGCTTGTGTTCCCTAACAGATGATAGTGCAAGTGATGGAAGTGGATATTTAATACATTGCTTTGAGTTGCCAATTCATGATAGTACATGTGATTGAAGTGGATATACAAAATGTGGCTCTAAGTTGCCAATTGATACTGAGGACGTTGATCCCGATGAAAGTATCAGTCCTAGCTGCAATGCAGTCAATGCTTTCGAGGCACTAGATGCACCAAAAGTCAAGGAATTTCATGCTCAATTTTGTGAAGATGGTGTTGACGAGTGTCTAAAGTCTTTGGAGCATACTCTTTTTCAGCACAATGATGAAGCTCAGGTGCAGACTCCTTTGGGTCATGTTGGTTTTGATATGGCAGAGGAAATGTCTAGTTATCGTAAGAAGCTTTCTTCCATTCTTGCCCTAGATTTCTCATGCTAGCTGTCCTCAAAGTACCTGGAAGAGATTAGTTTTCTAGTGGAGAAGCTCGCGACGGATCCCATCTTAACTGCCGATCAACTGCTTAAGTTGAAGTCGGTTGAAGAAATCCCCAAAGTAGGAGAGTTTTTTTTTGCATGCTAAGGGAATTGCTGAGCAGACTAACAAATTTTTCGGAGATCTTCGAGCCAAGAAGGACAAGCTTTCTTCTATCAAGAGAGAGTTTAGTGAGCTGAAGAAGGGAGCAGGAGAACTGCAGTCTTAGATAGATTCCAAGTCATCTCTTGTGCGAGAAATATATGAACAAATTGCTCAGCTTCAATCTAGGCAAGCCGAACTTGCTTGTGACCTCGAGTCAAAGAATAAGGCGAAAGTTATGACATTCCGAATTTCGGCCCATTTTTGGGATTTATAAAATGTGTAATTCGTCAGTGTGCTTATAGTAAAATCTCGCTCGAGAACTGATCACTCCCAGTTATTGTTTTTAAATTTGAGATTTCGCTAGAATCGCATTCGATCGAATTTTTCCGTTATTTAGAGCCCAAATTTTGGTGTCGAATTTCTCGGAGTTCTGGGATAAATTTAATTGGATGGTGTCGATATTATTGTGCCCAGCCTCGATGTTGCCCGGGATATGCGAAAAGTGAAATTCCGGGTGGGAATTTGGACCAGTAAACCTTTCTCGTAGTGCGTTTTATTTGATTTCTTTCGGCCCTTTTCCTATATTATTAATAGGAATTTTCATGGATTGTTGGACCGTTTTTGGATTTGATCGAGGACCGTCAGATCGCACTTGAGTGCGGTGTTGACTTTTCCTATCTCTCTCTCTCTTTCTCTCTCTCTCTCTCCCTCCCCTTTTTCCACACCGGTCACCCCCCCCCCCCCGCGTCTGACACCACTCCACCAACTCCCGCCAGCCCCCATTATTTCCTCTTTTCTTCTTTTTTCTTTTTCTTCTTCTTTTCTATTCTTCCTTTCTTCTTCTCTTCTGCTTCCCCACGTGCGTCCGCTTCGGCCTCCTTTGCTGCTCACCGAACCAGCCCCGCCCGACGCCGCCCCACCAGCCACCGACGTTGCCGTCTTCCGCGCGCTGTTCGACCGTCGCGCATCGCCCCCAGCCACCATCCGCCAGTCGCTTTCCCCTTTCCTTCTCGTGCGCGGCAGCGAGCTCGCCACCGCTACCCGTCGCGCCCGGCGCTGTCCAGTTACGTGATCTCCCCCTCCCCCGGCCGAGCCCTTCCTTTCCCTGCGATGCGTCCTCGCTAGCTCACCGGACATCCACTAGCCACCACCCCCAACCGGCTGGTCTCTCTGTCGCGACCGACCTCCCGAGCCCTCTTTGAACAACATGCAAAAAGCAGGGGGGGCTCGCCTGGTACGTCCTAAGTCTAGGTTTAGGACTTAATTCGGGCTCTCACAAGCCCATACCATATCGCGACTTAAGGTTTAAATATTTAACATGCAAATGGTTTATATCAAGGAGTCGCCACTAATCGATTTTAAGGTGGGTCGATTAGAAACCCAAATAAGGTGATGGGAGAATCACCCTATTCCTGCAAACCAAAGATTAACTGAATTCGGAGACTTGGTTACATTAGTTGGATAACTAATGCCCTTTCGGTACCATTTTACCCTGTTCTTTTTTTGAAACATTTGTCAAGCAATTTGGATTGATTTTAGGACCTTTCTCATAACATGTAAGGCGTTCAGGCGAGTGCATAATAAAAAACGATTAGCAGTCATGCAACCTATGGTTCTAGCCCTAACTAAGCCAGATGACATTCAAAACGCGGCAGTTCATACGATTGTATTAAAACATGCATAATAACAACGTAATGGTAATAAAAATAAAACATGCAAAATACTACCGCGCGACTTCAGGCTTGTTTAATTTAATAAAACAATAACATATATAATTATAAAGGATTAAAACACTCAGATAAGTCACAAAATTTTTTTTTTCCGAATTTTTTTCGAGAAAAAAATAATAAAAAAATAAAAAATAAAATAAAATACTTCTTTTTTTGAATTAATTAATTTTTTTTAAATTTTTTTTTTAAAAAAACTGAAAAGAAAAAGGAAAAGAAAAACCCTTTTTTTTAAAAAAACTATTTATTATTATTTTTTAAAATAAAATAAAATAAAATAAAATCAAATCAAATAGACCGGACGGGTCGGGTCCGAATTCGACCCGGGTCAACGGATCCACCCGGGCATTGACCCGGGTCGGATTGGTTAATCCGGATCGGGTCGAAACCGACCCGGGAATTGACCCGAGTGGGATCTATCAATCCGGATCGGTTGAAATCGACCCGAGTCAACGGATCCAGCCCGAGCATTGACCCGGGTCGGATCTGTCGATTCGGGTCGAATCCGACCCGAACGCTCAGACCCGCGGGGGGAAAACGCCGGCGAGGCCAAAATTGGCTGTCCGCCGGCCAACCTAGACCGGCGCCGCCCCTGAATCCGCCTCCTAGGACCATCACCGAGCCTCGCCGCTCACCAAGGTCACCGTCCGACCGCCGTTCGCCGGCCGGCGACTCTAATTAAAAACCGGCCTCACTGAGGCATTTTGTCGAACAGTGGACATGCACAACCAAAACGAGCAGTTTCCGACCTACCTCGGGGATCCGGCGCACTCTGGGAACCTGGCTTACCTTTGACGACGGCCTATGGGCGGTGGGGGACGACGGTATGGGCCGGGATTCGCGCGACACGGCCGACGCGAGTCCCGGCCAAACCGGACACCAAAACAAAGCAAAACAGGGGAAGTCGGGGGCTGGGAGAGGCTCACCGATCTACGGCGCGTCGGGATGACTTCCGGCTGCTCCTCGGACGACGGCGACGCTGCTGGAGACCCTGCAGAAACCGAGCTCCCTCTCTTTCTCTTTATTTTCTCTCTCGGTCTCTCTATCTCTGTTTTTCTAGAAAATGGCCGACCCGAGGCTCTAGCTTCTTCACGGCGACAACGACATTGCTGGTTTGCTCCGGCGAGGCCTCGGTCACGCTCTCTCTCTCTCTCTCTCTCTCTATTCTCTCCCTGTTCTCTCTCTTTTTCCTTGCTCTGTTTCTCTCCCAAAATCGTCGACCCGACTCTCTCTCTCTCTCTGTGGCTATTTATAGCCGGACGACGACGACGCTGTTCTGCTCCATTGCGTATGCAATGACGATGGCCTGCACCGGCCTAGGCTCCGTGAACCGCGGCCATAGGCTGGTGCAGAGAGGGAGGCCTGGTGGTGAAGCAGAGCAGGGGAACAGGGAGCCGAGAGGGAGGAGGGGATAAGGGAGCCGGGAAAACCGGGGGGGATGGGACTGGCCTTCCAGTCCCACTGGCGTGCTTTTCCGGGCTAATAACGACGATGACGCGGCGGCTCTGGCGACGTCGGCGTGACGCAGGAAACAGGGACGAACAGGGGACGGGAAAGCGACGCGCGGAGAAGGAGCAGGGAGAAGAAGGGGCTGGGCCGGGCCAGGCCCAACTCGCGCGGGGAAAAGAAAAAAAAAGAAAGAAAAACGGGCTGGGCTTGCAGGGGAAAAGAGAAGGGAAGAGGAAGGAGGAGCTGGGTCGCGCGGGGAGGAAAAAGGAATGGGCCGGGTCAGCCTGGCCCCGACCCGGCCCGACTCGATCTTTTCTTTTTTCTTTTTTTTTTAATTAACTAATCAATTAATTAATTAATTAAAATTTTTTTTTGAAAATTTGAAATTTTTTAAATAAAAATAAAAATAGGCCCTATTAATGCAAAATATGTCTAATTTCTATATGCAATGCATTTGAATAGAAATATTTTTTGTTTTAGGAACTAAAAAATTAATTCCTAAATTTTGCATAATTAATTTTGGGCAAATCAAAAATAGGTGTCAACAGCTGCCCCTCTTTGAAGGTGAGCTTGCAGAGATTGAGCTCGCAGAGATTACGTTCAAAGACAAAATGACACCTGAATTTAACCCATGCATGCTTAATGAATGCTATTTTTGATGAGACTTGAGTCTCATTTTTATGATGCGATATAAAATGATGCATGCTAAAGCAAATGAAAACATACCTGGGGCTACTTACCTTGCCGAAGGATAGAGTAATCTCATATAGTTGATATTGTGTCGAGGACCCGAACCTATCTTCGGTTGCCTTGACGGGGGGAAATCACTTGCCTAGGACCCGAACCTATCCTCGGTTGCCTTGGATGGATTTCGTTTGTCGAGGACTCGAACCTTTCTTCGGTTGTCTTGACTGGGGAGAAATCGCTTGCACAGGACCCGAACCTTTCTTCGGTCGCCTTGGCTGGATTTCGTTTGTCGCGGACTCGAATCTACCTTCGGTCGCCACGATTGGGGAGAAATCGCTTGCACAGGACCTGAATCTTTCTTCGGTCGCCAGCTGAATTTCCTTTGTCTAGGACCCGAACCTTTCTTCGATCGCCTTGACTGTGGAGAAATCGCTTGTATAGGACCTGAACCTTTCTTCGGTCGCCAGCTGGATTTTGTTTGTCTAGGACCCGAACCTTTCTTCGGTCACCTTGACTGACTGGATTTTGTTTTACCAAAGACCTGAACCTTTCTTTGGTCACTTTGACTGGGATTGTTTTGCCAAAGTACCTAGGGGTCCTTGCCTATGGGTTTGATGGTTTGCCTGGTGAGTCCTCGCCAGCAGGTCTTGAGAAGGCTCAAACGATGAGCACCTGGGGGTCCTCGCCTGAGGATTTAATGATTTTCCTGGTGGGTTCTCGCCAGCAGGTCTTAAAAAGGCTCAAACGATGAGCACCTGGGGGTCCTCGCCCGAGGATTTGTTGGTTTGCCTGGTGGGTCCTCGCCAGCAGGTCTTAAAAAGGCTCAAACGATTAGCACCTGGGGGTCCTCGCCCGAGGATTTGTTGGTTTGCCTGGTGGGTCCTCGCCAGCAGGTCTTGAGAAGGCTCAAACGATGAGCATCTGGGAATTTGATGCATCATCTGCTGAATAACCGATCTTTTTCGGGGCATCTCCCTTGGGATGATAACGAGGACTTCTCCAGCGCTCGGGTTTTCGTGTCCTATCACTGGGGATTAAAAGTCTGAGCCATCAAAAACAGTTAGCGCAAACATGTATGCATTCGTCAAGGATAGACAAGCTAGGCTATTCCTGGATGTATGTTTGAAAGTTCATACATGGTGATTTTGCCATGTTTGCATCACCAAAAATCCACCTAGGGTCAATCAAGACAACTTTTTCGCAAGGTGGACTTTCTCGAGATGATGAACGAGGGACCTTCAGTCAGAAAGGACTTTCCACTCGCTCTCATTGAAAAGGGTTGTTTGTCCCGTCTATTAATGCGGGAATATCGAAAACGCTCAATCTGACCGCTATCACATCAACAAGGGTCTGAGTTTTCTCGCAAGCGGTACGACGCTGCCAATCTGAGAGGTCTTCTTCAGGGTCGTAATGTAGTCTTGGTCAACGGCTTAACAAAGGAGACTGCCTGAGTCAAGGCCATGAAAGAAAATATTCTGCAATTATCTCCGGGTTTACAAATCAAGAACCCTGCAAAAGAGATAGAAAATAGTCTTGCTCGCACTTCCTCGAGCGTTGTTTATAAACATTTGAAATCCCGTGTTAATTCAAGTGCCCCAATCAGAAGAAACTTCCATGAGGGATGTAACATGGGCTTGGTTTACGGGCTGAGGAACGAAATGATCATTAGGCTCAAAAATATGTGTATGGGTGAGAATTGGTGTTCATTTTGGCATTGTCACCAGTCTTCTTCTTCACTGTCAGGACCCTTTTGGAAGACTTCCTGGGTAACTCTGTGTTTTAGTATCTTTGACAACTTTTTCTTGAGGAGCTTCTGCGTCAAGCATTTTCTTGGATACCATTCTATCTCTGTCCCAAATGCTTTCTCAAGAATAGGTTCGTCCTTCTCTATCATGTGGCAGATCTTTGTCAAGACAGAGTTCTTAAAATAGGAATTTATATCAAAGAAGAACTCAATTTTGAAACTTTTGGGGTTGTCTATTCTTCACCACTTAACCACTTTGAGGTATTTGAGAGCACTTTATCACGCTCACAAATCTCTTCAGTTAAAACTTCATTGTTTTTTTATAGCAGCTGCCCAGAAATTAGGGACTCCTTTCTCTTCATCTTTTCATCGTTTTTCTTCTTCTCCTATTCATGGGCATTGGCCTTGCTTTTACCAGGCACACTGCTTTTTCATGCCCTTATTTTTCAGCATTTTTTTGCTGTTCTCTTGATGTTGTTAGGACTAACCTAAACAAAGTTGAACGGAACAATGTCCTGTTGCTCTTGGAGTCTTCATCTTCATTCGGTTCTTAAGACCGTGATGCTCAAACTGTGGTGACTTTTGCCTTGCCCCGGTGTGGGGGATGATCACCAATTAGGTTCGTACGAAATGAAATTGCCGGCTCAATTGGGTTAGCAAGGGATATGAGTGTATGTGATAGAAAAAGAATTGCTCTTCATCATCCTCAGGCATTTAAATTATCGCGAGAGTTCATCTGCAATAAAAACACTCAAAGATTAATGCAAGTGAGGGCAAGAAAATTTCTATACATCTTTTTTACCTTGTGTGAGCTGTCGCAGCTGATGATCATAGAAAATTTTAGATATTACAAACTTCTCATCCTTCTTGTCTTGCTTAGTGAAAACATCACTGTTATCAATAAGATATCGACATTTTGAACAGGCATTAGTTTGCTGCTTCTCTCTTGACAAAGCCCTCTTAGCCTACATTGTCCGACCGTCGATGGTGTGCTTGCCTTGGAAGACTCTATCGAGGATCAACGACTCCGTGACAACAAGAAGGTCGAAGCCACGGGGGCGGTGATCAAAAGGGAGGAAGGCTCTTCTTGCTCCCTCTGAATGCTGGTTTACCTCAAGCTGACCCAGTGTGGGGTGGTTCTTTGACAAGGATGATTTGAAAGGAACCTTCGAGTGTGTGGGCTCAAAAGGGTTAAGCAAATGATTAATGGCAGTGTATGGGGCAGAGAAATGAATTGCCTCTCGTCACTTTGGCTGCCGTATCTTATGCGAGAAATCCCTTCACCTTAGAGAAATGAAACCTTTTCACTCATCTTGCAGGAGTTTGGTACTTGAGAACGTGTATAGATTAAGGGTTGCCTCTCATCATCCTGACACACCTCGTTCAATACATTGGAGTAATTCGACACCATTCGTCGAGTTGTCAAGATTTTTATAGGGAATTGGTGAATTAAACAGGTAAAATTACCATACAAAATTATCTTTCACGAAATGCACTTAGGGAATAATACCCATTTTCTTTAATTATTTCTTCCTTCTTATTTCTTTCTACTCTTATGAGAAGAGTCTTTTAGGGAAAGAGATACTTACCTGTGCTGGGACGGTGAAGCATACCTGCAAGGTAATAAGAAAGATAGTGTTAATGAATGGTTTTCTAAAGGATGAGAATTGGGAAACGATACAACATTACCCTTCGTGATTCCATTCATTGGAGATTCAACTGACAACTCCTTGAGTTTTCTCGGATGTTGATAATTCCCTTCCTTCCTCTATTTTGCCTTCAAAGTTAGCAGAGTCTTTTATCCTCTTTATTTTGTTCGGTCTTCTCTGGCACAGTTTACTCCTCCATGCTTTTAGTCTCGAAGCTCGAATGAAATCCTCTATAATTAGGGGTGCTTCCAGGTAGAGGATTCTATCGACAGCACGTGCTGTGCAGCTCTTATTCTTGACTACACAGGCATGTGTAATTTCTTGCATGGGGATCTTCGCAGCAAAGCTAATCTCTACTTTAAAGGTCTTTGGCGGGTGTGGGCGTGACTGCTATCGAGACTTCCATGGTTGTCACGATCAGCTTTTGATGCCATTTTGTCATATGCAAAGTCCTTTCCAGGTGCTTACACCATGAGTGTTCTTATCAATAACTTTTCTGCCAATTCTCTTATCATGAATTGGGACATAGAAGTTATTTCAAGGATAGTACTTTTTCACAGCATCCATGTTGACCGGGTTGGAGAATTGGCGTCCATCCATTTCAGTCAGAATCAAGGCTCCTCACGGGAGTATCTTTTTCACGACATAGAGGCCTTTGTAATTTGGAGCGAACTTACCTCCAAGCTCAGGGGGTAGTAGTAGCACCTTTCTTAGTACGAGATCGCCTGCTTCGAAGTGCCTTGGGCGCACTTTCTGGTTGAATGATCTGGCTATCCTCTGTTGATAGCATTGCCCATGACAAAGGGCCTTCAATCGCTTTTCATCAATCATATTCAATTGCTCCAATCTTTGCTGCTTCCATTCTGCATCAGATAGTTTTGCTTGTGATAATACCCGCAGTGAGGGAATTTCTACCTCAACTGGCAAGACTGCTTCCATGCCATATACCAAAGAAAAAGGGGTTGCCCCGGTAGATGTCCGAATTGACGTTCGGTATGCCATCAATGCAAAAGGCAATCTTTCATGCCAATTTCGGTAATTTTCAGCAGTCTTGGCTAAGATCTTCTTAATGTTTTTGTTGGCAGCTTCAACAGCTCCGTTCATCTGGGGACGGTAAGGAGATGAATTCAGATGACGGACTTTAAATTCACTGAGTAAATCATCAACAAGCTTGTTGTTCAGATTTGTCCCGTTATCTGTAACAATGGCTTCTGGGACGCCATAACGGGCGATTACATCTCGCTTGATGAATTTCATCACATTCCGAGCAGTGACATTGGCATATGACGTAGCCTCGATCCATTTGGAAAAATAATCAATTGCGACCAAGATAAAAACGATGCCCATTTGATGCTTTCGGATTAATTGGGCCCATCACATCAATACCCCATGTTGAAAACGGCCACGATTCTGACAACTGATGTAGTTCAGTTGGTGGGGCGTTTATCTTGTTTCCATGGATCTGACAACGATAACAATTTCGAACGTGTCGGATGCAATCACCTTCTAAGGAAAGCCAGTAATAACCCAATCTGGTTATTTTCCTAGCCAATATGTGCCCATTCATGTGTGGACCACATACTCCTTCATGCAATTCTTGCATGATTTGCGTCGCTTTGGTTGTATCCACACATCTTAGCAAAACAGAGTCATAGAACCTTTTGTACAAATGTTCCCCATTGACAAAGAACTTCGTGGCCATTTTTATTATGTACTTTCTGTCTGCAGGGCTAACCCCTTTAGGGAATTGTTGTTCCTTGATATAGTTCATGATGTCATAATACCATAGTTTACCATCAGGTTCCTCAGTCACAGTCATGCAATGAGCCGGTCTGGTCAAAATTTCAATCTTCAGAGGTTCTATTTCCAAACCATCGGTAACATGTAGCATGGATGATAGTGTAGCCAGTGCATCGGCGAATTGATTATGGGATCTAGACAGGTAATCAAACGAGATCTCATCGAACTCTGAAACCAAGTCTCTAGATAAAACATGATAGGGTATTAACTTAGTATCCCTAGTCTTCCACTCTCCGACAGTCTGGAGTATGATTAAGGCAGAATCGCCGAACACTTTCAGTTTGACAATTTTCATATCAATTGCTGCTTGTAAACCGAGAATGCATGCTTCATACTCGGCTATATTGTTGATGCAAGGGAACACCAATTTTATAGCCACAGGATAATGTTGCCCATCTGGGGATATCAAGACTGCCCCAGTGCCAAAACCAGATAGATTTACTGCTCCATCGAAAAACATGGTCCATGTATGTTCCTCCGTTGATAGAATGCGATTATCTGGAAGATTATCCTCACGTGTTTCCCCAGGGCATTCAGCCAGCATATCAGTGATCACTCGACCTTTCACTGATTTCTGTGATGACATTTGAATGTCAAATTCAGAAATTAGAATTTTCCATTTAGCTAATTTTCCCACTAACGCCGGTCGATTAAGTAAATACCGTATAGGGTCGTTTTCAGTCACGAGGAATGTCTGATGGTGCAAAGTATATTGTCGGAGCCTATGTAACACCCAAACCAATGCGACACATGTCTTTTCTGATTCGGAATAATTTTGCTCCGAAATGGTGAATTTCTTACTCAGATAATAGATGGCTCGTTCTTTTCCATCGTCGGGGTGGCTCTGGGCCAATAGGGCTCCTAACGATTCACTATGAATCGTTAAATAGAGAGTTAGAGGATGCCCTGGAACTGGTGGAACTAGTACCGGGAGACTCATCAAATATTGCTTCAACTTTTCAAATGCTTCCTGACAGTCTTCATCCCAATTGATTTGAGCGCCCTTATTAAGGAGTTTAAAGAAAAGTCGTGCAGTCTTAGAGAGTTGGGAGATGAACCGAGCAATGTAGTTCAATCTTCCCAAAAGGCTTCTGACCTCTTTTACTGTGGATGGAGGCTGCAATTCACATATTGCTTTGACTTTTGAAGGGTCAACCTCAATCCCCTTGCTACTTACGATGAATCCGAGTAATTTACCAGAGGTTGCCCCGAAAATGCATTTTGCAGGGTTCAGGCGTAATTTAAACTCATGCAACCGGCTAAACAGTTTCTTCAAGGCCTCAATGTGGTCTTCTCCGCATCTGGTTTTGACGATCATGTCATCGACATAGACCTCAATTTCTTTATGCATTAGGTCATGAAAGAGGGTGACCATAGCACGCTGGTATGTTGCCCCGGCATTCTTCAAACCGAAAGGCATGACCCTGTAGTGAAAGGTCTCCCAAGGAGTGATGAACGCCGTCTTCTCCTTGTCCTGATCGTTCATCCTTATCTGGTTGTATCCAGAGAATCCATCCATGAAAGAAAATAGTTCGAATCCAGCAGTGCTATCCACAAGGACATCTATATGAGGAAGCGGAAAGTCATCTTTTGGACTGGCCTTGTTCAGGTCACGGTAATCCACGCAAACTCAAATTCGACCGTCCTTCTTCTTCACTGGTACGATATTTGCTACCCAATCAGGATATTGTGAAACCTCGATGAACCTAACTTTCAGCAGCTTCATCACTTCTTCTTCAATCTTTTTCGATAGCTCGGGTTTGGTTCTTCGTAACCTTTGCTTTTTGGGAGGCATGTCAGGATTGGTAGGCAAGCTGTGCTCGACAATCCGAGGGTCTAGTCTTGGCATATCAGAATAAGACCATGCGAAGACATCCTGATATTCCTTAAGGAGAGTTATCAGCCGTATGGCTTTCTCTTCAGGAAGACTGGCCTCGATCTTCACTTCTTTTGGATCTTGAGTATCACCCAAATTGATGGTGACGGTATCTTCGGTTGTAAGGGGCTTGATTTGTTCATATTGCTCCCAATTTCTTTGGATTTCAACAGGGTCGTCACTTGAATCATCAAAATCGCTACTGTGAGTATCTACATCATCAGGTTGGACCATACTAACTCCCTCGCAAGCCGTAGGATTATGCCTGAAACACAAGGTAAATTGATCAGACAAACAAATGAGGATATAAATTTTCCATTGTCCTTTTCCTCTTGATATATTTTTAAGAATCATGAAATGTCATTGATTTTCAAAAATTTCTTAGAAACGAGGAAGCATGAGATAGCCCGGGCCTCAGAATACTTTCCTTTACATGGCTGGATATCATCAACGGGCCGGTTTAGTGTACTACCTCATGCCCTCAAAACATTATTTATTTACAATACACGAATTTACAACCTCAAAAGAGGGAAAGTTTGAAAAGACATTTCTTCCAACATAAACGACGACAAGAAAAACAAAACACAAGGATAGCCCATTTTCCAGGGATTCATGCAGGAAGGAGAAGAGGAATTTTACTCAGGCGGGCTTGCGCCCATTCCCTCCACTGGTCCTTCGTCTATTACACCGACGAAGAAATCTTCAAAGTTATTGTTCCAGGAATCCAGCTTATCGGCTCTTCTCTTCATTGGTGTCAGCTTTTCCAAGTCGTTCCATCCGCTAGGAATACTATTCCGCTGGTCTTCATAAAAACTTGACGGCATCTGATAGTCAACGTAATAGTCGAATTTACCACTGGGTTGGCCCAGGGTATCCATAATAGCCTTTCCTTTGCGTGCCTTATTAGAAAGCTCAGGAGTGGCGGCGCGAAGGCTAGGCACCACCAAGAGGTCATCGTCACCATGACACAGCCACGGGGCACGAAAGGTAAATGCCCTAGCATCCAGTAAGTCTTGAATTCTATTCTTCAGAGCATCACAATCATCCAGCGAGTGTCCGATCTCTCCTGAGTGAAAGTCTCAAGATCTGGAAGGATCGTAGTTAATGAAGTACTCAGGAGTAGAGTGTTTTGGCCTCCTCGTGATCAGTCCTTTTTGCAAAAGGATAGAGAATATGACATCCATGGATTTGGGAATTGGCAAGTATCGTCGTATATCGCCCTGCCACTGTAGGAGTTGGACATCTCGCCAAGTTCTGTCGGGACAAGCTCCCGACAGCGGGTTTTCTTTGGGACGATTTACCTGGGTCACGTTCTCCTGATTGGGAACCGGCAGTGACACGTCTGAGATTTGGCGAACGGTATCCATTAGGGACATAAGTAATTCTAGTAACTCGTTTAACTGGTACTGCAGACGCGCGAGTAAATCAGGCGGGTTTGCACTCGTTTCTGAGGTCGAGTCCTCGTGTATGGCTCCTATAAAGATGTCATCAAATAGAGAGATCACATTATCCAGCGCTTCTTCTCGCGACAATCTCCTTCAATCGGTAGCTTGTTTGGATTCTGATGTCGATCAACTGCAACATTTAAGGGAAGCACCGAGGAACTCGGCTGGCCTGATCATTCGGCCTAATGTTTGAATCCCTCACTAGATCGTTCTGAGGGATTAAAATAAATTTTTTCATCCTGCAACAACTTAGCAGGTGACGGGAAAGTTTCCCGGATATGGGGAGGTAACAAATAGACTTGACCTGTCATATGTCCCTTGCTGGCTTGTGGGTTTTCTCCACGATATCCCAGACCAGCAGTACGGTGATTTTTGGTAGCCTGAATAGGTTTTCGAATACCTCGGCCTCCTTTGCCGAGCCCCTAACCTGGGGTGAAATCATTCCCGACCGACCATGACTTTTCCTACCATGACTGAGGCTTTTGACATATCCGGGACGAGAGGAGCAGCTCCTCGATATCCATGAATAGTTGAAACGAGTTCAATGGATTGATAGCTAGATTCCACTTTGCTGCTTGGTTCGACGTACGGGATGGCGGTTTCTTGGTAGACCCGATGGTCTTCCTCTCCAAGGACCGTGATTAGCTTCCCTTGGGCTACAAACTTTACACTTTGATGAAAGCTTGAAGGTATAGCTCCTGCAGAGTGGATCCAGGGACGGCCCAATAGAAAGCTAAAGGCAGCGGGGATGTCCATTACTTGAAATAGGATGCTGAATACTGTCGGGCCAATTTGGACATCGAGGTCGATCTCATCCACCGTGTCTTTCTTCATTCCGTCAAATGCTCGAACGGACGTTTTGGAAGCGCGGAGCTTAGACGTATCCACATTAAGACGGTATAAGATTGCCAGCGGGCAGATATTCAGTGCAGATCTATTATCTATCAGAACCCAAGCTACGTGGGCATTTTTACATTTGATGGAAATGTAGAGACCCTTGGTATGTCCCCTTCCTTCAGCGGGAAATTCATCTTCTGAAAATGTTATCTGATCCTTCAAAAGGATAGACCCCACAAATGCTTTTAGCTTGTCATGTTCGATTGTCTCCGGTACATTTACTTCACTGAGCACTTTCATCAGAGCTTTTTGATGTTTCATGGACGTTTGGAGTAGTTCCAGTAGAGAAATTTGAGCAGGCAATTTACGTAGCTGATCCACTACATTATATTCACTGGCCTTGACAATAGCCAGGAATTCTTTGGCTTCTTCGTCAGTGACAGGCTTCGGAGGCTGAGCATCTGCTTGAGCATACGTTCGTCCTGACCTAGTGATTAGGTCCACATCTAGTTCGTAGGACCACGGGGCTGCACTGTTATTCTCGTACTAGTAGGGCTGAGGTATTTCGATCACTATTTGCTCTTCGGGCAGGGGCATCTCAATTGTCAACTCCTCCTCGTTTGGGCTGTCAGACAAAGGTTCGTTCACAAGCGTGGGGGTGGATTCACTTGCTTCAGCATTCAGGGCCGAGAGTTCTTTGTCCCAGTCAATGATGACCTCAGAGATGGTGGCTACTGTGCCAGTACGATCAGCATACACAATCAAACCTGCTTTCGCCATGCTGGCGACCCTTTCTTTCATTAGAGACAAGGGTAGTACTTCGCCAGTAGGATAATACCCTACTCTCACTAAAGCGTTGTAAACATCAACGGTGTGTACCCTCTCATTCCTGATTCGGACAGCATCGAAGGTGGATATGACATTGATTCTGTTTTCATGTTCAGATAGCGGGTTGGTTTAGACATTTGGTTTAGATGTCTAAAAGGAAAAAGCTTTGGTGTCGAGCAAGTTTTGAATTCGGTGTTTGAGAGTATAACAGTCATCCGTCGAATGCCCTACCTTGCCCATATGATAGTCACACTTTTTGGACGGATCATAATTCGAAAAGCTTTCTGAGTTGGGCCGTTTTGGTTAAGTAGAAAGCAGATTTTTCTTCCGGAGTACGGCTAGGACTTGGTAAGGGGATCCAGGCAACAGAGTGAATTGCCTTTTCTTATACTGCCTTGGAGGTTGACGACTTGAGGTCAATTGCCGCTCAGTGTTCACTTGGACCGTCCGGGGAGGATGAACGGTTTGGGTATACAAAACGTTTCCTTCTATGAGGGGCTCCTTCTCTTTTCGCGTGCTCAGTCTTTTGCTCGTAGATGAGGGATCCGTAAACCATCCATCACGCAATCCCATTTCGATTCGTTCTCCCACAGGAACAAGACAATTAAGAGATTCAGCAGTGGCGCCAACCAGGCAGTGTCTGTATTCACATGGAAGAGACTTTATGAACAACTTCACTTGTTCATGATCAGTGAGTTGTGGAGTAACCTGGGAGGCCAAGTTTCTCTATCTGGTAGCGTACTCCTTGAAGGACTCACTCTTTTTCTTTTTAGTGCGTTCCAGATCATCCCGGGTAAAGGTAACATCGAGGTTAAATTGGCACTGCTTGAGAAATGCATCAGCAACATCGTCCCAGGATTTAAAAGCATCAATATCCTTTGACATATACCATGTCAAGGCTAGTCCTGTCAAACTTGCTTGAAAAGTCTGAATCATGAGGGGTTCATTATCGACGTACTGAGTCATTCGCACGTGATACATGTGCAGGTGGTGTCTGGGACAAGAAATACCATCATATTTCTCGAATTCCGGCATCTTGAACTTCTCCGCTACCCTGACCCGTTTATATATAGACAGGTCAAGTGGGACAGCATTTTGCGGACCCTGGAGCTATTTCAACATTTCTTCAACTTTTGCAAGGCGTTTGTCATGCTCCGTCATTGGTGCAACTTCAGGTTCGAGTTTCCTGACAGCAAGGGGAAGCGGATCATCTTCTAGAGGAGGCATTTTAACATCGCTGGCGGAGGCTTTGTCTTTCCCAGTAGACGGTGGTGGTAACACCACTTCAACTGCTGTAGGCGTGGGCGTGAGTTTGCCCTGAATGGATTCCACCTGCTTCGTGAGATTTTGGATCGCGTGGAGGACCAGCTTCATCTCATCCTCCATGTTATTGAGACGGACGTTTTCTTCGGCCATTTTTATAACTACCGGGGAAAACGTTGAAATAAATGAGTATAATGTCCAATAAAGAAATATTTTATGACCAGGTCATATTATTGTTGTATAATTTATTTATTTGCAAAGAAAAAGAAAAAAAAGAAGAAAAAAGGTTTTCATTAATATCAACATTACAAGCGGCGTCCCCAGGATTCGAACCACGGTCGCCTCGGACCCTAAGGCTACGTCCCCAGATACCACTGGGCCGAAGGCTGCGGTGGTGTCACAAAGGGGCCAAAAAATTTTATTTAAAGCATAAAAACGGCCCGAGATATATTAACATTAGTACAGTCCAAAAACAGCTTTACAGAAGATAAACAAACCCCCTAAACATAAATACAGGGACTTTTAACAAAAGGGCGCCCTCCCTGGATGCTCATTCTATAAATGATGGGGAAGCTATAGTCTCTCGGAGCCGCCTGTTTTCACGGACAAGTTCCGCAATAAGCGTATCCTTCGTCCCCATTGTCCTTTCGAGCTGGTCGATTTGTGTTTGGCGGCTGGGCTTGTTGGTTACATCCGGGACTTTTGGCTGGAGTTCGGCCGGGATTTGGTGATGTACGATGTAGAACAAAGAGGTATGGTGAGCCTTTTCCTGCCCTTTCAATAGTCTAGGCACAAGAATGTTTTCAGGTTGATACTCAATCCATTTCCTCTGAACGACACGAATTTCTTCGGTGTAGTTGTAGTTTGAGCGGGTGAATCGAGCTCGAAACAAGTCTGTCTTGAGAGGTGGCGGGGTCTCCTGGAGGGCCCTGTACTGGCGAGCTACCCGGTAGGGGTAGTATGAAGTGATGCCAGATAAACCAAGCAATGGGACAGGGTTGTGAAAGTGATGCGCGAATCGAGCTTGACCCTCGTGAAACCACTTAGCGCGCCATAAGAAAGCCTTGGGATCGGGGTCTTTCAAAAAGTTTATCCAGGTAGAGTAATCTTTACGAGGGGAATTAGTTTTTAAAACCTCAAACCTTTGGATCGGATGCGTAAAATCATCGATTTCAAAAAGCTGCATAAGGTGCCCAAATCCTCTTAAATGATATAAAAACCAAATTTGCAAAATTTCTGGGGTGGCCCGCATGATTTTGTCATCATTTTGCTTAAAACGGTTTAGAGATAAAAATGTTTCTGCCAAAACTGAGTTAACATAGCACAAATCATTGCAAATTTGTTTGGCTACATACGCAATCGAGGGGTTTATCGAATTTCTGCGATGGGGGAAAACGACACACCCAACAAAAGCAAGGATAAAAATTTTAACTTTTTGGGTTATGGGTTGACTTTCAAAACGCTCATTTAGGAAAAACCAGGGGCAAGCATTGCAATAGGATTTGACAACTCTTTTCACGGTATTACTATCGGTTCGCAAAAACTGGGATAGTTCGGACAAAGGGGGCACACCCAAGAGTGGTTTGATAAGCTCAGATCCCAACGGCTTTCCGATGATCACACTATATTCTTCCAGAGTCGGGGTCATCTCAAACTTACCAAATATGAAAGTGGATGTTTGTGGGCACCAGAAATGTGCCAGTGCTTGCATCATGCCAGAATGGATGTTGATTTTGAGCAAGGGGAGTAGGCGACCAATTCTTGCTTTGACATACTGTTGGCCATTTGGATCGAGTCAGTCCCACCATGCCAGTAGCTCTTTTTTAGGAGTGGGGACGAATTAGACGTCAGCTCTTCCCATCGTTTATAAAATGCGATCAACAGGGGGCCTAACAGCAACTAATCAAATGAATAAGTAGATAGTACGATAATAAAAAAATGAAAAGGGATAGAATATATACCTTTCCCTGAACCATGACAATCACAATGACAAACACATGAGGAGTGAGGTTCGATTTCTATCTAGACTGGTTTAGCAAAGTGAAATTAAAAGGGTGCCTGACCGTCGCAGCCTGGCGTTGGTGTCAAGTCCTTTTAATCTTGGCCAAATCGAAAGGAATATCTTATAGTCACGCGAATAGCGGCTAAAGATATTTCTTTACAATTTTTTTAGAAATGAATTTCGGGGAGAAGAAAGGCAACCTCTACATCGCGGACTCGCGTTCGAGGTCGTATCTTTCTTAACACCATCCTAAAATGTCCTATTGCGGCCCAGGTCCGGCAGCGTGGTTGTGTGTGCAATAGTGTAGTGCTAAATCATTGAAGCATGCACAATAATTTATAAACAATCAATTCGAACCTGCAAGAACAAATAACACCTTAATGTCAGGCTCATACCTGGAATCCTTGCTGCTAAACAAAAATTATTTTGAACAGGGCAAAATTTTGGCTTAAGTCCACTTTAGAAAATGACTGTCCCCAGTGGAGTCGCCAGTCTGTCGCGATCGACCTCCCGAGCCCTCTTTGAACAACATGCAAAAAGCAGGGCGCTCGCCTAGTACGTCCTAAGTCTAGGTTTAGGACTTAATTCGGGCTCTCCCAAGCCCATACCATATCGCGACTTAAGGTTTAAATATTTAACATGCAAATGATTTATATCAAGGAGTCGCCACTAATCGATTTTGAGGTGGGTTGATTAGAAACCCAAATAAGGTGATAGGAGAATCACCCTATTCCTGCAAACCAAAGATTAACTGAATTCGGGGACTTGGTTACATTAGTTGGATAACTAATGCCCTTTCGGTACCATTTTACCCTGTTCATTTTTTGAAAATATTTATCAAGCAGTTTGGATTGATTTTAGGACCTTTCTCCTAACATGTAAGGCATTTAGGCGAGTGCATAATAAAAAACGATTAGCAATCATGCAACCTATGGTTCTAGCCCTAACTAAGCCAGATGACATTCAAAACGCGGCAGTTCATACGATTGTATTAAAACATGCATAATAACAACGTAATGGTAATAAAAATAAAACATGCAAAATACTACCGCGCGACTTCAGGCTTGTTTAATTTAAATAAAACAATAACATATATAATTATAAAGGATTAAAACACTCAGATAAGTCACAAAAAAATATTTCGAAATTTTTTTTCGAGAAAAAAAATAATAAAATAAAATAAATAAAATAAAATAGAAATAAAATACTTCTTTTTTTTGAATTAATTAATTTTTTTAAAAAAATTAAAATTTAAAAAAAAAACGGAAAAGAAAAAGGAAAAGAAAAACCCTTTTTTTTTAAAAACTATTTATTATTATTATTATTATAAATAAAATAAAATAAAATAGACCGGACGGGTCGGGTCCGAATTTGACTCGGGTCAACGGATCCGACCCGGGCATTGACCCGGGTCGGATCGGTTAATCTGGATTGGGTCGGAACTGACCCGGGTCAACGGATCCGACCCGGGAATTGACCCGGGTCGGATCTATCGATCCGGATTGGTTGGAACTGACCCGAGTCAACGGATCCAGCCCGGGCATTGACCCGGGTCGGATCTATCGATTCGGGTCGAATCCGACCCGAACACTCAGACCCGCGGGGGGAAAACGCCGGCGAGGCCAAAATTGGCCGTCCGCTGGCCAACCCAGACCGGCGCCACCCCTGAATCCGCCTCCTAGGACCATCACCGAGCCTCGCCGCTCACCAGGGTCACCGTCCGACCGCCGTTCGCCGGCCGGCGACTCAAATTAAAAATCGGCCTCACTGAGGCATTTCGTCGAACAGTGGACATGCACAACCAAAACGAGCAGTTTCTGACCTACCTCGGGGATCCGGCGCACTCTGGGAACCTGGCTTACCTTCGACGACGCCCTATGGACGGTGGGGGACGACGGTATGGGCCGAGATTCGCGCGACACGGCAGGCGCGAGTCCCGGCCAAACCGAACACCAAAACAGAGCAAAACAGGGGCAGTCGGGGGCCGGGAGAGGCTCACCGATCTACAGTGCATCAGGATGACTTCCGGCTGCTCCTTAGACGACGGCGACGCTGCTGAAAACCCTGCAGAAACCGAGCTCCCTCTCTTTCTCTCTTTTTTCTCTCTCGGTCTCTCTGTCTCTATTTTTCTAGAAAATGGCCGACCCGAGGCTCTAGCTTCTTCACGGCGACAACGACGTTGCTGGTTTGCTCCGGCGAGGCCTCGGTCACGCTCTCTCTCTCTCTCTCTCTCTCTCTCTCTCTCTCTCTCTATTCTCTTCGTTCTTTCTCTATTCTCTCCCTGTTCTCTCTCTCTTTCCTTGCTCTGTTTCTCTCCCAAAATCGCCGACCCGACTCTTTCTCTCTCTGGCTATTTATAGCCGGACGACGACGACGCTGTTCTGCTCCGTTGCGTATGCAATGATGATGGCCTGCACCGGCCTAGGCTCCGCGAACCGCAGCCATAGGCTGGTGCAGAGAGGGAGGCCTGGCGGTGAAGCAGAGCAGGGGAACAGGGAGCCGAGAGGGAGGAGAGGATAAGGGAGCCAAGAAAATCGGGGGGGGGATGGGACCCGCTGGCGTGCTCGTCCGGGGACTCTTCCGGGCTGATGACGACGATGACGCGGCGGCTCCGGCGACGTCGGCGTGACGCAGGAAACAGGGACGAATAGGGGAGGGGAAAGCGACGCGCGGAGAAGGAGCAGGGAGAAGAAGGGGCTGGGCTGGGCCAAGCCTAGCTCGCGCGGGGAAAAGAAAAAAAAAGAAAGAAAAACGGGCTGGGCTCGCGGGGGAAAAAAAGAAAAGGGAAGAGGAAGGAGGAGCTGGGCCGCGCGGAGAGGAAAAAGGAATAGGCCGGGTCGGCCTGGCCCCGACCCGGCCTGACTCGATCTTTTCTTTTTTCTTTTTTTTTAATTAACTAATCAATTAATTAATTAATTAAAATTTTTTTTGAAATTTTGAAATTTTTTTTAAATAAAAATAAAAATAAAAATAGGCCCTATTAATGCAAAATGTGTCTAATTTCTATATGCAATGCATTTGAATAGAAATATTTTTTGTTTTAGGAACTAAAAAATTAATTCCTAAATTTTGCATAATTAATTTGGGACAAATCAAAAATAGGTGTCAACACTCTCCCTCTCCTCCGTGCCCACCTTGCTGCTCAAGGCCGCTGTCCCATGCCGTTCGCGGCAGCTGCCGCGAGTCACTGCCGCATTGCCCAGCCGTCCCCGTCGTCGCTGCTCGCCGGCCAGCTCGTCCAGCCAGCTCGCCGCCGTCACCCCCCTTAGCCCCCACCTCTCTCTCCCTCAGCCCCTGATCTCTCTCTCTCTCTCTCTCTCTCTCTCTCTCTCTCTCTCGCCACCACCACCCCCGGCAGACCTTTTCCTCCCCTCCAGCTCGTCACCGTCGTCGTCGCTGGCCAACCAGCTAGCCCCGACCGGCCAGCTAGCCAACCTTGGCCAGCCAGCCCAGTCGTGGCCAAGTCTCCCGAGCCCTGGCCCAGCCCGTTGCCCAAGCATCCCGGGCCGTGGCTGACCTCACCTAGCCCGCTGCCCGGCCCATGCCAGCCTTGTGCCCGTCGCCGTGCCTGTGCCCATGCCCGTGCCCGTCATCGTGTCCAGCCGTGATCGAGAATTTTGCCCGTGGCCGAGCCCCGTGCCCTCGGCTGTGCCGAGACACCGCCGTTCCGACCGAGCCATTCCGAGCCACAGCCATTTTTTCCCGAGCCAAAAACCTAGTAAGTGACCTTCTAATCCTTATTTAGGACTATGGGTATTTTTAGACTTGTTTATGACGTGATTAGTACCGGTTTAGGGGTTAAACGTGGATTAGGGTCAATATTCGTATGTGCGTATTTGTTAAATTAAATTGTGATAATTATTGGGCTTAATTAGTGGCTAATTATAGTGGGTTAAATATCCGTATTGTCGTGGCGTGTGTGGGGAAAATTGACGTGTGATTGCGGCCGGCTTGAATGTCAGAATCGTGAGCTTGTGATTTGGAATTGGGATGATTGTGAGTGTATATTTGTAGCTATTGTTGGTGGGTCAATGATTGGCTTATTGTCAGGCCCCGAAACCCCCGTTGAGCCCGCGACATCTCGCTCAGGTCGAACGGTTGCGACGTCCCAGGTTATCGCCGACCTCAACTAAACATTAGAGATTTAATTGCGCAAACGGAAACCATAAATACCCTGACAAATTAAATTAGGGAGAATTGGGAGAATATACATTTCCATTTCTTGTTCAACTTATTCCACCATATATACAATAAAACAAACCTCTATCTACAAGTGCACACTTTACTGAAACTATCAAAATCAAAAAGGAGTCGATGACCTGACGTTCAACCTCAAAAATGGTTCTCATCCAAGGCAAGCTTTCCCACTTCTACAAACATGGTCGTCATGTGTCTTATCCAAGTCATCCCGTCACCCATCGGAAACTCAGCTACCTCATACTCCGTATGCACTGGTACTCCAAAACGTACTAGTGGCGGTGGTGGAGGGTTCATCACTCAAGTCAAGATTCTAAAAATTGTTGGTTGAAACAACCGTGAGAACACTTCTGTCGCGACCAACCTCCCGCTCTTTGTTCGAATGAACATGCCACAAAAAAGGAGGGCTTGCCTGGTACGTGCTAAGTCTAGGTTCAGGGCTTAACTCGGGCTCTCCCAAGCCCATATCATATCGCGACTTAAAGTTTAAATATTTAACATGCAAATGGTTTATACCAAAGAGTCGCCACTAATCGATTTGAGGTGGGTTGATTAAAAACCCAAATAAGGTAATGGGAGAATCACCCTATTCCTGCAAATCAGAGATTAACTGAATTCGGGGACTTGATAATATTAGTTGGATAACTAATGCCCTTTCGGTACCTTTCTACCCTGTTCATTTTTTTGAAAACATTTATCAGGCAATTTGGATCGATTTTAGGAATTTTCTCCTAACATGTGAGGTAATCAAGCGAGTGTATAATCAGAAACGATTAGCAGTCAAAAACATAACAATTCATGCCGCCTAAGGTTCTAACCTTAACTAAGTCAGATGACATTCAAAAACACAATAGTTCATGTAATTGTATTAAAAACATGCATAATAATACAACGGTAATAAAAATAACATGCAAAATACTACCGCACAATCTCAGGCTTATCTAATTTAAACATGGTAAATTATGCAATTATAACAGCATGCATAATAATACAACAATAAATTAAAACATTTAGATAAACCCGAAAAAAAAATTTAAAATTTTAATTTTTCTTAATTTTTTAATTAATTTTTTTAAGAAAAATAAATACGGAAGAAGAAGAAAATAAAAAAAAAAATAAAAAAAATTCAAAATTTTTTAAACTTTTTAAATTTTTTAATTAATTTTTTTAAAAAAATAAAATAATATAATATTATATTATAATAAAATTGGGTCGGGCAGATCCGGGTCGGAACTGACCCGGGTCAACGGATCCGACCCGGGAGTTGACCCGAGTCGGATCAGTTGATACGAATCGGGTCGGATCCGACCCGGGTGTTGACCCGGGTCGGATTAGAATCGAACCGAGTCAACGGATCCAGCTCGGGCATTGACCTGGGTCGGATTAGCTGATTCGGGTCAGGTCTGACCCGATTTCACAGATCCACGGGGGGAGGCGTCGGCGGAGCCAAAATTGACCGTCCGCCGGCCGACCCAGATCGGTGCCGCTCCGGATTCGGCCCCCTGGGAACACCACCAAACCTCGCCGCCCACTTGGGTCGTCGTCCGGCCACCGTTCGCCGGCCGGCGATCGAATTAAAAACCGGCGTCCACTGAGACATTTTGTCGAACACCGGGTGTGCGCGACCAAAAACAGGAGACTTCGACCCGTTTCGAGGCCTCGCCGTCCTCGGGAAACCTGTTCTTACCGTTGGCGACGATGCACAGATGGCGGGGAATGGTGGTATGGGCCGGGACTCGCGCGAAATGGCCAGCGTAGGTCCCGGCCAAATCGGGAGCAAAAATAGGGGAGAACAGAGCAGTTCAGGCTGAGGGACGACTCACCGGTCGACGGCGTGTCTGGGAGGCTTCGGGCTGCTTCATGGGCGATGGCGATGCTGCTGGTTCTCCCTGTGGCTTCGGTGAATGCTCGATCTGCTCTCTCTCTCTCTCTCTCTCTATTTTCCCTATTCTCTCTCCTCTCTCTCTGTTCTATTTTTTTTTTCAAAAATGGCCGATCAGGGCTCTCTCTCTCTCTCTCTGGCTATATATAGCCGGCGACGACGACGCTGTTATGCTCCGTTGCGTCTGCAATGACGATGGCCAACACTAGCCTACTCTAGCCCGCGACTTTCGCGGCCATTAGGCCGGTGCAGGGGGAGGTTCTGGGAAGACAGAGAGAAACAGGGAGAAGAGAGGGAGGAGGAGATAAGAGAGGCCAGGAAATGGGGGAAGATGGGACTGGTAATTAATGCCAGTCCCGTTGGCGTGCTCATCCGAGCCTCCTCTGACTGGATGACGACGATGAGGAGCGGCGTCGCCATGCGTCATGCTTCGGTCGCGCACAGGGGAGAACAGGGGAGGCGACAGTGACGCACGGCAGGGGGGAAGGAGGAAGTAGAAGACGGGCCGAGCCAGCGCGGGGAAAAAAAAAAAGAAAAGGGAGTGGGCCAGGCCCGCGCGAAAGAGAAAAAGAAAAGAAAGAAGAAGGATGGGCTAGGCCCGCGCGGGGGAAAAAGAAAAAGAAAGAGAAAGAGAGCAGGCCGGGGGGCCTGCGCAGAGGGGAAAAAAAGAAAGGGGCCGGGCCCTGGCTCGACTCGATCTCTCTCTTTTATTATTATTATTATTTTAACTCTAATAGACCCTATTAATGCAAAATGAGCCTAGTTCCTATATGTAATGCATTTAAAAAGAAATATTTTTTTGTTTTAGGAACTAAAAATTAATTCCTAAATTTTATGCACTTAATTTTGGGCAAATTAAAAATAGGGGCCAACAGCTGCCCCTCTTTGAAGGTGAGCTCGCAGAGGTTGAGCTCGCAGAGATTACGTTCAAAGACAAAATGACACATAAATTTGGTCCATGCATGCTCAATGAATGCTATTTTTGGTGAGACTGGAGTCCCATTTTTATGATACGATATAAGATGATGCGTGCTAAAGCAAATAAAAACATACCTGGAGCTACTTACCTTGCCGAAGGGTAGAGTAATTCCAGATAATTGATATTGTGTGTCGAGGACCCGAACCTTTCTTCGGTCGCCTTGACGGGGGAAATTGCTTGTCTAGGACCCGAGCCTTTCTTCGTTCGCCTTAACGGGGGTTATTGTTTTTTTTTTCTAGGACCCGAGCGTGTGGTCATGCGTAGGGTGCGTCGCCGGTGACGTCGTGGCTTCTGGCCGCGCATGGCGGCATGTCCAGAGGTTTCCAGCGGCGTTTGACCCGCCGTTCTGCTCGTCTCGCTGAGTTCGTCAACTTTGTATAATAATATCTCATTTTTAATGAAAATAAATATTTCATATAGGGTCAAACAAAACGACGTTCATCGTCCAAGCCCGTTCGTCGCATCTGATCTCGTTTTCGACGATTCATGTTGCAATTTTCGAGCAATGAACATCCAGATGATATGAATTCTCTCGATCCACATATCAAACAACAAGTGACAAAATTCGACGGAAAAACAAGGTAGAGATCATAACCGAGGCTCTGATACCAATGTTGGAAGCGAGTGTCGGGAGAATCGACTAACCTGTTCCATGCACTCAAAACCAATTTTCCAGGATCATACGTTGAATCGCCAGCAAACGATGAACGAATCTACTTCACTTTGGTCCGAATACAATCACAAGGAAAGTATTCTTGTTCCACAGCATTAATACCGATTGTCTTCTCAAAGTAGATACGGAATCATTATGCGTCGAGAGAGAGAGAGAGAGAGTTCTAATTCTCTCTTATTTATTGTTTATGCTAATAAAGTTATCTTAACTTCCTTTAAGAAGCTCCCCTTGTACTTCTTCAAAATGTGTCTCTCAGATACACTTATAATTAGAGCAAATGGTGTCCTTTGGACACACTCATCATGGGCAGACCGACGAAATATAACAGTATGTAAACGTGATGTGACGTGTCGTGGAATGCGGATGTTACATTTATTCTCAAAAATTTTAAAACTGCAATACTACGAATATAATAACGCCATTCTGAGTCAACCCCAAGTATTGGTCTAACACACGAAGTTAACTAGACTTAAAAACCACTATTCTGCACTCAAATTAAAACTTAATCAAGTTTCACTTTTTTTTTATATATATTTTAGTTTGATTTACGAGACACAAGTATTTGTACGTGACATTTTATTTTTTCCACTCGAACTCTATGATTTCATATATATAGCTAGTGAAAGGAAAGGTGATTGGTTCGGCTTCATGATTATTTATATTCTATCATAAGACAATGTGTTACTCCTTGGCATATTTACTTATTTTCTGCTCATTCCTTTTTAAAGACACGTATGATAATAATAGGGAATATAGAAACTAAGTTCGATTATAACTAAATCTTTGGGATGAAGATAATACAGCTCTAATCGTACGATGGTGTGAATAATTCAATTGCAATGGGAATTAAATGGAGAACACATCAGGCCTCCATTCAACGATGTGGATTAGTTATTTTCTCTTCTTTTCTCCAAATAATAATCTTATTAGCAAGATAGTCATAAATAGAATAAACGCATAAAATAATATAGTCATAAATAGAATAAACGCATAAAATAATATTAAAAAATTACAATAAAGTTCAAATAGTAGAGATTCTACGCAAAGGATATTATATTTTATGAGGCTTAACCAATTGCCCGAGAGCTTGCACATTCTAACATTCTATCGTCAGAATATTGGACGGTGTGGATTGAAGACTGATATTATGTAGGACAGTCAAAAGAATATCTAATGACTCCTCAATATGAATACATACATTAAAGTTTCATCAATGGTTGTTTACAATAGAATAATAAAAATAACTTTCTGTCAAGATAGTGTTGGCGGGTGAGCAACAATAACAATGAATTGATGATTTTCTCTATTCTTGTACATTTTTTTCCTCATACGTAGCAATTTTCTCTAATTAAGCCAACGAAAAATTATGAATTTGAAATTTTCTGGTGATTGCAAGAGCCCCACAAGAGAAATATGTCAATGAAGCAAGTGATTATGGGAATGCTTGTGGCCATCGTGCTTGTATGCCGAGATACATGTAATCACGTGAGAGAGTGTATTAAAGAGGAGCCAAATAGAAAGCATGGCATGCCATGTCATGATTTTTATGATACCTTTTGCGCTGAATATTTTGACGAGGGGCGACTGTGGATCCTTTTTTAGATAATCCTAATTAAAGAACCCGAGGCTCGTAACTTTAGAGATAATTGTCGTATTTGTATACACTACAAAAAAAACTGGATTTTTGCCACGAAAATTTGCGACGAAAATCTTTTCGTCGCAAATTTGCGATAAATTTTCCAACGAAAAGTAAATTTTGTCGATAATTACCAACAAAAAATTTTTTGTCGCAAAATTCGTTGGAAATTTCCAACGAAAAATTTTTCGTCGCAAAATTCGTTGGAAATTAGCGACAAAAAATTTTTCGTTGGAAATTTCCAACGAATTTTGCGACGAATTCAAAAAAACCCGGTATTGTTTGGCATTTTTTTAATTCGTGGGAAAATTCGTTGAAAATTTCCAACGAATTTTGCAACGAAAATTGTACACACTGAAATAATTGCCCGGAAAATTGAAATTCGTGGAAAAATTCGTTGGAAATTTCCAACGAAAAATTTTTCGTTAGAAATTTCCAACGAATTTTGCGACGAATTCAAAAAAACCCGGTATTGTTCGGCATTTTTTAAATTCGTGGGAAAATTCGTTGGAAATTTCCAACGAAAAATTTTTCGTTGGAAATTTCCAACGAATTTTCCCACGAATTCAAAAAAACCCGGTATTGTTCGGCATTTTTTTAATTCGTGGGAAAATTCGTTGGAAATTTCCAACGAATTTTGCGATGAAAAATTTTTCGTTGGAAATTTCCAACGAATTTTGCGACGAATTCAAAAAAACCCGGTATTGTTCGGCATTTTTTAAATTCGTGAAAAAATTCGTTGGAAATTTCTAACAAATTTCAATTTTCCGGGCAATTATTTTAGTTTGTACAATTTTCGTTGCAAAATTCGTGGGAAATTTCCCACGAATTTTGCAACGAAAACCCTACTCCTTCCTTATTCAACATTTTCACGCTCATTATTCCCGCATCGATTCTCAATTCCACATTCTCTCTCTCTCTCTCTCTCTCTCTCTCTCTCTCTCTCTCTCTCTCTCTCTCTCTCTCTCTCTCTCTCTCTCTCTCTCTCTCTCCGCGATTGACGCCTCCACCTGCTCCACCGCGTACGGGTTGGCGCACTGCACTGCTCCACCGCCAAGCCCAAGCTCCCCTCGCCGAGCATCCGGCCGATGAAGGGGGCGGTGTCCGTCGTGTTCGCGGCGGCGAGGCCGAGCGTGACCGCAGTGAGCTAGGGCCTCGCCGGCCATGGCGAGGGCGAGCTCGGTCACGGCGGCGAGGCCCAGCCTCGTCGCCGGCGAGGGCCGAGCTCGCCATGGCCGGCGAGCTCGCCCAGATCTGGGCGAGCTCGAGCTCGAGCTCGCCAGCCATGGCGAGGGCCAGCCTTGCCGCCGGCGAGCTCGCCCTCGCCGGCCATGGCGAGGGCCAGCCTCGCCGCCGGCGAGCTCGGCCCTCGCCGGCCATGGCAAGGGCCGAGCTTGCCGGCGGCGAGTGTGGCCCTCGCCCGCACGATTTTTTTTTCGACGAAACTAATTTTGCCACGATTTTTCGACAAAAAAAATTTTTTTACCACATTTTTGCAATGAATAATTAGGGACGAATTTTGCAACGAATTTAGTTACGAATTTTGCGACAAAAAAATTTCGTCGGAAATTACCAACGAAAATTTTTTTTTTTTGTCGAAAAAATTTGCGACAACGGAAATTTCGTTGGATTTCCGAATTTTTCGTTGGAAAAAGGTTGTTTTTTTGTAGTGTTTCCAACGAATTTAGCCACAAATTTTCCAACGAAAAAAATTTCGTCGCAAATTTCCAACGAAAGTTGAAATTTTTTGTTGGAAAAATTTGCGACGAAGAATTACCGATGAATTTTTTTCGTTCGAAAATTCGTTGGAAATTCGTTTTCCAACGAATTTTTCCGAATTTTTCGTTGGAAATTTCATTGGAAAAATGATGTTTTTTTGTAGTGATATATTTTGTCCATGTGCACACATTCTTTTGTTTGCTCTTCCACTGTTAATTAAACGTGATAATATTGTTTTTGTATTAGATGCATGCACAAATTCGATTTCACTCATTAATAAGTGCGAACAGATTCCATGATCGAGTTACCCACCAGGGTTTGGCTCTTACAGGTTAGGACTGCATTTCAAAGACAAGTTTGCCTCTACATGGTGGACTCTCTGGCCATAAGAAAGTAGTGATTCAAAAGCAAAATATTCTAAGGAAGAACCATTGCGGTAAAAAATAAAAGGCCGAATGATCAACATGGATTATATGGATTTCATGTGGGACCCATCATTATCAAAGGCTCATATATGCACCGTCTATTTGAAAGCACATGCATATATTTTATCTCTGCCTCCATCGAGAGCGCTGATCACTGATATTCATGAAATCTAATATCTAAAATCTGTAATCAATCAAAAAGTAAAAAAAAAAACTAATAAAAATGACAATCACATCTATAAGTCATTAAATGATAAATTTTTATTTATGAATTAGAAATATAAAGAGACGAAAAGGTAAACTCTATCTTTTTCTATAAGCATGTTTTCGCTCTCTCTCTCAATGAAAGTGAGCTCTACCTAATAATGTTAGCCTTCCTCAACAATTCTCGCTGAACGTGTCTACCTAATAAGCTTCCATTTCTCTTTCCTTGGCCCCCCTTACCGATGGTTTTCTCTAATTTTCTTCTTCCTTCATTTCCTTAACCTCGTATCAACATACCATAATAGATTCTTTATGTCACACCCCGAAATCTACAAGGATAGGGGATGACACGGCCGTCCTTCCACCTGAAGGACGCAGCCTCAAAGCACCCAAAATGTCCTAATGACATCTCTCTCGCTCTATTGACTGCTAAACAAAGAACCCGAAAGATTGAGAAAAGAGGGGAGTGAGCAACGACAGCTCGGTAAGTAGTGCGTATCTCTTCTAAGCACATCGAGCAACCACTATGCATATATAAAATATCGAAAACTCATAATTTAAACCCACAATATCATACACATATCATATCAAATATGAGTTATCTTCCTTTTCACAAAACTCAATACAAACCAGAAAACATTCATTTGATACGCCATTACAATTCAATCATCAATGGTCAAGTCCATTGATTAATCTCGTCAAATCACACGTCAATGGTCCAATCCATTGACCAATCTCAATAACTCACATATCAATGGTCTATTTCATTGATTTATCTCATCATAAAAGGGCTCGTTCGGGGTAGAGGCGCAGCCGCACTGCCATCCCTCAACCCGACCCGATATTATCCTTTTTGAGTCGCAGCCGCACTGCCATTGCTCTCAAGGATTTGCCCTGACACAGCAGAAAACACATCGATGGTCTATCCATCGACCAATCTATTACTCAACATCAAACCATGATCACGTATCTCGCCCCGTGATAAGGCGACCAAGATTTCCCCCTTAGCAAGGTCTCCACCTACTATAAGTTGGTGGCTCGGCCTACGAGGATATCCTAAACTAGCATGCACATACCCACAAGTCCCTCAATGGGCTCACAGCGATATTAAGTATCAAATTATCATCCTCAACAATATCCTCCACAATACCAAATCCATAATAAGTCTCATAATCCACAATACCAAAAATCAATCTCACAAACCAAACAATTAACTTTTCACAACATAGAACATCCGTCATTTCTCAAATCATTTTATAAATCACAATATGGTTCGCAAAGCAATACATATATATCATTTCATAAACATAATTCACAAATTGATATGAGTAACTTTTTGTAACGTTTTTCATAAAACGTTTCTCAAATCATCTTCAAACTCGTTTCATAAACTAATTCGCAACATAATACACATGTATCCGTTAACAATATTTTTCCTAAAACCATTTTCAAATTTTTCAAATCGTTCTCAAATATCAAACTGGTAGTAATTGCTCGATTCAGAATTTTATGCAATAATATGCTCCGGTAACTCATACAATACTCAAATTCTTATCATTTTCAAAACATAATTTTATAAACTCAAAGAAGAGATAGCACCACTACCTGGAATACCCCAAAACCAAATAACGTGGCTAAACGCATCGATGATCTCGTAATCCTATCAATTGAACGAGAATTGATATCAAAATCAAGTCAAATACTAAGATAATTACTAAACGGCTAAACGACGCTCAAACGTTGACAAGACAACTCAAAGACGCCCACAAATTGCTCATTCAAAGCTATTATCCAAATCATCCGCAATGCGGAACTTGAGCGCAAAACTTGATCGCGTCATAACTTTCTCCATCGAACTCCGATCCTAGCAAACTTATAGTCAAAAGAAAGCCCGTTCCGAGTATTACCAAAGCCCCAACTTGGTCATCCCAAAATCAAGACGAGAACCGACGAAAATTGGCCTAAGAGCCTTTGGTCGCGCACTGTTCATCTTGCACGGCCTCTGGGCAAACCGTAGGTCCAAATCAATATCCATAAAATCTCACGGCTCCACGACACCCTAAACTACCGATTCTATATATATATATATATATATATATATATATATATATGTAGCTCAACGACTCAAAAATCGGATTTCGCCACTCGATTTTCCCAAAATTCCGAATTTAAACCCTAAATCGGAAAACTTCTCCGATCGGACGAATGAGGGGCACAAGTGCTTACCGGGCATCGCGATACGAAGTCGAATCGGCTTGACGAGGTCCCGCGGTGCAAAACCCTCTCTTCTTCTTCTTCTTCTTCCTTTTCTTTTCCTCTCTCTTTCTTTTCTTCTTTCTCGGTTTTCAGCCGAGTGAGCTCTTGGTCTTCTCTCTCTCTCTTTGCCTTGCTTTTCCTTTTATAAAGTAATTTCCACTTTCTTTCTTTTCTTTGACTTTTCAACCCCTTTTTCTTTTTCTTTTTTTTAATCCATATTTTACACTTTAAGAAAAGAATTCGAATTAATGGAAAAGCACTTGTTAACAGATTTGCAACAAGAACGGAAAAGCTTGCGAGTGTTTATCCACTCGTAATGACTAAGGAGGTTGGTGCCCCAATGGTAAGATCTCTCATATCTTGGTCAAGTTTGCTTACTGTTGGCTCGTGATTTTTGCAGGTTTTAACCTTCAGTTGGTGTCCACGTCACGTTGACATCTTCCAAAACTATCTACCTACTTTATAGGAAGATGGCTTTTTCTTTTTCTTTTTTTTTTCTTTTTCTTCGTTCAGTATACGAGTCACTTTGAATTTTTCAAAACTAACCTGTCGTTGCGTGCGGATACGAGGATCGGATCTCTCCAGCGCGCGCGCGCACACACACACACACATATATATATATATAGATGTGTCAAACAGGTATCGACTCTCTCTCTCTCTCTTGCCGCTCTCACCGAGAGCCCTAGGGGGCGCGATTGGGCACCGGGAGGACAAGCGCCACAGTGGTCGCAAAGCTCAAGAGGGTGAAGAAGCACGAGTACCTCTGGCCTAGCGATCCAGATCCGAATGTGAAGGGCGGAGTTCTTAGCCACCTCTCGCCCTTCAAGCCGCTCAAGGAGAAGCCGAAGCGTGTCACTCTGGAGTTCGAGAAGCCGCTGTTGACACCCAAATTTTTTGCCCAAAAATCATCTTCGAAAAATTGGAACTTGTTTTTCCACAAAAATATTTCATAGTTTTTAAATGGAATTATTCTTCTTGAAGTCTACTTAAAAAGAAGAAGAGGAAGAAGAAGAAGAAGAAGAAGAAGAGCAAGGGCCAAGGATTTGAGTGTGGCTAGCCGAGACCTGAGGGGTCAAATTGCAAATGAACCAGCAAGTTGGGGCCAAAATGCAATTTCCAAAAGTTGGGGGACTGAATCGCAAAATTTGTAAAAATTGCCCCAAGCCCTTAAATCATCGTTTGTACCCCTAATCAAGCTTGAAATTGAACTTGGGCGAGGTCTAATGGATCAAATCAAGCCAAAAGGACCAAATTGAATCAAATTAGGCATTCTAGAGCAGGGAAATGGCCAAATTTGAGGGACTTTCTTGCAATATCGGGCGGATATAATTGCAAAGTATGATCAGAGGCCAAAAATAATATACATCCACTTGCCAACTAATCTAAACTTCCGACCAAATTGATGGATTGAAGCACTTAAATCAGCTTCCAAAACCCCGTCGACAATTTGGTCTTAATTCGAAGTTACTGAGTAAGCAAGTTTGTGGCCCCACCATATCCTACTCAGCCACCCGATCAGCCTCATCTCTCGCTGAGGTGGAAGACCATAACTGAGAGTGCAAATGGACAAAAATTGGCCAAGGATAAACAACTGAAGGCAAGTGAAAATCTCAGCAAAACCTGCTCACTCAACGGCCGCAAAAGTGGACAAATTTGGCCAAGTCAGAGTTGGTGAAGAAGCTCAGTTTGCAGACTTGGTAGGTGGGCAATGATGGACCAAAAATCTTGCTGAATTCAGTGGATAAGATCTCTGAAGCACATTCTTTGGAGGGATAAAAAAAAGGGGTCGAGACAAGAGAGGAAGGAGGAGTTCACGGTCATTCCGAAAAAAAGCCACATAATTTTCATGTGTACAAGTCAGATCATTTTTTTAAATATAAATGTCAGGTCAACTTTTTGGCTGGAATTTTGGCCAGAGTCACTAAAGTGATCTATTTTCCTCTGACTTGGCACCAAAGTAATCCGAAAAAAAGTTATAGCACCAAAGTGATCTCTGTACATAAGTTGTGGCACTTCTAGTGTCCTTTTGCCATATAAATTCCCATTTCACTCATAGTGGTCCTATCTCGGGGTGTAATAACAAGGCCATGTAATATTCTTTGCTTGACTCGTATCGGGTTTTCCTTTCCCGTATTTACTTTCAAGTCATTTCAACTTCTTGGTTGTTTATTTTACGCGCCGCATTTCACTTCATTGAGTGTTAATTGCTTTCCTAGATTAGGATAGGATTAGCTTAGGATCATAATGAAAAATTACAAAAAAACATTTGCATGGACACTTGGTGATTTTGACACCTCAGGATCATAATTTGTAATCAAAATTGCATGGCCGCTCAGATAACGAACTCTCAGGTTAGGATCGAAAGGGCACTAATAGAAATGTTAGCGTAATCAAGTCCCCGTACTTAGAAACTTTGGTTGTGTAACAATCTCGACAACACTCCCATGTCTTGATTGGTTTCTAGCCGACCCTAATAGGCTAGTGGCGACTCCTAAAAAATATATACGTTGTTAAGAACTTAAAGATAAAACCCAACGTCGCGCGGAGTATGGTCTTGGGAGAGACCGCGCCTAGATCGATGGGCCATTGGCCCGCCTTTTGGGAAATACCCCTAAACTTGTTTCTTTTTCCTCGGACAAAAAAAGGAGGTCGTGATAGCTTGGGGACTCCGCTGGGGAGTTGGTTACAACCATAACTTGTTGAGTGTTATCTAAACATGGTTTACCTTGATAGTGCATGTCAAAGTCGCGTGGAAAATGAGGTAAGTCGCTAACGACGTGTTAAATGTTTTTGTAAGTTCGGAGTTAAAAGGGATGGAGTGTGTGTTAACCCATTTGCCTTGCAGGTTGGTGTGGGGATGTATGTTTATGTGGATTAAATTGAAGCGGTGTTTTGATATCAACTGACGTGCATGTCTTTACTTGCTTTAGTGCTACACTTTGCACGCAAAACCTGCGATCTAAAACCCATAGGAGGTGCCAAAAGGTGGAAACCATGTGGGGAAGGACCCATGGCTATCCACTTTTGGTTCCGCTCATTTTCGAATAGTGATAAAGAAAACTGTCCAACACAAATGCGGAGTGGGGAAAACCCTTTTGATCTATTTGGAATGGGGACCGTATGCCTTTAGAACTCCCACCTTTTCGTGAGCCTCACGAGTTTTCATGCATGTGTCTTTGTGATTGACATACCCTCTTGGTTGGTTTGTAAGTATCGCTCCGATCTCATGTTATTTTTTTCTTTCATGCATAAATTCCTTGTCAAAATTTCAAATCTTTTGTAACAAATGGTGATTAATCGGAATGCCCTTTTAGGATTAGATATAACGAGTTTTCCCGAGCTCCGAATCATCCCCGTACGCAAGGCCCTTGTGGCATATAGGAGAGACTCCAGCCGAGCAAGCTTTGAGGGAAAAGGATGAAGCTCTAGCCGTGGTGGAACATTTGGCAGAAGTAAACAAGCATCTCCGTTGGATGCTTTGATGGAATCCCATTTGGAGGATTAGTTATATTCCATTAGAATTTCTACTCTATACGTTTCTTAATAATGATGTAAAGGAGTTTCCTTTCATGTTTTAGCCGATGTCTAGGGACTTTTTCTTCACAAATTTTGATGTAATTAGCGAAGTTTCCCTTTCTTGTGTTCTTTCAAAGTTCTAATGGGCTATAGGAGGGGCATTTCAATTATACTCCTTCAATTGTATAATTGCTTGCGACGAAATTTTGTTAAGAAATCGTTCATATCAGATTCGGCTTGTATGAAGATGTTTTATCTTTATTACATTGCAAGAAAATATAAAATTGAAGGGGCTGTGCTTTCTTTTCCTACCCTTTCTGTATACTAATATTGTTTCTCTTTGTTTTTATTCTCATCAAAACTCACAAATGACCCGTGAAGCGATACTTCAAGATGGTAAAACTATAATCGTTCCAATTAGACAGTTCTGCATTGGAATTAACTCGTTCGTCCGTCCTTTTGGTTAACAGGACAAGAAGAATCAATATGTGGCAATCCCTCGATGAACGACAACCTATCTTGGAACTACACCATCTCTGAGGAAATAAAAGGGAAGTGCTCAATTGGGGGGAATAGAATGATGGATGTGGATGAAAGCCTGACGCAAACGTGGCAAGGCAATGTGCATCAAAATCATCATGAAAGGGTGTATCATTCCTAAATTAGTTCAACTAAAAATTATGCCATCTCTCATTTCGTAGATAAAGGAATGTGTAGACCATAGTGACAACGACTCCTACCAAGAAAACACCACGAGCATAAATCATTCACTTCGATACAAAAGGGTGTATTCGTTCCGAGTTAAAACAACTCCTTTATAAACTGAAATAGTCACCATTCTCATAGGGAATAGGGAAAGATGATGGTCACGAAGAGGCAATCACATGATCCCTGTAATATTTGGACCCCCCCAAAAAAAAGAGTCAAAAGTCAAAAGTAGCTACAGTAGAGCTTCAACTCATTTAAGCCGAGAGCTTGCTTGGCCGAGAAAGGAGAACAGAAACAGAAAGAGAAGAAAAGAGAGAAAAGGAAAGAGGAAGAAGAAAAAGAGAAGAGAAGAGGGCTTTACGCCGCAGGGGTCTCGCCAAGCTGATTTGACTTGGATTAGCATTGCTAGGTACGTATTCGCGCCTCTCGTTCGCTCAATCGGAATATTTTCTAGTTTAAGGCTCGTATTTCGGAATTATGTGTTATTCGAGCGGCGAAGTCTAATTTTTGAGTCATTGAGTTGTGAATATATATAGAATTGGTAGTTTAAGGTGTTGAGAGGCCGTAGCATTTTACAGAACCTAATTTGAACTTACGGTTTGCCGGATATAAATTTTTTGAAGTTGAGCACGCGCAGTGAACAGTGCACGACTAGCGTCTTTTAGACCGATTTTTGTTAGTTTTCGGCTCGATTTTGGGATGACCAAGTTGGGGCTTTTGTAATATTCTAAACGGGCTTTCTTTAACTATAAGTTTGTTAGGATCGGAGTTTGATGGAGAAAGTTATGACGCGTTCAAGTTTCGCGTTGCGGATGGTTCGGATAATCGCTTTGGACGAACGATTTGTGAGCGTGTTTGAGTCATTTTGGCTAGCATCTAAACTTGGTTTAGTCAAGTCGCTAGTGAAAATGGTGTTTTACTTGGTATTGACGTCGATTCTCGTTTAATTGATAGGATTATGAAGTCATCGGCGAGTTTAGCCACATTGTTTGGTTATGGGGCATTCCCAAGTGAGTGGTACTATCTCTTCTTTAGTTTTATAAAAACCATATCTTGAAGAAATTATGATTCGACATAAATATATATGTTGAATTTAAAAGAGCATTTTGTTGCATAAATTGGGATCGAGCATTTACTACTTTTTAGTATTTGAGAATGATTTGAGAATTGTTTTTGGAAATGTATTATGAAAGGATACATTTGTATATTGCGTTACAAATTAGTTTATGAAATGAGTTTGGAAATGATTCAAGAAATGCTCTATGAAACGTATTTTTTGCGGATGAACCGTATTGTGAGAAAGTTATTTGTTTGGTTTGTGAAATGTATTTTGGATTGGAATTCTGATATTGGATGATGATTTGTTGAAGACCGATGCGGACAAACAAAAGACAGAACACGGGAATTTACGTGGTTCGATCACAAGGTGATCTACGTCCACGGGTGAGGCAAAACAAAATTTCACTATAATCAAAGAGAGTACAGTTTTCAGAAGTCAAAAAACGACTAAACCTCACGGCTCATAAAACTCTCTAAAAACAAAATTCTCTCTATACTATCATGAGAAAACCTAGCCGCAGTACAAATAGGGCTCCCAAATTGGGCCTATCGGCCCAACCCTTCGCGTCGCGAACTAAATCTCAATTTTCTTTCCACTTTCAGGTCGCACAAAAATATGTCGGGTCGGGTTATGAACCGGACCAAGTACATAAAATTCAAGACATATTTAACAAATCTCCACCTTGGCTTGAATTTCCCAAAATAAAACAGTCAAGAAGCCGAACACATTCTCTTGGCATCCCTAAGTCTACGTGAGCTAACTCGGTGTAGGAAACAAGGGCTGTAACAAAAGAACATATCCACTTCAAAACATAAATGTAGAACTGTCATTTACCTCTCCACCAAAGCCCCAGAAGGGGGCAAACTCAACCAAGCATGCCAATCAAGTTCAAGCAATGCTTAAACTTGTTGGCAGGGACTGGCTTGGTCAACATATCAGCAGGATTGTCAGCTGTACCAATTTTCTTTACCGTCATGTTTCTCTCCGCAATTGCCTCTCGAATAAAGTGATACCTGACATCGATGTGCTTAGTCCTTTCATGATATGCTTGATTTCTAATCAAGTATATAGCACTCTGATTGTCACAAAAGGCAACCGAATTGTCTTCCTACTGTAGCCCAAGTTCCTGAACAAGATTCCTTAACCAAATACCTTCTTTCACTGCTTCTGCTGCTGCCATATACTCTGCCTTTGTAGTAGACAAAGCAACTGTCGACTGTAAGGTTGACCTCCAGCTAATAGCCGAACTAGATAGTGTGAAAAGAAAGCCAGTTAATGATCTCCTCTTATCGAGATCACCTACAAAATCGGAATCCACAAATCCCACAACTGAAGTGCCGTTGGAACTGTTTCTATCAAACACTAGACCCAACTCTGCGGAGCCTCTAAGATACCTAAGTATCCATTTCACTGCCTGCCAATAAACCTTTCCAGGATGCGCCATATATCTACTAACCACACTAACTGCATGCGCAATGTCTGGACGAGTGCATACCATAGCATACATAATGCTACCGACTGCACTGGAGTATGGGACATGAGACATCGCAGCCTCCTCGACCTCTGATTGAGGTGACTGTAGAGCTGAAAGTCTAAAATGAGATGCCAACGGTGTACTCACTGGCTTAGTGTTTTGCATGCCAAACCTCTCAAGTACTTTTTCAATATAACTCCTCTGCGAGAGATATAACTTTCCTACTTTCCCGTCCCTCTGAATCTCCATTCCTAAGATCTTCTTGGCAGGACCCAGATCTTTCATCTCGAACTCCTCATTGAGTCATTTCTTCAAGATCAACATATCTGACATGTTCTTTGCAGCAATGAGCATGTCATCCACGTATAAGAGAAGATAGACAAAGGATTCATCTGAACCCTTCTTGAAGTAGACACAACTATCATAGTTGCTCCTCTGATAACCGCTCCCTATCATAAAGCTGTCGAATATCTTATACCACTGTCTTGATGACTGCTTCAGACCATACAAGGATTTCTTCAATTTACAAACATGATCTTCCTTGCCTTCTACATAATAGCCCTCAGGCTGGGCCATATAAATAGTTTCCTCAAGCTCGCCATGCAAAAAAGCAGTCTTCACGTCAAGTTGCTCAAGCTCTAAGTCAAATTGAGCAACTATAGCCAGCAACACACGAATGGAAGTGTGTTTTACCACAGGAGAGAAAACTTCATCATAATCAATTCCCTCCTTCTGGTTGTAGCCTTTAGCTACGAGCCGAGCCTTCCATCTAGCATTTTCAACACCTGGAATTCCTTCCTTTTTCTTGAAGATCCATTTACACCCGATGGCTCTTTTTCCCTTAGGCAACTGCACCAAGTCCCAAGTCTGGTTCTTGTGAAGTGATTCAAGTTCTTCAACCATAGCAGTAGCCCATTTCTCTGATTCTATGTAAGTAATAGCTTCTGTATAGGTAGAAGGTTCCTGAATACCCATATCTTCTGCTGTCGTAAGAGCATAAGCCACAAGATCAGAGAACCCATATTTATGAGGAGGTCGAGTATGTCTCCTTTCTCTGCCAGTAGCAATAGAGTATGGCTGCTCCACCTCATTTACAGCTTCCTCATCTGAACTTGAATCAACAGGAGCATTTTGCTCGTTCAAAACATTCTGAGAGGTCTTTTCTGGAAGCTCCACCTGAACCTCCACCTCATTCATATCACTCTCATGTTTACCTGCTGACTCATCAGCAACTTTTCTTTGATCAAGCATATGCATTTCATTAAATGTAACATCCCTACTAATAATGAACTTAGGTGAGTTAAGTTCGTGGCACCATAAACGATAACCTTTCACCCCATCAGCATACCCAACAAAAATGCATTTCTTTGCTCTAGGTTCTAGCTTACCATCCTTAACATGATAATAAGCAGGACATCCAAAAACCTTTAGATTAGAGTAATCACAAGGCTTACCTGACCACATCTCAAAAAGAGTCTTGCATTCTATTGCTATTGAAGGAGAGCGATTAACTAGATAACAAGCCGTGTTAACAGCTTCAGCCCAGAAATCCTTTTCCATGCCAGCATTAGAGAGCATGCATCTTGCTCTCTCCAATAGAGTTCTGTTCATGCGTTCTGCCACTCCATTCTGCTGTGGAGTGTGCCTAACTGTACGGTTTCGAACAATACCTGCATCTGCACAAAATTCATTAAAATCGCCACCACAGAACTCAAGACCATTATCGGTCCTAAGACGTTTAATCTTCTTTCCTGTCTGATTCTCAACAAGAGCTTTCCACTTCTTGAAGGTTTCAAACACATCACTTTTTCTTTTCAGAAAGTAAACCCAAACCTTCCTGGAATAATCGTCAATGAACGTCACAAAGTAAAGAGCACCACCCTTAGATGGAACCTGTGCTGATCCCCATAAATCGGAATGGATATAGTCGAGTGTGCTCTTTGTCGAATGCGTCCCCGTACTGAATCTGACTCTGCATTGCTTGCCAAGAACACAATGCTCATAGAAATCTAGCGAGGTCGTCTGCTCCCCACAAAGTAAACCACGTTTACTCAAAACTGACATGCCATGCTCACTCATGTGGCCCAAACGCATGTGCCACAATTTTGTTCTATCATTGTCAGAAACGGAATTGCTTGTGCCAATTGAAGGATCCATAACTGTGCTACCATGCAAATGATACAAGTGATTCACCTTGCTTCCTTTCATCACAACCAGATTGCCTTTTGTAACTTTGAGAACTCTACCTCCACCTGAGTACACGCACCCAATGGAATCCAAACTGCTCAACGAGATAAGGTTTCTCTTCAAGTCTGGTATATGTCTTACTTCAGTCAAAGTTCTTACTGCTTTATTGTGGCACTTAATCCAAACAGTACCAATACCCACGACTTTGCATACAGCATCATTCCCCATCAAGACTGATCCACCTTTCAATGGCTCGTATGTGGTGAACCATTCCCTATTTGGGCACATGTGATATGATGCTCCTGAATCCACAATCCAAACATCATTGGACAAATTAACAGCAGAGCATGCCGTAAGAACACTGTCTGACGCATTAGCTTCATTGTCGTTTGCAACATTTGCTGAATCTTGTTTTTGACTATGTTGCTTATCCTTTTTCTTGAGCGAAGGACAATCTGACTTGTAATGTCCCTTTTTATGGCAATAGTAGCACTGAATGTTCATCTTATCTCCAGGTGGCTTAGATTTTGAACGACCAACAGATTTCCCTCGGAAAGCTTTATCCCTGCTCTTGGTCCTGCCTCTCACAAACAAACCATCTGCTTTGTTTTCGCTGGTATTCCCATTCAATTTTGTTCTCAGTTCTGCAGAATTCAAAGATGCTTTGACATCCTCCAAAGTTATGGATTCACGTCCATAAAGCATCGAGTTCACAAAATTTTCATATGAGGCAGGCAGTGAACATAACACGATCAAAGCTTGATCTTCATCCTCGAGTTTAATATCTAAATTTTTCATATCCAGAACAATTTTATTAAACTCATCCAAATGTTCCTGAACAGACGTACCTTCGTGCATCTTTAGGGTATAAAGACGCTGCTTCAAATAAAGTCTCGATGTTAGAGATTTCTTCATATAGAGACTTTCCAGTTTCTTCCAGAGACCGGCCGCTGTTTCTTCATCGGCGACTTCTCACAAAACCTTGTCATCTAGGGACAACTGGATCGCGTTATGCGCCTTCTCGTCCATCTCTTCAATCTCAGCCGAGGTCATATCGTCTGGGTATTTTCCATCCAACGCCCTAACCGTACCCTCTCGCCTCAATAAAGCCTTCATCTTTATTCTCCATAATCCGAAATTGTTCTGTCCGTCAAAAGATGAAATCTGAAACTTCAAAGATGCCATCTCCAAGAACCGCAGAATCGAACGTAGCTCTGATACCAATTGTTGAAGACCGATGCGGAAAAACAAAAGACAGAACACGGGAATTTACGTGGTTCGATCACAAGGTGATCTACGTCCACGGGCGAGGCAAAACAAAATTCCACTATAATCAAAGAGAGTACAGTTTTCAGAAGTCGAAAAATGACTAAACCTCACGGCTCACAAAACTCTCTAAAAACAAAATTCTCTCTGTACTATCATGAGAAAACCTAGCCGCAGTACAAATAGGGCTCCCAAATTGGGCCTATCGGCCCAACCCTTCGCGTCGCGAACCAAATCTCAATTTTCTTTCCACTTTCAAGTCGCACAAAAATATGTCGAGTCGGGTTATGAACCGAACCAAGTACATAAAATTCAAGACATATTTAACATGATTGTTTGATGCTTAACATGACCAGGAACCCATTGAGGGGTTTTGGGGTATGCATACCAGATTAGGATATCCTTTTGGGCCGAGTCACCGGCTTTGTTGGTGGAGACCTTGCCAAGGGGAGAATCTTGGTAGCCTTGTCATAAGGCTTTGTGTCATGACCATGGTTTGATATTTAGCAATAGATTGGTCGATGGAATGGACCATCGATGTGTGATGTGATATGAGATTAGCCAATGAAATGGGCCATCGGCATGTGCTTTTGATGAGACTCATTAATGAAATAGACCATTGATATGTGATTTGAGATTAGTCAATAGAATAAACCATTAACATGGTTTTTAATAGAGATTGATCAATGGACTTGACCGTTGATGTTTATGATGATTTAAATGAGTATCTCTGAATTTGTATAAAACTTGTTGAAATGAAACAACTCATAAATGATTTGATATGTATTTTATACCTTGAGTTTGAATTACAAAGTTTTGGTATTGCTTTGTTCATATGCATAGTGATTGCTCGATCTGCTTAGAAGAGATACACATTGCTTACTGAGCTGTGGTTGCTCAGCCCTCTCTTTTCCCAATCTTTCAAGTTCTTTGGTTAGTAGCCTTTAGAGCGAGAGCGATATCGTTGGGACTTTTAGGAGTTGGATTTCTTGTGGTTTGAGGCTACGTCCTTCGGGTGGAAGGACGGTCATGTCATCTCCTATCCTGGTAGGTTTTGGGGTGTGACAATCCTAGACTTTGAAAGTTGTGCAAGATGTCTACAAAATAAGAACAAACGATCCCCGACTTTGAAAAAAAACGAGCAAATGAATAAAGAGCAGGCTAGGGAGGGCACGAAGAGCCTGAGTCACCCGGTTTTGAAAAAAAAGAGGAAGATTAAAATGAAATAGACCTTTGCCTGATGAAGCGCAATCATGAGGGCAGATCCCTCTCTCCATAGCCAAGAGGACGTAATGGGGCAAAATGGTGTGAATCAATGAGCCTCCATTCACCGAAATAGAGCTATGTGAAAACGGCCAATGGCACGAGTAGTCGAAATGATTGAAGATAATGGACGTGTCAAAAGGAAGATGCCTCCTTTCCAAAAAATCAAAGGGAGTTTTCCGTTCCTGAATTTGAATTGATTCGAAATATGGATTAACACATCATCTCTTTGCATATAGGTGGAAAAGAAGAAAGACCCGAACGAGGCACAATGAAAATCGAACAAGTTATCGTAAGAAGACATGGAGGAGCATTGAATGTGCTGAAGAATCTGAAAGAAAAAGCACCTAACTAGGGCAAGTGTCAATTAGCTGGGGCAAATGACTTTAGTGTAATCAAGCCTAGGGGCAAATTCCTTTGCCTCCATCAAGTTAATGGATTAAAAAAAAAGGGGAAAAGAATACTAGAAGTGCCAAAACTTGTATAGGACGCTCACTTTAATGCCTAAAGTTTTTTTTAGATAACTAAATGCTACTTTTTTAAAAAAACGATCACTTAAGTGCTACTTAAAAAAAAATAATCACTTAAGTACCAACTCCAATTTGGGTCACCAGAAATCTAACGTGGCCATATTTTATTAATTTCTTAGTCCTATATGGCACGTCGGCGCTGACGGGGATAACTTTTAATAATTTTTCGATTTTTTAAGTATTTTTTTCTGATTTTTTTCTTTCTTTTTTTTTCTTTTCTTTCTTCTTCTTTTACCTTTGACCGGTGGCCGGATACCGACCATGGCCGGCCGCCTGGCTTAAGCCCAAACGAGGACGCCATCGCTTGCCACAGGTGAGGCCCGGCCGACCCTTGCCTGGGCGAAGGCGGGCGAGCCCCGGCAAGGGTTGACCTTGCCTTGCCTGGGCAAGGGTGAGCCCCGACAAGGTTGGCCCTCGCCCAGGCCACGGTTGTGACATCCTCGAATTTGGACCTCGATGACCAAAGGTAATGAGGGATAAAATGATAAGGTAATTCAAGTCGAGGAACGGTAATGAAACGGACAATATGGTTGGAACGAGTATACTGAAGGTTGGTCATGGTTTGATCAAAAGATTGTCCATGAATTGGCCTAGGGATCAACAGTGAAATGACTCCCTGCTCATGCAAGATGATTGGAGTGATATGACAGTGGATTGACCCTTCGACCATAAGAGCCACTAGTGAGACGGTTCGGGATAGCTATGGATCAGTATTGTATTAGCATGTGTCGATCGCGGGTGATACCGCACGGCCATGCATCAGTCATGGATGACCATGAGTTAATTCCATGGCACCAAATTCCACGAGGCTAGATGACAACCGAGGGTCAACCACAGATCGTTAATACTCGAACGTAGATCGATCGCGAATCGACCACGAATCATCGCGTCGAGTCGGGTAGGTCATAGACGAGCCATGTGCCAGGTTACGAGCCCAATGGCTTGGTCGCAGAATAGACTACATGCCAACTGTGTCGGCCAGGCCTTGTGCCTGGACATGACCGGCCATTGTGCCTGTTAGCTAGGCTACCGACCGGCTACGCACCTGGTCGTGCACTAGTCATCGTACTTTACCCTTGTGCCAGGCAATGTACCTGTCAGATCCAGCTCCGATCTAGTTCTGTGAGCCATGCATTGTGCCCATGCATGAGCCAATCCATGTGTTGGACCCACGAACCGACCCCTTGCCTGTGGGGATTTGTTAGGGGCGTCGATCGTGTAACCCGGCACCGCGCCCATGCACTCGGCCATGCTCCCGGCTATGTGCCTGGCCAAGCGCTCGTGCAACCTGGCAGTATGCCCAGTCCTACGCTCGGCCAAGCTCGATTGCGCAGGCCACGCACTTGGGTAACCCGATCGGCCCGAACTTACATAGTTAGACTTGAACTTTTGATTGGTTGTGTTGGGTCATATTTGGAGGTTGTTCTACACCGAATCTCGGATCAAATGAGAATAATAAGTGTGTTTGGTTGCGAAAAACCCTCGGAAAAGTAGCAAAATAAGTATGATGCGGGGTTACAAGTTAAACATCGATTCGTCGATATCGTGCAAGCCGATTGGTATGAGCTATTTATGAGCAAAACCAGCACTTGTAGAGGACTAAAAGAAGGCCATATGCTTCAGAACTAGAGAGAGAAACTAAGGGACAAAATTTGACCAAGTCAAATGTCCATTAAAAGCCACAATTATTGGACTTAGCTTAACTGTCTCCTTCATAATTGGGACCAACTGAGTTGTCCATCCCCATAATGGGAGCATGGTGACTCATGGTCACCAATAATTAGCATGGGACAATGGAGAGAATCGGCCAAGGAAGGGGAGGAGCCGAGAGAGAGAGAGAGACCAAGTGAGAAAGAGAGAATAAGGCTACATTAAAATCCTTTAATGGCTGAGATATTGGCAAGATCACTTCATCATGCTCTTTTGGCCATTGTGCATAAATGCCATTAATACTCACTTGACTTTAGAGGCCATACAATTATGGCTTTGCTTCCTCTTCAAGTATTGGACCATTATATATAGGAAGCCCCACGTGAAGGGAGCCCCCTCACACCTACACACACGCCCACATACACACATCCACCGACCATTCTCTTCCTCCTTGCTTGTTCAACCATTAGGAAACTTGCGTCCGAGATCCCGCCTTTCACGTGCTCAAGCCACATGTCATTTGCTTTCTCTATTCTCACGTGTTCTAGTGCATTGTGTAAGTGGATTCCCTACTATCAAGAAAGGAAGTTGAGATGCATTGTGACGTGGTTGCTTGGACCGTCTCTCAGTAACTTGGTTGATCATACTAGATTTCTTCCATGGTTTCCTTATGTTTATGCTTGATGCTCACAGTTTGCTTATGTTTTGCGTTTCATGTTCACATCTCGATATAGAAAACGGGGCTTGGCTATAATGTTCACGTAAGGTAGCCATGCTCGATGTTCTTTTATTAGTTCTTAGCATTACCTTTGCTATTGATTTGCCATCAATACCGACGTGGTAAGAGCCGACTCATGTTAACGGCGATCAATTCATCCTCACTTGACATTAGTGAATTCACTTATTGAGTCCCCCGACTCATTCTCCATTGTTTTCTCTTTTTAGGACAGTAGGATAACGTCTCCCCCAACCCGGTTTGGCAACCCCATAGAGATGCGAGTAGAGTTGTTCACCGTGATTGATGCCCGTGAGGGCCATGCCTATCGTTGGATTGCAATGTATGTGATGGTGGATGAGGGCCGCGAGGAATTGGTCCCCCGTACGTACGTGGCATGGTACCGCCTGGTTAATGGAGATTGGGTTGGACCCTTACGTAGGTTCAATGACTCTTTTGACGGCATAGACGGGCCGGCTCCGGGGCAAGCCACGGGTGGGGTGTGAGATGGCCAGACGGACGGGTTGTGGGGAGGAGTAGCACGATTAGATGGAAGCGCAAGGAGACAGAGTAGTGGAGTAGGATTACCCAAGCAGATAAATTTTGTTGTTCACAATCGGCCTTGTTCAGAGATGCCTTTGGAATAAGCATGTAAAATATGAGCGTAGCTTGCTTACAAGGGCTTGTGAAATAGCCTTGTTAAAATAAGCACGAAACATGTAAATATAATGTGCGATGTTTGTTTTGTGATGTCTCGTTACTAATGCTTTCGCTTGCGTATTTAAAATAAACAGGACACATTAATTTATTTCCGCGAGTCATGGGTTCGAACGAGTCGTGATCGATCAACAAGCACTAATCATGATTTCGAGTTTGGATGTGACAGTAGCGTCGTTTTTTATATCAAAGCAGGTTTTCCCTTCAGTAGGTGTAGTTCGAGGTAACTTGCAATTGGACGATCCGACGAGGGCGGGGAGTGGTGCCGAGGCCATACGACCTTACAATTGTGTGGCCTTTGATGGAGGTGGCGCTGGGGTCGTGAATGCTTGATCATTGTGTGGCTTCTGAAATGAAGTGGTGCCGCGGTATTAATACCTGAGCATTGAGCAACTTCTGACAGAGGTGGTGCTAGGGCAAAAGACCTGATCATTGAGCTGCATCTTGGCAAAGTGGCACTGGGGTGAAGGGCTTGATCATTGAGAGGCTCCTTGCAGGCTTCTAGGATGGCCAAAGAACGAGAATCATCGAACTATGCACCGAATTGTGGAAAACGATTTTGAAAGCCAAGAGAAAATAACGACATGGAGTGATAAGGTGCGCTGAAGTTGGGGTAGTTAGTTAAGAAACACCTTGCGCCTGTGATTGTTTGACTAATTGTCTGATGAATAGGCCTCGGTTGATGATAGTTTGATCATTGATCTAATCCTGTGTTGTAGAAAGACCTAGTAGATGACCAACGGCAATATGAGTGCTCAGGACCCAGCCATAACCTTGAAAGGAAAGTCAAAGCAAGATTTCCAAATAGACGGAATTCTGCAGGCTCTTGTGATTGTTGGAGATTTGCTGGGATAGCAGGTTCAGCAATAGCTACTTAATGTTGAGAATGCAGCGGCAAACGGAAATGGGAATGGTGACCGTACAATGCATGAGTTAGTCGAGCAATTTTTGAAACTGCGACCCCCCAAATTTGTTGAGATAGGAGATCCCGAAGAAGCGGAATCCTGGATAGACATGCTACAAAAGATATTTGAACTGCTAAAATGTTCCGAAGAAGAGAAGGTGACATTAGGAACATACCAGTTACATGGTAACGCCAATCATTGGTAGAAGGCGATCAAGAAAATCGTGTTTCTAGAAAATACTGCTGTAACTTGGAATGCATTTGTCGAGGCATTCAACGGAAAGTACTTTTTTAAATATGCTCGGGATAGAAAGGTGAAGGAATTTCTACAACTCCAACAGGACAGTATGACAGTGGATCAATATGAGGTGAAATTTGCCCAACCATTAAGGTACGCCCCTAAACTTATTGAAGATCAGGTAGACGGGGCAAAGCGATTCTGTGATAGTTTAAAACCCAATATATGGAGTCAGCTGGTACCTTTAAACTTGAAAGATTATAATGAATTATATGAATGAGCCCAACTGATCGAAAAGGATTTGCTGGAGAGGGCAACTCTTGCACAATCCTATTATTTTGCTCCTCGGGCAAATCAACGCTCGGGCCAAAGACCTTTGGCAAAAGAAAAGCATCCTTTCATTCTTAATAAGAAACAAAATTTCCCAAAGGTAACTACTGATGTATGTTTTGTTTGCGGAAGACGACATGGTGATGCTCCGTGTCCAATTCGCATAGGGGCATGCTTTGGATGTGGTCAACAGCATCACATGATAAGAGACTGTCCACAAAGACGACAGGGAAGGCAAGCGATGGCATCAAATGGAGTTCAGCCTTGTGATAATAATGGCGATCGTCCCATAGCACAAGGACAGATATATGCACTTACTCAAGAAAATGCTAAAAACTCTGAAGCAGTGTTTACAGGTACAATTTTTCTCAACAACCGTGCTGCACATACGTCATTTGATATTGGAGTTACACATTCATTTGTATCTAAGCAATTTGTACACCTAGCAAAATTTGAGATGAAACTGTTAGAAAATGCGCTTAAGGTTTCTACTCCCATGAAAGATGAAGTGCAGACTACCCTAGGATGCCAAGGGTGTAAGATTATTATAGGTTGGATGGAGGACATTATAAATCTAGCTGTACTGGCCATGTATGATTTTGATGTTATCATAGGCATGGATAGGCTCAGTAAATGGCGGGCCAATATAGATTACTATAGCAAAGTAATCCAGTTTAATTCACTTGATCGTCCATAATATACATTTGTGGAAAATGGAGGAGAACCTTATACTCCTCTGATTTCTGCGTTAAAAGCAACCCGACTATTGAAAAAAGGGTGTCAAGGGTACTTGGCAACAATAGAAAATAAGTCGAAAGAGGAAGAATTAACATTAGACGATGTCTTGGTGGTGCGAGAGTTTTCGGATGTTTTTCCAAAGGAATTACCAGGACTACCTCCGAAACGAGAAGTAGAATTTGCTATTGAAGTAGTCCCTGAAACAGAGCCTATTTCCAAAACTTCCTATAGAATGGCTTTGACAGAGTTGAAGGAACCAAAAGTTTAACCGCAAGAGTTACTTGACAAAGGATTTATCCCTCCAAGTACATCTCCCAGAGGTGCACCAATATTGTTCGTGAAAAAGAAAGACGGATCACTACAACTCTGTATCGACTATCGACAATTAAATTGAGTTACTATAAAAAAATAAGTACCCACTGCCGAGAATTGACGATTTATTTGATCAACTCCAAGGAGCATCCATGTTTTCCAAAATCGGCTTGAGGTCGGGAAATCATCAACTAAGGATCAAGAAAGAAGATATTCTGAAGATGGCTTTCAGAATCCGATGTGGCCATTATGAATTCACCGTTATGCCATTCGGTTTGATAAATGCACCAGCTGCTTTTATGGACCTGATGAATCGAATGTTCAAGACGTACTTGGATCGTTTCATCAGTATTTATTGACGACATTTTGGTATACTCAAAGAACTCGGCTAAACATGAACAACAATTGAGATTAGTGCTTCAGACGCTCAGGGAACATGCACTTTATGCAAAATTTAGCAAGTACGAGTTCTGGCTATCTTGCGTGGTGTTTCTAGGCCACGTGATCTCGGGCGAAGGAATATCGATGGATCCATAAAAAATTGAAGCGGTAATTAACTGGCCGAGACCAATGACCATAATAGAAGTTTGAAGTTTCTTAGGCTTGGTGGGGTACTACAGAAGGCTCGGGGAATGATTTTCTAATATCGCTATTCCTCTAATGCGATTACTCAAAAAAGAAACAAAGTTCGAATGGACCGACAAGTGTGAGTGGAGCTTCCAAGAATTGAAACAAAAACTCACTACTGCACCTGTCCTGACTATACCCAAAGAACCAGGAGGACTTGAGATATATAGCGATGCCTCTCATAAAGGGCTAGGCTGTGTATTAATGCAGAATGGTAAGGTGGTGGCTTATGCCTCGAGACAATTGAGGCCATACGAATTGAATTATCCAACTCATGATTTGGAACTTGTTACGATCGTGTTTGCTTTGAAAATTTGGCAGCACTACTTATATGGGGAGCAATTTGTCATCTATACGGATCATCAGAGTTTGAAATATCTGTTCTCCCAAAAGGAGCTAAATATGAGGCAAAAACGTTGGATGGAACTTTTTAAGGACTACGACTGCAAAATATTGTACCATCTTGGCAAAACAAACAAGGTTGCCGAAGCTCTTAGTTGAAAATTGGCCATTGCACAATTAATGGTCAAGGAATGGGCCTTGCTTGCAGAAGCTCAGGACTTGGATTTCAAACTTGAAATTGGACAACAACAAAGTCTATTAGCTGCTCTCAAAATTGAACTAGAAATCATATTGAAAGTTAAGGCATTGCAACAAATAGACTCGGAGAGCTAGAAAATTCAAAAGCAGTTATCAGAAAAGAAGAAAACCGACTTCCATACAACTGAAGATGAACTATTAAAGTTCAATGGACGTCTATGGGTGCCCAACAATGAAAAACTTAAGGAAGAAATCCTGACGGAAGCCAACAAGAGTAATTATAGAATTCATCAAGGCAGCACCAAAATGTACCATAATTTGCGAGAATATTTCTGGTGGAATGACATGAAGACAGACATAGCCAAACACGTTGCTAAATGCTTAACATGTCAACACATCAAGGCTCAACATTGCAAGTCTGGCGGATTATTGCAACCGCTGGAAATTCCTGAATGGAAGTGGGAACATAGTAACATGGATTTTGTAATGGGATTACCGAGAAATCAATGAGGAAATGACTTAATATGGGTGATTGTTGATCGACTGACAAAATCGGCCCATTTTCTTCGGGTAAGAAAGAATTTTTCGTTAGAGGATTATGCCGAGCTATATGTCTGCCAAACTGTGCGACTACATGGAGTCCCAATAACGATCACATCCGATCGAGATCCGAAGTTTACAGCAACCTTTTGGCGGAGTCTTCAAACCGCTATGGGAACCAAATTATAATACAATACGGCCTATTATCCGCAGACAAATGGTCAAACAGAAAGGACCATCCAAACTCTCAAAGTCATGTTGAGAGCATGTGTCATTAATTTCAAAGGGAGTTGGGATGAACATTTACATCTCATAGAATTTGCATACAACAACAGTTACCAGCAGAGCATTGGAATAGCACCATTCGAGGCACTATACGATCGAGCTTGCAAAATTCCAGTCTGTTGGGATGAGATTGGGGAAAAGCAGGTCACGGGTCCAGAGCTAGTCTAACTCACGATAGAAGTGGTACAAGTGATTAAGGATAAACTTAGAACTGTCTAAAGCCAAGAGAAGAGTTATGCTGACAGACGTAAGAAGCCTATAGAATTTCAAGTAGGCGATCACGTGTTTCTTAAAGTGTCACCCAAGAAGGGCGTGTCGTGTTTTGGAAAGAAAGATAAACTCAGTCCCAGGTACGTAGGGCCTTTTGAAATTTTAGAAAGACTAGGAAATTTGGCTTATCAATTGGCATTGCCACCAAAACTTGCTCAGGTGCATGACGGGTTTCATGTATCCATGTTGAGAAAATATGAGCTCGATTCGGCACACGTGCTAAATTTCGACGAGGTAGAATTGGATAGCAGAGTGTCCTATGCTGAGGAGCCAGTGCGGATCGTGGATCGTAAAGAGCGAGTGTTGAGAAATAAGACCATTCTCATAGTAAAGGTCCTATGACGTCACCATGGCATAGAAGAAACCACCTAAGAAGGTGAGGAAATCATGAAGCGTCAATACCCGCATTTATTTGAGGAACCAAGTACAAGTTTAAATTTCAAGAACGAAATTTTATTAGAGGGGGAGAATTGTGACATCCCTGAATTTGGACCTCGATGGCCAAAGGTAACGAGGGATAAAATGAGCAGGTAATTCAAGTCGAGGGTCGGTAATGGAATAGACAATATGGTCGGAATGAATATACTGAGGATTTGTCATGGTTCGATCGAAAGATTATCCATGACTTAGCCTAGAGATCGACAGTGGAATGACTCCCTGCTCACACAAGACAATTAGAGTGATATGACTATAGGTTGACCCTTTGACCATAAGAACCGTTAGCGGGATGGTCCGGGATAGCTATGGATCAGTATTGTGTCGGCATGTGTCGATCGCGGGTGATATCGCGCGGCCATGCAACGGTCATGGATAATCATGAGTTAATTCCACGGCACTGAATTTCATGAGGTTACATGACAACCAAAGGTCGACTATGGATCATTGATACTCGAACGTGGATCGATTGCGAATCGGCCACTGATTTTCGCATTGAGTTGGGTAGGTCATGGATGAACCATGTGCCAGGCCTCGAGCCCAATTGATGCCGAAGCGTGATAGAAATTAGGCTAAACAGAAGAATCGAAATGATAACGAGAACAAACTGTCCTCTCAATCGATTAATAATCGATAAGTTTTCAAAACATCCAAAAACTACTGCCTCTCAAAACCCTAAAAACGAGTTTATAATGGGTGTTAACCCTAATGACAAAAAAAAACGCGAAAAATACAAAAATACCCTTAATTCGAAAATTACTAAAATAATTAAAAAAAACCATCTAAACGACCCCGAATCGCGAAAATCCATCGTTAATCGTAGCCAAAGGCTACGTGTATTGATCAGCACGCCATTTCGTTTCGACCGACCAAATTTGAGCTCAATTCGACATCGTTGACTTCAAGCCCGCCGGTTCGTCCAGTCGCATAACGGGTCCACCGGTCCCCTAGGTGCATCATCCTCCCCTGCTAGAGAAAGATTCATCCTCGAATCTGCTTTGTCTTCATTGTCGTCAATCTCTTTAGAGTCTTCTTCCTCTTCAGTGTAGTAAGGTGACAAATCTGCTATATTAAAAGTTCCAGAAACATTGTGCTCAGCCGATAACCCAGGTGGCAACTCTTCCGGTACGACATCAGCAAACTCCTCAAGCAAAGGTAGAACTTGGGTAGGAATTTCGAGACTATTAGAATTTCGCTCCATCACCACAATGGCAAAAAGCCCAGGCGCGTTCACTACCTCTTCTAGAAATTCTGACTAGGACAGCAGATTATTTTTCACTTCCTTTCTCAAATTTAAAGGGCCTAGGGTAATGGTTCGGCCATCCTTCTTGAAGGTATAAGTATTTTTGAAACTATCATGTTGTGTCTTTCTGTCAAACTGCCACGGCCTCCCCAATAAAATATGGCAAGCATCCGTTGGGACTACATCACACCACACCTCATCGATGTAGTTTTTTCCAATCAAAAATTGCACAAGACACATTTTGCTCACCTTCACCTCGTTCCCTTTTCTAAGTCACAATAGCTTGTATAGTTGAGGATGATCTTCTGTTTTTAACTTCAACTTTTCCACCATAGTCGTGGACACCACATTTTCGTAACTCCCACCATCTATTATCATGCTACATACTTTTCCTCTATTAGTGCACTTAGTATGAAAAATATTATATCTAAGCCGTGATTCATCATCCGTTATAGCAACATTTAATATTCTTCTAAAGACTAGGGACTCACCAGAATCAGTATAGATAATCCCTTCCTGTTTCGCATCTGCATCCTCTTCTTCGCCTTCAGATTCATCATAAACTAGGCCTTCATAAAAACTAGATTATCAATAAGCGTCACAATCTGTCGGTTTAGACAATCAACAGCAAAATGCCCGAATTCCTGACACTTGAAACACCGCTTGGCTGCAGTTCCTCCCCTGCTAGTTCCAGCACTACTCTGCCCCTCGTTGGATGCAGGTTTAGAACTCACATCCTTAACTGTGACCGGTGTCGAATTTACTGCAGATGTTCCTGCTTTTTCTTGGGATTCTTTACTGACCACTTATAATTACTGTTCTTTCTTTTAAACTGCCCCTCTACCTTTAGGGCTAGTCTGCACACATCTTCATATGTCCAATACTGCTGTAATTGGACAACATCATAGATCTCATATCGCAGCCCTACTAAATATCATGCAATCGTCTGCTCGTCTTTCTCCGCCACATCACAACGCATTTGCAAGCGATCAAATTCTTATGTAAATTCCTCAACTGTTTTATCACCTTGCTTGATGTTATGATACTCGATAAACGCCTCTTGCCTATAATGGGTAGGCAAAAAAAATTTTGCAATAACTTTTTCATCTTCTCCCAGCGATCCACCTTCGGCTTCCCCTCTCAAGCGCATTGTTTTTTCATGTGTTCTCACAAAATCGAAACATGTTTTCGCAGCCTAATAGCCACTAACTTCACTTTTTGCCTCTTAGTTAGGTCTTTAAGATCAAAAGTCCGTTCTACCATATGCAACCAATCAACAAACTCATCAAGATGAGCCTTACCATTAAACTCGGGAATCTCGATCTTCATTCTGAAATTTTGAGAAGAGCGCTGATTTTCAGGTCGTACTCCTCGATTCCGCCCCTGGTTCAGAACCCCAAAAGGGTTTACGTCCTCTTCATCATCGAATGGATCCTCAAATTCTACTTCGCCAGCCCTGCCTCCGCAAGACATCGCCCCAAATCCTGGATTCACCTTCTCTGTTCATGAATTTCTATGTCTCGCAGGTCTCTCAGACGCGGCTGTTCATCTGCATTAGGAACAACTCCACGCCCCCGGCCTCCACGAGCACGTTGTCTTCGACCACCTCGATTCTGTTCAGCCATCGATTCAGACAACCTATACTCTGATACCAATTAATGCCGAAGCGCGATAGAAATTAGGCTAAACAGAAGAATCGAAACGATAACGAGGAATAAACTGTTCTCTCAATCGATTAACAATAGATAAGTTTTCAAAACATCCAAAAATTACTGCCTCTCAAAACCCTAAAAACGAGTTTATAAAGGGTGTTAATCCTAATGACAAAAAAAACGCAAAAAATACAAAAATACCCTTAATTCGAAATTACTAAAATAATTTAAAAAAACCATCCAAACGACCTCGAATCACGAAAATACATCATTAATCACAGCGTATTGATCAGCACGCCGTTTCGTTTTAGCCAATCAAATTTGAGTTCAATCCGACATCGTTGACTTCAAGCCCGCCGGTTCGTCCAGTTGCATAACGGGTCCGCCAGTCCTCTAGGTGCATCACCAATGCTTGGCCGTGAACTAGGCTATGTGCCAGTCGTGCCAGCTAAGCCTTGTGCCTGGACAAGACTGGGCATTGTGCCCATTAGTTAGGCCACGGACTGGCTACGTGCCCGATCATGTGCTAGTCATTATGCCTGACCCTTGTGCCAGGCAATGTGCCCGTTAGATCCGACTCTAATCTAGTTCTGTGAGCCATGCATTATGCCTATGCATCAGCCAATGCATGTGTTGGACCCATGAACCGGCCCCTTGCCCGTACGGATCAACGTCATGCTCGGCACGTCGATCGTGTAGGCCGGCACCGTGCCCGGCCATGCGCCCATGTAGCCCAACAGCATGCCCAATCCTGCGCCTAACCAAGCCTGATTGCACAGGCCATGCGCCTGGGCAACCCGACCCGCCCGAACTTGCATAGTTGCACTTGAACTTTTAATTGGTTGTGTTGGGTCATATTTGGAGGTTTTTCTACATCGATCCTCGGATCGAATGGGAATAATAAGTGTGTTTTATCGTGAAAAACCCTCGAAAAAGTAGCAAAATAAGTATGATGCGCGGTTATAAGTTAAACATCGATTCGTCGATATTGTGCAAGCCGATTGGTCCGAGCTATTTGCGAGAAAAATCAGCACTTGTAAAGGACTAGAAGAAGGCCACATGCTTCAGAACTAGAAAGAGAGACTAAGGGACAAAATTTGACCAAGTCAAATGTCCATTAAAAGCCATCATTATTAGACTTAGCTTAGGTGTCCTCTTTATAATTGAGACCAGTTAAGTTGTCCATCCCCATAATGGAAACATGGTGACTCATGGTCACCAATAATTAGCATGGGACAAGGGAGAGAATCGGCCAAGGAAGGGGAGGAGCCGAGAGAGAGAGAGAGAGAGAGAGAGAGAGAGAGAGAGAGAGAGAGAGGATAAGGCCACATTAAAACCTCTTAATGGCTAAGATATTGGCAAGATCACTTCATCATGCTCTTGTGGCCATTGTGTTTAAATGCCTTTAATACTCACTTGACTTTAGAGGCCATACAAATATGGCTTTGCTTCCTCTTCAAGTATTGGACCACTATATATAGGAAGCCCCCACATGAAGGGATCCCCCTCACGCCAACATACACATGCCCACATACATACACCCACTGACCATCCTCTTCCTCCTTGCTTGTCCGGCCATTAGGAAACTCGTGTCCGAGACGCCGCCTTTCATGTGCTCAAGCCACACGTCACTTGCTTTCTTTATTCTCACTTGTTCTGGTGCGTTGTGTAAGTGGATTCCATAATATCAGGAAAGGAAGTTGAGATGCGTTGTGACGTGGTTGCTTGGACCATCTCTCGGTCACTTGGTTGATCATACTTGATTTCTTCCATGGCTTCCTTATGTTTATGCTTGATGCTCACGGTTTGCTTATGTTTTGCGTTTCATGTTCACATTTCGATATAGAAAATGGGGCTTGGCTATGATGTTCATGTAAGGTAGCCATGCTCGATGTTCTTTTATTAGTTCTTAGCATGACCTTTGCTATTGATTTGCCATCGATACCGATGCGGTAAGAGTCGACTCATGTTAACGGCGATCGATTCATCCTTGCTTGACATTGGTGAATTCACTTATTGAGTCCCCCGACTCATTCCTCATTGTTTTCTCTTTTCAAGACCATAGGATGGTGTCTCTCCCAACCCGATTTGGCAACCCCATAGAGATGCGAGCGGAGTTGTTCACCGTGATTGATGAGCCTCACAAACATTGTATGGTACCGTCTGGCTAACAGAGATTGGGTTGGACCCCTACGCGGGTTCGACGACCCTTTCAACGGTATGGGTGGGCCGGCTGCGAGGCAAGCCATGGGTGGGGTGTGAGATAGCCAGATGAACGGGTCATGGGGAGGAGTAGCACAAGTAGACAGAAGTGCAAGGAGACAAAGTAGTCAAGTAGGATTACCCAAGCCAAAATTTTGTTGTTCACAATTGGCCTTCTTCGGAGATGCCTTTGGAATAAGCATGTAAAATATGAGCATAACTTACAAGGGCTTGTGAAATAGCCTTGTTAAAATAAGCATAAATCATGTAAATATAACATGCGATGATTGTTTTGTGATGTCTCATTTACTAATGCTTCCGCTTGCGTATTTAAAATAAACGGGACGCACTAATTTATTTTTGCGAGTCATGGATTTGAATGGGTTGTGATCGATCAACAAGCACCGATCGTGATTCTGAGTCAGGGCGTGACAATGGCGACCTCGCCGAATCTGGCGAGGTGAGGTGAGGCCGACCCTCGTCGGGGCTCGCTCGCCCTCGCCTAGGTGAGGGTCGATCGGACCTCGCCTTCGGCGAGTGACGGCGGCCTTGTCTAGGCAAGGCCAGGTGGCCGGCCATGGCCGGTGGCCAATGTCCAATCATCGACCAAAAGTAGAAGAAGAAGAAATAAAAGAAAAAAAGAAAAGAAGGAAAAAAAGAAAAAAAGCAGAAAAAATATTTTAAAAAATCGAAATATACACATGGAAATGCCACGTAGACTGGTTTTTTTAAAAAAAATCCAACTCAGATTAAAATTTTAATTATAAAAGTCACGTATTAATTTGGCTGGAATTTCTCGCCATTGGCACTTAAGTGATCGTTTTTCCACCGATTTGGTACATAAGTGAGCAGGCGAAAACTTTTGGCACTAAAGTCAGTGCCGTACATAAGTTTTGACACTTATAGTGTTTTTCTCTAAAAAAAAACATATACCCGTCAAACAAATGTTGAGGAAAATCATTTTATCGGCAATGCCTCCGAACATTAAAGACGGGTAATATTGTATCATTCCCAATTTTCACCCTAGCGGATTTATTCTGACATGTCGTTTTCTTTTATATAGGTTGGATTTGAGCAAAATAGATATCCGCCAAGCAAGCATGCGAGGGCAACACATGTTGAATTCACCCAACTTAATCAGCAAAAGAACACTACAAGTGCCATAACTTGTGTACGGCGCTCACTTTGGTGCCACAACTTTTTTTTGGATCACTTTAGTGCTAAAATTTTTTAAAAACGATCACTTAAGTGCTAAAATTTTTGAAAAACGATTACTTAAGTGCCAACTCCGGTGCCGTACACAATTTTTCGACGGAAATCCGACGTGGTAATTTTTTTATTAATTTCTGAAGCTGACGTGGCTCGCCGGAGTCTCGCCGGAGATTGGCACTTAAGTAATCGTTTTTCAAAAATTTTAGCACTTAAATGATCGTTTTTAAAAAATTTTAGCACTTAAATGATCGTTTTTAAAAAAATTTAGCACTTAAGTGATCGTTTTTCAAAAAATTTAGCACTGAAGTGATCCAAAAAAAAGTTATGACACTTAAGTGATCGTTTTTCCTCCGACTTGGCACCAAAGTGATCCGAAAAAAATTTATGGCACTAAAGTGAGCGCCGTACACAAGTTATGGCACTTATAGTGTCCTTTTGCCCAACTTAATCCCAGGTGTATATTAGACCATTGTGGTAGCACCTCTCGCAAAGAAAACTTGGTATTCGATTTAGCATAAAAGGATGTGTCGTTCCTGAGCTGGTTTAATCAAATGAAAAAAAGGAGCACCCCATGGACACCACCAGTGCCTCGGTTTGGTGGCAAGGGGAATGAAAGGTCCGAGACGCAATCTGGGTTCGATCCCAAAAAAAAAAGTGTAATAAAAAAAATATTTTTGTTTGCATCCCTTATTTTTGCGAGAAGAGGAAAGTACTTGACCAAACGAGATAAAAGTAAGCGATTTAGCACAACAATGGTCTCGAGAACCCAAATTGCTCAAATGCCTACCAAAGTTCGAAAGAAATTGACCCAAAGAGTGTAGAACCTCATACGCATGTCAAGCCTAGGGGCTACAGGTCCATTCAGTCATTTGTCACCAAAAGGCGACTTCAAGTGAAGGGTAATGTTGTATCGTTTCCGATCTTTCAATTCCCGAGGATTCATGCACTAACATATTCCTTCCTATTCTTTACAAGATCGCCTAATCACCACAATACAGGATTTGCATAAAAGGCATTGTCATGGACCCAAAAGAAGGATAAAACCGTATCGGTTCCAATTTATCGCTTTTGACATCATTGTTGACACAATTTCCTTTCCTTTGATAGGGTAAAGAATAATCACTGGAGGAACAAACACAAGGGATCAATTGGCCAACGCGGAGCAGGTGGATTCTCGTGGAAGCTTGAAGCATCCCAAAGAGCCAAAGGGAGCACTAAACATTTGTCGATTCCGTGATGGATTGAGCCTCCTCTCCTGCAAGAAAGTCGGGGGCAAGTCGGAAAAAAGATTGCCCTATCGTGAGAGCCAAATGACACTACAATGCCGAGATTTTTCAAACAAAAAGCATTTGAGAGATAATTCAGCCGAAACAGAGATAGAGCATGAAGGAACACAAGGTTTCAAGATATACCCGGACAAGATATGATGGAGCAATGCTACCCGACTTAGCATAAAAGACTTTGGAGCAATATTGACCATGGAGGCAATACCCTGCACCAAGAGAGCAAACGATGAAGGGAAGTGGATCATAGGGGCAGCCCCTCTCGTCGATGAATCATGATAAGACATCCAATTTAGTACCAAAGGGTGCATCGTTCCTAAATTAGTGCAATTCATTTTTAGAATGAAAGTAACATGCCTTATGTCTTGTAGACGGAGGAGCACATCGACCACAGGAACGACACTTCCAACTAAGAAGCATGGAAATAAATGGGGGAAAGCATCCATGGGACAATGCCCTCAAATGTTGAAATAGGAAGTATTCCTCTCCTTTCATTTTTGACATTCGCTTAGATTTAGTGAATTCTAAAACATTGGAATGGCCTTTTGGGACAATATCTTCGATAGATAAATAAAAAATGCATCTAATGATCCATGCTTAATTTGTTCAAATTCCTCATCGGCTAAAAGTCTCTTTGAAAGGGACATTTGTCAAGAAAAATGATTGAACTTTGTGAATTGCAAAATGTTGTAAAGAGACGTTCTTTAAAGAACGAGGTTAAAGTAGGAGCGCTATTTACAGCAATCCGAGTCATGCCACTTAGTTCACATCATACATTCCCTATACACATTTTATATCGCAAGCACATGTGTATTCTCTTACAAATGCTGAGGAGCCAAGAGTGAAGAAGCCCAATAAAAATGCCAAACGTTTAAGTGGCAATTCCCTCAAATGTCGAAATAATCCATTTGATCGTTTTGGCATCTCATGATGAGACAAATGAAAGGTAACACTATATCCATTCCAATTTACCATACATGATCTCGTTCTTGACATGTTTTATCCCCATTCTTGATAGGAGTTGTCAAATACCCAAGAAGGCAAATTCAAATGAGGATAAATTGTATCGTTTTCAATTGTCCATTTTAATACCATTTTTGACATGATTCTCTTTTCCTTTGATAGGAGGCGTCAAAGACCCAAAGGACAAATGCAAGTGAAGGGTAATAACGTATCGTTTCCAATTTTTCAATGTATAAAAGATTCATGTACTAACACATTCTTTCTTATTCTTTACAGGTTTACCAAGTCGCTGTGCTACAGGTAAGTACCCTTCTTCCAAATTTCAAATGGAAATCAAATGGAGAATTTTCATTACAATGAAAGAGTTTTTGATGTTTTTATGAAAGCAAGCACAAAAGTGGAAAATGAGAAAAAAAAGTATAAAAATGGAAATTGATGAAACCAGCTTTTCACAAAAATTTTCAATATCTTTTATCTAGATTGTCTCTATGCTTGATGGATCAATCATTTTGAATCAATATTCCCTGTGGAGATTAATCAACTCTGAGTATCTCAACTGAATGAAAGGGAGATGTTAATCATGCCAAGTGAGAAATGCTTAGGATGAGGAAAGGCAAGCTATTTCTAAACACGTCCTATAAACACTTCGGGAGTAGAACGAAAAAGAGAAACTCGTGTTGTTTAAGGACAAGAGATTCATTCGCAAGTGGTACATGGATCAAAATGAAAAGAGGCATTTCCTTCTTCTATCCTATACATTACAGGTGACCATAGTTGACCCATTTGAGCTATTAAATATGAAGAGTTTGCAAAATACCCCTGTCAAGAACCATCTCACAATGAGGCAAATATGGAGGTTTCGCTTGATGTTATATGGTGAAAAGATGAGAAAGATATCTTTGCTTTCACTTTTGTCAATTTTTTTGTGGTAACTTCAGGTGAGTCTTCATGGAAGCTTGAAACATCCCAAAATGAAGAAAAACATTTCTTTCTCTACCCAAACACTCATATCCTTTGCTTAGCCAAGTTGAGCCTCACACTGGGGCAAGGCATATGATTTACCCAAGAAAATAGTGCTTATGTGACGATGTATAGAATGTCTTGAAAGTCCAAAGAGCTCAAAAATAAAAAGGTTCAGAAGAACAAAATTCAAATGAAAACTAGGAGGCATGACAAAGTAGTGTACCTGATAAAAGCAAGACCAATATCCATGAAAAGGGAAAAAATGTCACTTCAAGAGAAAAGTTCTCATGTGAAAAAGAAAATGTCAAAAGCGAAATGCTTACATGAAAAAAACAAATAAAAATATCATTGCAAACGCAAAGGCCATTAGAGAAAAGAGTAAAGCTCTTATGTCGAAATGATTAGTCAATGGACTTGCGAGACAAGTTAGATTTCAAAAGTCAAGTACCTCCAAAAAGATTGGATGATAAGGTAATGATGGCATGATAATCACCAACTCTTAAATCTCTTTTGAAAAGCTTTAGCCTTTTGAGCCTTTCACCAAACCAAATGTTACAATCCTTTCCAAAGTTTCTTCCGATTGGGATGATTCAAGTAGAATATGGACTTTCGAAGAAGCAACCGCTTGAAGAAGTGGGGCCAATGTTGTCTTTATCATCTTCAGGTTTCTTGACTTATAAATCTAGCGAAGATGTTGACTGATAATTATTTCATTTCTTAGCCGATAGTGCTTATTCATTGTTGAAATCATGACCAAACCTACATAACGGTCCTTCAAAAGACCTCTTAGATTGGTCAATGTATACTTATCGCGAATGATTCTCAAAACCTTCGACAATAGTAATGGGAGGTATATTGAGAGATAAAACTATTTCCCATATTGATGGATGGGATCAAACAGCTTTCTTAAGAGTATGTAAAAAGCCCTTTTCGACTAAGGAGTCCTTGTTTGGCATATTTAATGAGCTCTTTTCATGAGCTAAGGTCTTTTTGACAAAAATTTGCCTCCTAAGGAAGTTGGATGATTAATGACATTTTTCAAGCCTGATAGCAAATTTTGTGATATTGAATGATGTTGAATATTTTCCAACCGATTGAAACCAACTTGAATTGCTCATGCAATCAACACTTTCTCGGTGATGATATTGTTTAGATAATGTCTCTCATGACATGTATTCAAATGACAATGATTTTGCCTGGTATGCCTTCACTACTAGGGCACTTGTTTTAACACATTCCATTAAATGTGCAGTATCCATTTTGGAATCTTTTGATTGACAAGTACGGCAAGCTCGAACAGCCCAGAGCCATTCTTACTGATTTCAAAAAGTTTCTAGGTTTTCCCTCAAATCCTGATTTCAAAAGGTTTCGGATCTTCTCATCAACCTTGATTTCAAAAAGCTTTTGGGTCTTTCCACAAACCCTGATTTCAAAAAGGCTATGGGTTTTCCCATAAACCGTGATTTCAAAAATGTTTCGAGTTTTTCCATAAATCTTGATTTCAAAAAGGTTCTGAGTCTTCCCATAAACCCTTATTTCAAAAGATTTCGGGTTTTCCCACAAATCATGATTTCAAAAGGTTTCTGGTCTTCCCATAAACCATGATTTCAAAGGCTCCGGGTCTTTTCCATAAACCTTGATTTCAAAGGTTCCAGGTCTTTCCATAAATCCTGATTTCAAAAAGGTTTCTGATCTTCTCATAAACCCTGATTTCAAAAAGATTCCGAATCTTCCCATAAACCTTGATTTCAAAAAAGTTTTGGGTTTTCCTATAAACCCTGATTTCAAAAAGTTCCGGGTCTTTCCATCAATCGTGAGTTCAAAAAGGCTTTGGGTCTTCCCATAAACACTAATTTCAAAAAGGTTCCCATAAACACTAATTTCAAAAAGGTTCCGGGTCTTCCCCTAAACCCTGATTTCAAAAAGTTCCAAGTCTTCCACAAACCCTAATTTTAAAAAGGTTTTGGGTCTTCCTATAAACCCTAATTTCAAAAGGTTCGGAGTTTTTCCATAAATCCTAATTTCAAAAAGGTTCCGGTCTTCCCATAAACCCAGATTTAAAAAGGTTCTGGGCCTTCCCACAAACCCTGATTTAAAAGGTTCTGGGTTTTCCCTCAAGCCCTAATTTCAAAAAGGTTTTGGGTCTTCCCACAAACCCTAATTTCAAAAGGTTCCAAGTTTTCCTATAACTGATTTCAAAAAGGTACAAACCCTGATTTAAACGGCTCTGGGTCTTCCCATAAACCCTGATTTCAAAACGGTTCCGGGTCTTCCCATAAAACCATAATTTCAAAAAGGTTCTAGGTCTTTCCATAAATTCTGACTTCAAAACAGTTCTATGTCTTCCCATAAATCCTGATTTTAAAACGGTTCCGGGTCTTTCCATCAACCCTAATTTCAAAAAGATTCCGAATCTTTCCACAAACCTTGATTTTAAAAAAATTCCGGGTCTTTCCATAAACTCAGATTTCAAAAAAGTTCCAGGTCTTTCCACTAATGGTAGATTCAAATTCCGAAGAAGAAATATAGGTAAATCATCTTGAGCTCCCTGATGAAGTAGTTGATTATATTGTGACTTATGTTTTGAATATAAATCTGCTCTTAAGAAAATCATGGAGTTGAAGGAGAATGTGAAGTTAAGGCCATAGGATCTTTCCAAAGAAGAAAAGATTGATGTTTTAAACAAGAAAGTTTTGGAAATCAAGGAAAGACGAGATTTTCTTGAAAAGGAAAATGATTCTCTCTAAAAGGTGATTTCAAATGTCTCCAAGGGATTTTCTCTTGATTCAAAAACCAGGCAATATATTCTTTCCATGCAAGTTCCGCCTTACAACAAATCCGGACTTGGTTTTGAAAAGGAAACTGCTATCAAAAATGATTTTCCAAAGGTTTAGGAAAGATTAATGTGCCTTCATTCAAACATTGCTTACAAGTCATTTTAGAAAGCAATTTACAAAACCTATTGGTCGAGACTCCTTAAGTGTTCAAATTGTGGGGATTCAAAATATTTTAAACAAGAATGCCCAAAATTTTGGAGACCAACCCAAAGGTTTATCTTGAGAATGGAAGAACCTTATAATGTGAAAGGACCCAAGCAAATTTGGGTACAAAAAAACAAAGCATGATCTTGCTTCTATAGTGTAGGTACCAAAGAAGAAGAGCAAATGGTACTTGAATAGTGGATGCTCAAGACATATGATCGGAGATCTAAGTAAATTCACTAATCTCACCAAATTTAGTGCAGGAAATGTATCATTTGGAGGCAACAAGGATAGGAAAGTCATCGACAAAGGAACTATCAAAGTAGGATGTCTAACCATCAATGACGTCTCCTTCGTCAAAGGATTTAACTAGAGGTACCGAATGGGCGCTAATTATGCTATTAGCGCAATCAAGTTCCTAAGCGTAGTAATCTTTACTCGCATAGAAGCGAGACAAAATTTATGTGTCTCGTTTGGTTTCTAACCGACCCAAAAAGGCTAGTTGCGACTCTCATCTCACATAGAATTATTTAGGCCAAATCAAGACTTAAAATGAAATCTAACGGCACACGAGATAAGAGCTTGGGAGAGCCAGTGCCTCATTGAGCGCCGGTGGCCCACCTTTTGGGCATTACCTCTAAACTCTCTTTTTTCCCCGATCGCATGCGGAAATGTTGGGTCACAATAGATCAAAATTCCGACTCAAAATTATATATCTTTAAATATTTATAATTTCTACTGCACAAAGAGTAATTTAGGTATTTTACCGAATCTTACGGTGCAATTTGATTATTGATTCATATATTTAATATTTTGATTCACGATATGTAGCTCAATTTAAATGCAAAAGATATGACATAGAACGTACAAATGATTATTGAGCTATTCAGAACTACCATAAAAGTTATTTATTAAGGATCATTTGCTCAATTTCTTTTTCACAAAATCGAAATTAGATTGTGTAACGGTTCCCTAATGGCATTTGAACAAGCATAAAAGAAAAAGTTGTCTCCGTTTTCTCTCCTTTAATTAATGAACAATGCTAGCATAAAAGTCACCGTTACTATTGGAAGTAATGGTGGCATGTGGGCCAGGCGTTGTAATGGAAAGAAAAGGCCTACTGCCCATTGTGAATGAAGTCTCAATTTTTGTTGGACAATATGTTATAGTTTCGCGAACATGTTTTATGCATTAGATGTGCTCGCGTGACAATGACATATAGAGAAGCATGTTAATCATACAATGAGAATTTTCAAATTTCGAATGAAAAATTGGTTGTAATGCATATCAAGCATACAATGAATGTGAATATGTGAATTTTAGGCACAAATTCCTTTTACACAACATGTATAAGAACTTTTGCATAAAACTATTCTGGTGAAACAAAGTAATCACAGTCATGTTACCCGCATGATAGAGAAGTAACCAATCATAAAAATATTTTGCAAAATATGCATCAGAGCAAATTTTGCATTTAAAATTGATAATTCTCAATTTATGATTGACTTGCTCCTTTATGTGTCATTGTCACGCGAGTGCTTTCCGATGGATAAAACATGTTCGTGAAACTATCAGACATTGACCGGGTAGTTCCCTTTTTCTCTCAATTACAAATTGTGGCCCACATGCCACCGTTACTTGCAGTAATAACATGAATGTTACTTAAGTTTTTTCCCATACATAATATTTTATACCTGACTTGTAGATCATCTTATGTGGCAATTCATAGCTCAAAGTAAAAAAGAAGAAAAAAACGTAAAATATCATTGGGGCAAGCTGGCGAGATCTGATATGCTCCATTCTCCATCCTTAATTAGCTTAATGATGGTGATATCGGAGCAATGTATGCTATGATGATGAAGACATTAGCTATGCACATATTTATTTGTTCTTTATTAGTAACTAGATGTTTAGGAAATATTTGGAGCAAGACATATGTTAAGATGAATAACAAATTGCTGGCCAGAACTACTCTAACAGTTCATTGCAAATCCAAAAACGATGATCTTGGAATACATTATATTTCGAAGAGCTGGGGATTCTCATTCATACCCCATTTCTTCAGTGTAACATTGTTCTTTTGCAGCTTTGCATGGCCTGGTCAATTTCAGTGGTTTGATATATATGTGCAAAGTAGGGACGAGGGAGAATGCACCCACTGTGTTTGGGAGATCTCGCCCCATGGTCCTTGTAGGATGAGTGCATGGACTGGAAAATTTGATGCATGTTATCGGTGGAATCCTCCTTCACAGTTAAGGGAAAAACCTCTTATGTGAATGTATGATGGAGAAGGATGATGGGTGACCTCATAGATCACGATTTAGATGATATAAGAATCATCTTTGTTATTTTTTAAATAAATATACACTTTCGACCAAAAAAAATATACCCGCAAATGTGAATGTTTCTCTTCTAATATATTCATCATTTTGATTTGGATTTGCATTTCTTTCTTTATAGTGTTGTCTCTTCATTTTAACATTTTATTTGTACTTATTTCTTGCATTGTTTGCTATTGCTATCAAAATGTTTCAATGTAAATCATTTTTAATTAAAAACGGTTAATATTTGTGAAGCCGTATTGGTTTCGAATTATAATGTTGGGGTCGTATCAAGGATTAACACCCTTGAGTTCATAAGTACATTAAACTAAATTCATTTTGAAAATCCAGCAAAATATTAGAGCACAGAATCGATTTGAGACATTTTCTAGTTGATGGTACTTTTGGGCGTTGATCTAGTAGTAGCCCTTAAAGCAATTTGGCAACGAGAGATTTGCAATGGCCAGTTCAAGCGTAGGCCATGTGAGAGGAACAATTACATTCTTAACTTTGACTTCAAATAATGTTCCCACGCAACCCGAAGAAGATGAAGATTATAGGCTATATTTGTTGGAATTGAAAACTATGTGTTGTAAAATAATGCACAAACTATTCGGATCTTGTAATTAGATTAACACGAAATCGCTAGAGAAATAAATGAGGGAAAATAAAGAACACTAAAGATTTATGTGGTTCACTCAGTATCTACTTTATGGGGAGAGCCAACAACAAATAATCCAATAATAATTGAAAAACCAGAGTTACAATCGTTCATATGCTCAAGTGTTTCCCACAAATAGATTATAACAAAACCCACAATGTTTACAAACAAACAAGTCAATTGAATGTATAACTTATAGCACAAATCTCCATGTTCAAAGATGTTCATGCAGCCAAGAGAGAACTTCTCTGTGTGTCTCTTTGGTACTTCAAGTCGCAGCCCGAGATCTCAACAAAACCCATGAGGTCCACGTCCTTTAGTTTGCAGCTCGAAAGGTGTTGACACCTAAATTTTGATACACAATTTAGGAATAATTGCATGAAAAATTAGAAATTAATATTTAACCCCTAAACAAAAAATATTAAAATTACATGGCATAGCCTATAGTTATTAGGAGCATACATCATATAGTTTAATTCATTCATTGCATTGGACCAGCGGCAGATAGGTCTAAAGGATGACTCTGAACAAATTGGATTGAACTTGCGTAGAGTGAAAATGTGAGGTTTTGGTATGACCGAATTTTGATCATGGGAACAAGGATGAAAATAGATTTGGTTTGTCTAGCACGTGCAAGCTGTGATTAATATTGGGATTGTGTATGAGCTCGGTCTGGACATGTTTCGAAGGAGAGAATTCAGGGATAGCATATATTTTGTTTTACAATAAGAAGGAAAGTGATATAAAAGACATTAGCATAAAGAAAAAGATCTGAGCACAAGATAACAATATTCATGTGGAAAAGGGCATAACATATTGAAATGTCTTCCTGGAAGTCCAACTTCCTTAGAGAAATACACGTGAAAGAGTGGACAAAGCTGGAATTCAAACAAGATGGGAAAGAAATATTGAACAAGGAAGAGGTTGCACGTGGAGACATATACTTGATCTTATTATATCTTGACTGAGAGCACGTGGATTTGCAATATATGAGGGGAAGAAAGATAAAAGAGAGAGAGAGAGAGAGACTGAGCGTAAAAAAAAAATATACCTCCCCCTTAGGAAGAGAAATTCTGTCAACGAAGAAAAGAGGAAAGAAATTTTGTTTCTTTCATGGTGAGTTCTGTGCCTTTGCATATAAGGTAAAAGAGAGAAAGAGTCGTCTTCCCCCTCGGCCCTGCGAGCTTGACATCAACCCCGACGTTGTCAAGCCTGAGCTGCCCCTGTCCATGACGACGAATCCAGCCACCTCGAGTCGCCGTGCCTGCGGCCTCGACGAACCAACTGATCCGAGCTTGTCCGATGTGGTGCTGCTCCTCCGTGAAGACCTTACTGCTGCTGTGCCCAGCTATAAAGACGACAGTGCTGCTCCTGCTGCTGATTTGCCTCTGCACCGAAGCCTGAGACGTTGCTCCGCTCCTGTTGTGGTGTTGCGATTCCTCTCAACGAAGCTACTGTCGTCCCAAGCTCACTGGTGTTTCTGCTCAATCTTGACAAAATTTCTGGAATGCTGAGAAGGGAGCTAGACCATCTTGGGGGTGGCAAACTATACTTATGGGAAGAGATAACATTTCCCCTCATAAAATGTGGTCAATAGGGAATGGTGAGAACATTAAAATCAGGGAGGACAAATGGCTAAAAAGAGGAATTTTGGGGAGTCCTGCCACTAGAAATGAACCAAAAACAGTTGCTGAACTGATCATCAGGGAAGAGAACTGCTGGAATGAACCATTGCTAAGAAGCCTCTTCGAGGATCAAAAGGTTTCAGAAATTCTCACAATCCCAATAAGGTCTCAGTTAGTATAAGATAAGCTAGTCTGGACGGGAGCAAAATCTACTACCTACTCAGTTAAAAGTGGGTATCACAGAATTAGAGAGAGAGAAGATAAAACCAATTCTAAATCAAGCATCCTCCTCGTTTCAGCCCCCTCGCGTTCTATGGAGTAAACTATGGGGAATGCAAACTACTCCTAAAGTGCAAATTTTTCTCTGGAATGTATGCCAAAATGCATTAGCCACAAAGGAGAACCTCTACAAAAGGAGAATCATACCTGACCCTGCCAGTTCGATCTGCAAAAGAGAAGTGGAAACCACGGAACACTTGTTCCGTCTCTGCCCATGGACACAAGAGGTTTGGTCTAACCCTGCATTACAAATCCAGATCACTAGTAAAGGTTTAGCCAGAATTGATGCGTGGCTCTTCCAACATAGTAATGGAATAACAAACTCCCCTCGAATTGAATTAATTGCATCTATTTTCTGGGCCATTTGGAAGACACGAAATTGCTATGTCTTTCGGCATAAGGATCCTGACCCAGGCGAAACACTAGCCTCTGCTTTTCTCATAGTAAGCACTGTGAAGAATTGGAGCCAGAAAAAGAAAATCTCAAGGAATGATACAAGCCCAGTGAGTGAACCCCAAATTCCTCTCAGTTTTGGATCCCACCGAAACATGGAACCCTGGAGATTAATTTTGATGGATCGTTGTTACCCGGAGAGATGGAAGGATCCATAGCGGCTGTCTGTCGTGACTCGTCGGGACTCCTCATCGACGGTTTTGCAAGGACGGTTCGAGCTTCTTCGGCCGCGCAGACGGAAACCCTAGCTCTGCTCCTCTCTCTTCAATACTTCCAGTCCCGAAAGAACGAAGAAGCTGTGTTTGGAGGAGAGATAACTTTGATCTGAGAAGAGCAGTGCAGTTAAAGAGCTAAGATCAGTTCACTTGGGAAGTTAAGGTGCTGCATGAAAACCATTCTGGTTCTGTCCAGAACTGATTTTTTGTTCCCAGAATCAGTTTTGGACCAGAAACCCGTTTGGTAACGCAATTTCATTTTTCTATTTCCGGGACAAGTTTGCTTCCAAAACTGATTCTGAAACCAGAAATGAGAACCAAAAAAAAGTTGGTTTTTCATTTCTGGAACAAAAGTGAGAACCATTTTTGAGGAATTCATTTTCTTCAACACACATATTCATATGGAAGTCACGATTTTTTAGGTGAGAAAAAAAAGCAAAAAATCAAAAATTTCAAAATTTAACAGAATGGTTTAGAATCCGTGACTACCCACTTTCAATGAAATTTAAATTTTTTTAGGTACCGAAAAAAATAAATATAAATAAATATAAATAAAAAATTTCAAAATTTCACAAAATAGCTTAGAAAACCTATGGCCACCCACTTTGAGCAAAATTTAATTTTTTTAGTTGCCAAAAAAAATAAAAAATTATAAAAAATTATAAAATTTAAAAAATTCACAGAATATCTTAGAATGCCCGTAACCACTCAATTTGAGCAAAATTTTATTTTTTTAGGTGCCGAAAAAAATAAAAAAAAGTAAAAAATCAAAATTTTCAAAACTTCACAGAATGGCTTAGAATACTTGTGGCCATCCACTTTGAGTGAAATTTTAATTTTTTTAGGTGCCGAAAAAAATAATAAAAAATAAAAAATTTCAAAACTTCACAGAATAGCTTAAAATACTTGTGGCCACTCACTTTAAGCGAAATTTAAATTTTTTTATGTGCCGAAAAAAATAAAAAATAATAAAAAATAAAAAACTTCACATAATTGCTTAGAATACCTGTGGCCACCCACTTTGAGTAAAATTTAATTTTTTTAGGTGTCGAAAAAAATAAAAATAAGCAAAAAAGAAAAATTTTCAAAACTTCACAGAGTGGCTTAGAATACATGTGGCCGTCCACTTTGAGTGAAATTTAATTTTCTTTAGGAACCAAAAAAAATAAAAAAAATCAAAATTACCATTTGGGCATCTAAAAAAAATTAAATTTTACTCAAAGTGGGTGGCTAGAGGTATTGTAAGTCATTCTGTGAAGTTTTGAAATTTTTGATTTTTTGATTTTTTTGGGCACAAAAAAAATTTAAATTTCACTAAAAGTGGGTGACCACAGGTATTCTAAGCAATTCTGTGAAGTTTTGAAATTTTTGATTTCTTGATTTTTTTTGAAAAAATTCAACAAATTTCCTATTTTCCTGAAATCTAAATTTTTTTATTTTCTCGACATTTTGATGATTTTTTCTGGAATTTTTCAATTTTTTGGGATTTTCTGAATTTTTTTAAAGATTTTTATGAATTTTTCGGATTTTTTTATTATTTTTATTCGATTTCTAAAAAAATGGATTTTTGCTCTTGGAAATAGAATTTTCTGTTGTTTATTAAACGGGTTTTTATTTCAGGAAATAGAAATTTTGTGCTGTTATCAAACGGGTTTCTGTTCTAGAAATAGAAATTTTTTGTCATTATCAAACGGGTTTTTTTTCTCAGAAACTCATCCAGGAACCAGAAATAGAAAAATCTATTTCTGGTTTAGGAACTCATTCCGGAACAGAATGGTTATCATTCGCTACCTAAGAGTTCTCATCACTGCGTGTAGCGAACTGTCATCCCAATTTTCGAAAATCCGGATAGGTCATTGTCTCAGAGAAGCCAATTCAATTGCGGATTGGGCTGCTAAAGCCCATAGGAAAAACGCTTTGCCAAGTTACTGGTTATCTTCCCCCTCAGGTCCTTCTGAATCTTTTATGTAATGATGCCCACTCTATGGGATCTCCTCTTTCCAAATATTATAAATAAAGAATTATTTCGACCAAAAAAAAAAATTCTTCCTCAATCCATACCTCGCATAACACGAGATCATTTTTAAGTTTTCATCAATTAGGAGTCGCCACCAACCTTTTTAAGTCTTCATGAACCTAGACATCGCTGGTATACCAAATCGAAAGGCGGGACTTTTGTTTCGATTTCTACGAAACCAGCGATGTCTAGGTTCGGAGACTATATTACATTAATGTTTCTACTAACGTCCATTCGGTACCGCTAAACTTAATTTGATTGTTATCTAAGTGGCCATGCATTTGTTTTTATCTTTTTCATGTCAAAATCATAATCTACTAATGATCAAGCATCTTGTTTTTGTGTTTTTCCATTTAAGATTCTAAACTAAACCTATCTTAGAGTAGAAAAGAAATTAACAAACAATGTATTGAAAAGCAGTGCAAAAAGTAAACACCAAATGTATTGAAAAGACAGCTAATCTAAGAGCAAGGAAAGAAAACCCGCAACTCGTCGAGTGTTTATTACATACGAGTTTGAAAACCCGAGACATGATCAAGTAACATGAATAGTACAAAATGAGATCGGATTGGACATTGGTCTTTTGTCGCTATCTTCGAAGCTTTTGGCCACCTTCTCCATGAACCGCCTCATGGGTGTCGGTTTCACATTTGAACCATACATTTCATATGCATGTAATCAACCAATGCACGACAAAGACATCCAATTCACCAATAAAAAAAAAGGGGCCTCAGGATTGGCCTTTGTATTTCGTGCATTTCAATCAGACCCAGTCCTAATGACTAAGATTGATTAACAATTAATGATAACCGGCCACTATTTGCAATTCACAAAACGGCGGTCAATATCACTTAACCCCTAAAATTAGTTTTAAGTGTCTACCATAGGCTACCCACCGAACATGCATCGAGCCTAAGCATTCATCTAGCAAACACATGCATAGACAAGGAATTAAACATGCACTTAGGCCAAATGGCCTTATTTCTCAATCAATCACTCAAAGAGAAGTGAGCCTATTGAGGATCACTCATTCAATTGAAATTGACAAATTCAAGAAGGTTCTATTCGATTCTAATTAGCTTACCAAAAGAAGTCCGAAAGAAATGAATTAGGCATCATCAGAAAACTTAAGATGTGAGGATCAAGTTCATGAAGACCATTTTGACTGGTTCTTACCCGATTTTCTCCGAAAATAAGGATTTAACCTGGATGTACCAGACCTGACCCGGTTTTGGTCCGAAATTTGAAAAAAGGATGGCAAAATAGCTAATGTTATTCAAAACATGCGAAATTTTACAGATAGTTAGGAAAACGGGTGATGGATGACTTTTATGTTATGAGTTTTTGCTAAAAACCCCCTAATTTTTTCCAGTAAGTCGATTTTCACCCAAAACTCAGTTGCAAACAGTTTTTCAAGGCTGGATTGACCTTATCCGAAACTTTTATGAAATTGACCCCCCAAACGTTGTGATTAGGTCCTCGAACTTTTCATATTTCAAATCAAGATCCCAATGAACAACTTTGAAGTTTTGAGTTTTCGCAAAAAGGACCTCAAATCTATCAAAATTGCAAAAACACATTTTGATGTTCAAAGGAATGAATTTCCGGATCTAAACACAGAATCCAATGAACAAATTGATCAAACCTTTGAACATCCATACAACCTTCAATTTCGATAAAATTGAAATCATTGAAAAGCTTAGAATCTTAGTGAAAACTTTGGTGAAGAACACTTTTCGAAATCTTGAAAAAAAAATTCATAAAAATCGAAGAACAAGCAAAGGTCAGTCGAAAATCAATTTTCACAGAACAGAAAAAGTTTGAACATCGATCGTGCTGACCAAATCAACATGAAATTTTCTGAAATTTTTATGCTAGTAATATCAAGATGTCCGTTACAACTTTCATGAATGAAGTTTTCGCAAAAAAAGAACACAAAAAATAATAAAAATCATTAAACCGAGTGAGGTCAATAAGGAAGCATATGAACAGAATAGAAAACCGATATTCCAGATTCTGATGTGAAGTTCTAACAACGCTTTAACACAGTAAATCCATTCATGACACACTATATATTTAATCGAAGCTTATAATGTGCTCTTCAAATCTCTAGGGAAGTGTTTTTTTTCAAATTTCATCATCTTCGAACTCAAATCAGCAGTAGAAGGTCCCTGACTCGGTGTTGCACGAAAGTTACAAAACATGAAATCAATGTTCCAAACATTCATTGAACGATTCCTATGCATAGATCAATCAACATACAACATTCTACACATTCAAACAGCAAGCATATCCTCATATTTGGCCTGGATTCACTTCATACGTGCATATAACCACTTCATTTCATCATCTAGTCATGAACTCGGTTTAGAATTACATACCTTGTGTGATCATTTCAACAAGCTCGTATGAGCTATTCGGCGACCACTCAGCTTCGATATGGCACCAAGGATAGCTCTCCGATGCCTAGATCATGATACAAGAACCTCAGTGTGAGAAGATGACTCGATGAAATAGAACGAACAAGAAGTAACAACGATTGAAATCAAGCAAAGCAAGGTGATTCCAGTGGCTGTTTTGATGAAGGCCAGCCACCACAGCCTCGTGTTGATGCTGAGGAGGTCAACTACAAGGCTCGGGACACCGTCGAAGGCTGCCGGACCACCAGATCAGCAGCTAGAAATCGGTTGGACAGCAGGGTGGCTTAGATGCTAGTGAGGAAGTTAAGAGGAGTATAGGCTTCAATCGGGGAGCTTCAACCTTGGTCGCAACCTGTGAGGGACTCTAAGGAGCGTCGGTGAGGCAATGACCGCTGGAGGAAGGCCGACGAGTGGCCAGTTTGGGCAGAGAGGGCTAGTCGAGAGAGAGCTACAGAGAGATGAGAGAGTTTTTGTTTTAGAGAGAGAATTTTCAAATTTTGAAATGGCTAGCCCCCAAAAATTTGGACGGAAAAAGGCTTATATATTCACTTGAGTTCAAATCTTGGCCCTGAGATTGATCTAATGGCTTATATTGCTTCCTTAATGGCTAAGGCTATCTCCCATTGGTTGAATTTAGATCACTTGTATAGATGACATGGCATAATAGATAGTTAGGATGTGCTCTTGATGGATGGCTAAGATAATTTGCTTAACTATTAAGGAAATGCTCCTATTGGCCCAAATTGGATGACATGGATCAATGACATAGCATACAAGGGCATTTTGGTAACTTTTCAAGGGGCATTTTGGTAATTGTTGGGCATAAAGGGGAAGGGCTTGGCCAGCCAAGGCTTGGGGTGGCTGTTGGTGATTGGAAATGGCTGTTTTCTAGCCATTCTAGCCGGTTGGGTGACTCACACTGGTTGGGCAAGTTCAAACCGGCTTGGGTCAGTTTGGCCGGTTCAATTGTCAATTAATTTGTGCAATTTAGTCCAATTTTCTCTCTTGGCGACCTAATTGCAAAGAATTTCTAACCAATTATCAAAGGAATGGTAAAACAACTCAAATCCAATCGATTAAGATCAATCAAACTCATTTCCGACAACTCAATTAAATGAATTTGTTCAAATTACATCATGGGTAATGCCAATTTCATCTCAATTGACTTGTCTCATATAAATTGGGAATTTTCAATCAATCGATGCAATTTTTGTAATTTATATCTTCAGTTGATAAAATTGATTTCAATTGAACCCAATTGACTTGAAAAGTGATCAATTGATTCAATCAAATGGGTTTGAAACACTCCAATGTGCAATTGACTTCTAGATATTGGCTTGAACTAAACTCCAAAAGGAAATTAGAGCTTAATCATTAAATTGAAGCTCAATTCATCAAATTAAACCCTAGATGGGAGTGGGTCAAGTTGAATTGCATCAATTGGATCAATCTAGCTTGGTTTTACGGTCATTGGTTAGCTAAATTGATCGAATTGAGTTGAATTTATGTGAATTTTCCAAAATTGATTTTGGATTTGAGTTTTATGTAAGAAATCGGGCTCATCCGTGGCTTAATTGCACAAATCATGTAGAACTGACCGAAACCCTTCATTCAGGCTCAAATTGGGGGGTTTTCACCCTTGTCTTGGAATTCTAAAATTAGCTTGAAAATTGAATGTAAAATGACCTCTAGATCAAATGTCGTGAAGGAAACTATTCTAAAAAATTACTAGAAATGAAGTAATTTCATTTTTGGCTAATTTGAACCAAAATCTGCGAATTGGGGAAAAGTTGATTCTAAAATAATTTTTGTAAAATTGATGATGCTAAAGTGAAATTACTGTACAAAGGAGTTGATTTATAGGTTTTCAATTTTTCCAATTTTTTCGGACAAAGTTTGACCAAAAGTTAACATTTTAGTAATTAGTTACTAAAATGTCAATTAATGGGTCAAACTCTGAATTTTTTGAAAATTGACGATGCAAAAATGAAATTAGCATTATTTTGGGATTTTTCATGCAAACAATTAAATTTTGACTTTAGGTTGACTTTTCGATCAAAGTTTAACAAAAAGTCAATTGAAGAGTCAACTCTTTAACTTTTTGAGATTAAAGTGCAAAAAGCTAGAAAATGAGACTAATGCTAATTCAAATGCTAAATGATTCTTTTTGGTTGAGAAATGAGTTCTGTTGTGATCAGAAGCCCTATTCTCAAATTTTTTATCTTTATGACTCGTCGGTTAAAACTCAACTGTCAATATGATTGAATTTTGTATACATACTCAAACTCGAGATATAATTTAATACGATGCAATGCTTCTAAAAAAGAAGGGTATGGAACTAGAGGTGGCCACGGGCCGATTTGGCCCGGAACCAGAACCGACCCGTGGCCTACGGGCCCTGTTCCGGTTCCAAAAAATTTGGAACCGGCCCGGAACCGTTCCACAAAAAAAAAAAAAAGAAGAAAGCTGCACCAGCAACACAGCGGCACAGCCTGCAGGCTGCAGGTGCAGGCTCCGCCGGCCATAGCCGGGGCCGGCGGAGGTCGCCGGCCTCAAGCAAGGCCGCCCTCGCCGGCGTCGGGCAAGGGCCGCCCTCGCCTGGGCTGGGCTGGCGAGGCTCGACCTCGCCGGCGTCGGGCGAGGCCGACCTCGCCAGTTGCCGGCGAGGTCGAGCCCTCGCCCGATCTGGCGAGGCCGGCCTCGCCCAGCCCAGGCGAGGGCGGCCCTCGCCCGACGCCGACGAGGGCGGCCTCGCCTGAGGCCGACGACCTCCGCCGGCCCCGGCTATGGCCGGCGGAGGAAGAAAAAAAAAAAGAAAAAGTCTGAACCAGAACCGGCCCGGAACCGACAGGTTCATACTTGGCCACGAACCAGAACCGGTCGGTTCCGAACCGTGGCCACCACTATATGGAACTGCCATTATTGTAGGTAGAGTAAAAGGGATATAGCTCTTGGCTTTTTTTTTTTTTTGGTTCGAAAAGCGAAATGTTTCATTCATTAACCGAAAAAGGATAACATAAATTATGGATTTCTGAACATAAAAGATCACGTAACGGTAAAGGTGGTTCTACAAGCCAGTCATGCGGTAGGACTTTTCTGCGGTGAGACTTAGCTAACCAGTCTGCCACTTGGTTGGATTCGCGTGGGCTATAGATAAGTTGAACATACTTGGACCGGGCCAGCATCTCTTTGCATTCCTCCAAGATAGCCTGCAATTCCCATGGGCCTGTGGTCTGGCCCGCAGCAATATGCACAAGTGATAAGCTGTCAGAACTTAAGACCACGTGCAGATTAGATTTCCTCCACAGTTCGTGTTCTCTTCTCCACAGATCAGTTCCATCTTCCAAGTACAATAAAGCAGCTCGTGGTGCTAGGGTTTCAATTTCCAGTGCCGAAGAGGCAACCACACATTCGGCAAAGCCTCCAACTATTCTACCCATTGAGTCTCGGCAAATCCCAACAACTACCCCTTCCCTTTCTCCTTCGACGATCGACCCATCGATATTCAATTTAACGCTGCCTCTCTCTGGGGGGATCCACGAGATCGATGAGTTCCCCAGTCGCATTTCTCGGTTGTTCACTAGAGGGCTCCAATGCTTAAAGTTTTTGTCTATGGTGCATGCTTCGTCTACTATTGAGCTCGGGTTTGGATGGCGATTTTGAAAGACGACTGTTTCGGGCCAGCCAAATTTTCCACAATACCCCAGTGACCAGCTCTGATGAAGGCAAGTTAGTGTTCTGTGTGAAGATCTCCAACATCCACTTGTCAATTCTAGTAATTTCGTAGCTAGATATATGAATGTTGAGTCGGTAGTCTAACCATATTGTTTTTGTCCAATCGCAAAGCAAGAAAAGGTGTTCCACAGACTCGGGGGCTTGCTGACAGACTGGGCAGAGAGGATCAGGCGTAATCGTTCTCTTACACAGGTTCTCTCGAGTTGGTAAGCAATTCTGACACACACTCCAAATGAAAAACTTGATTTTTGGCATAGTATTGAGGTTCCAGATTTTTTGCCATAGGGATTTGGGGGTTTGGTATGAGGAGGAAGCCTGGTTGCGAGTTTGCTGGATTTCTATTGGGTGCATACCGGTATAGGCATCTTTCACAGTATATTTACTTGTTTTGTTCCCGGCCCACACAAGTACATCTTCTTTCGGGATAGAACTCAGTGGTATAGCAGTGATTTCCTCCACTAATTGCTCCTTGAAGAGGGAGTTCAGTTTCTTTTCATCGCAACATTGCTTGTTCTGTACAAATAGCTCCTCAACTCTTTGGGGGTCTCCTAAGTTAGCTGGCCCACTGATCAAACCCTGAGATAACCATCTATCTTCACGGATTCTGATTGATTTTCCATTGCCCACCGCCCACCTAATTGATGGTTGAATAGTGTCTCTCCCTATTAATGGACTTTGCCATCCCCAAGAGGGTCTAAGCCCTTTGTCGGCATTCCAAAAATTACCATTAGGGAAATAGAGCCCTTTGATGAGTTGACTCCATAAGGCTGAGGGGGATTGGATTAATCTCCAAGCCTGCTTACCCAGCATGGTTTTGTTGAAAGTTATGAGATCCTTGAATCCGAGGCCACCCTCTGTTTTCTTTAGCTTGAGTACCTCTCACTTCTTCCAATGAATGCCCATTTTTGATCCATTCTGTTTCCACCAAAAAGACGCTATTCTTTTCTCAATCACTCTACTTATCGATATGGGAATCTTGAAGATTGACATCGCATACTGGGGTATAGCTTGCACTACAGCTTTTATCAGAATTTCCTTTCCCGCCCTAGAAATAAGATTTTCCTTCCATCCTTCTAATTTCATGTTGACCCGAGCTAGTTTCCCAGAAAACATTTGCTTCTTTGATGTCTCCCAATATGAAGGAATGCCTAGGTACTTCCCTGTCTTGTCAATCACAGGAACTCTCAATTCCTCAGCCATATTTTTCCTCAAGCTAGGTGGGCAGCCATTATTAAAATAAATTCCTGATTTGTTCAAGTTTATGGCTTGACCTATTGCGAAGCAATATTGATTCAAAACCCCTGCTAGATTCTGGCATTCATTGATTTTCCCGTCTAGGAAAAAAATGGCATCATCAGCAAAGAGCAAGTGTGAGAGTGTTGGGCAAAAGCTGTTCAGTTTAATCCCTTTTATGTTGCCATCATCTGTGGCTTTGTGCAAAAGATAGGACAAGACATTAGCCATGATAATGAAGAGATATGGAGAAAGAGGGTCACCTTGTCTAATACCTCGAGATGGCTGGAAATATTGTTGGGATTCCCCATTAAATTTTACACTAAAGGTGACAGAAGATATGCAATTCATAATCAAATTCACCCATTTCTCACTGAAACCCATTTTTAGCATACACGCCCCGAAGAAATCCCACTCCACTCTATCATAAGCTTTTTGCATGTCAAGTTTCAAAATCGCCTAGAATTTTTTCTTTCTCTTCCTGATTCGCAATTGGTGCAGTACCTTCTGTACAATCAGTATATTATCTTGAATTTGACGTCCACTGATGAAGGCGCTTTGCTCCATTGTAATAATCCTAGGGAGCTAAGGCTTCAAGCGGTTTGCCAGCACTTTTGAAATAATTTTGTAACTGACATTGCATAGGCTTATGGGTCTATACTGGCTTATATCTTCTGGGTTTGGGACTTTGGGAATCAGGGTAATGAGGGTTTTGTTAAGCTCTATGTCAAGTGTTCCTAAATCAAAAAAATCCTGGACCATTTGCAAAATATCATATTGGAGAAGCTCCCAATGATGCTGGTAAAACTGGCCGTTGAGTCCGTCAGGTCCAGGGGCTTTTGTTGGGGCTATTTGAAAGACAGCATTTCTTACTTCCTCCATCATTATCAGTTCCAGTAAGGCATCATTTGTACTCCCCTGAATTATACATGGGCATTGGTCCAGAATAGGTTGGAAGTTTCTCGGTCCCGTGGTAGCATAGAGGGAGTTGTAAAACTCGGTGATATGATTTTTTATTTTCTCCTCCTCTCGGCACCAAGTAGACTCCTCAATTTTCAGCATGGAGATTTTGTTACGTTGCCTCCTTTGCACTGTGGTGGCGTGAAAAAACTTTGTGTTTTTATCTCCCCATTTTAGCCAATTTACACGAGATCTTAATCCCCAATACATCTCCGCTTGCCTCCATAGTTTTTCAATTTTCCCTTTGACATCTTGAATATCCTCTTTGGTGGATCCTCCCAGGCTTCTATTAGTGAGTTCCAATAGCTGTTCCTTAAGCCCTTCGATTTGGCGAAATGCATTGGAGAATTTCTGGCAACTCCATGTAGATAAGGCCTTGGTAACCTTTTCCAATCTGTTCACAATACCCCCTTGTTTGGACTTTGGGTCTAGCCAGGCTTTAGAGAAAATCTTGTCATAGTCCGTGTTTTCCACCCAATAAGCTTCAAATTTAAACTCTTTTTTCCGTGCTTTACGGTTAGGGTAGAGTGAAAGAAGAATAGGACAGTGATCGGAGCCAATAGCTGATAATGCAAAGGCTTCTGCATTTGGGAAGGACACTCTCCAGTCTAAGCTACTTAGTACTCGATCAAGCCTTTCTTTCACCAGCTCGTCCCCCTCTCTATTGTTGGACCAAGTAAATGCACACCCCTTGCTTTCTATATCCATAAGTGAACAATCATACAAAAATTCTGGCAAAACGACACTATAAGTGCCATAACTTGTGTACGGCGCTCACTTTAGTGCCATAACTTTTTTTCGGATCACTTTGATGTCAAGTCGGAGGAAAAACGATCACTTAAGTGTCATAACTTTTTTTTGGATCACTTCAGTGCTAAAATTTTTGAAAAACGATTACTTAAGTGCTAAAATTTTTGAAAAACGATCATTTAAGTGCTAAAATTTTAAAAAAATGATCACTTAAGTGCCAATCTCCAACGAGACTCCGGCGAGCCACGTCAGCTTCAGAAATTAATAAAAAAAATGCCACGTTAGATTTCCGGTGAAAAATTATGTATGGCACCGGAGTTGGCACTTAAGTGATTGTTTTTCAAAAATTTTAGCACTTAAGTGATTGTTTTTAAAAAATTTTAGCACTGAAGTGATCCAAACAAAAGTTATAACACTAAAATGAGCGCCGTACATAAGTTATGGCACTTGTAGTATTCTTTTGCCCAAAAATTCTCGGAAGGTTACTAACCTGTAGTAGTCTGCATCTCTCTTCCCCAATTTTTCCCAATTATATAAAATTTCGTTAAAATCACCCATGCACACCCAAGGGAGATGATTGGAGTAGTGAATAGCTCTTAGTTTTTGCCATAGTTGCAATCTCTCCTGAAAATTTGTAGGAGCATGCAGGAAAGCGATTCTCATAGTAGTCCCGCTTCTTGGATCTTTACATATGACATCAATAAACTCAGCTGAACTAGCTTCCACATTTGGGGAAATCTCATCATTCCATAACAGCGCTAAGCCCCCAGCATTGCCCACTGGATTCACAACCAAAAGATGCTGGAACTAGAGTCGCCTACGGATACGGTCCACCATCACCTCTTTATTTTTTGTTTCCATCAAAAACACCATAACGGGCTTTTCTTGAGCCACTATGGCTCTTAGTGACTGGAATGTCAGGGGAGTGTCCAACCCCTGACAATTCCAGCTCAAAAGCATCATTTAATCCCCGGTTGCTTATTAGGGCTAGGCACCACAGCCCATTCATGTCCTTCTTCAGCCATATGAACAGGAGTATCCAGTAATAAGGATTCATCTAGAGAATTTGAGCTTGTTCCTCCCATCTCATAAGGGTTCTGTCTCCTCGGTTTCTTGGTAGGAGGGATTTTTTTCCCCGCTTTTCCTTTCTTTCGCAGCTCATATTCTAATTCCATACCAGTCTCTATTTCGAGAGAATCCGATACAAGTAACTGAGTTTGCTTCCCTGAGTGTTGAATAAACTCCAAGGTAGGATCCGGACAAAAGGCATTCTCCAAGGGTATATCCACACTGCATTTTCTTTTTGCTGTGATCTCTTTTGGAGGGTAGTCATGACGTGAGGTTTCAGGTGTCATTTCCTCCTCCTCCATTATAGGGATTTGGTCCCCATAAAACAACTCCCAATACGGGCTATGTTCACTGACTTCTACCTTTAGCCAATGCCCAAATTTGCCTTTAATGTTTTCCTCCAATCTCGACTCTTCATAGGGCACTATTTTGCAGTGAGTAGCATAATGACCAATCCTTCCGCAAGAATAACAAAAATGAGGTAGACGTTCGTATTTGAATTCCACCCAAATCCTTTTCGCCACCATATTGAAGAATGATCCTGACTTCAAAGGGGCAGCCAACTCTATTTCCACCCTTGCTTTCCACGGAATAATATTCCCATTTGCTTTCGTATCCAGCCTAACCTCCTGTACAATCCCCACTTTTGATGCTAAACTGTTGATGACATCTACTGTTGCTCTTTCTTCAGGGAGCCTGAAGGCATGGACCCAAAAGGTGCAACGGGAAAAATCATAGCAATGTACCGGTGTATCAGATTTCCACTGTTTGAGGATCAATAAGTTACTGGAAAAGGACCAAGGTCCCTCATCCAATACCCTCTTTTTTTTTGCTTCTGTGCTAAAGACGAAGGAGAAGAGGCCTGGCTTGATTTGGGCACAGGCTACCGATTCAGTTTTCCATGCCCTTTTCATTGTGCCTTGGAAGGCTTGGAAATTGACATTGGGCTTTGAATAGAGTTTTCCATATAAAGTAAGTCGACATTTCTTCAGTTTTTCCTCTGGAATTTCTTCTTTTGCCTCTACTAAATCATTTTCTAACCAAAGATCTCCCAGTTTCTTAATGAGAGCTGCCACCCTAAGCTCATTCTCTGATATTTCTTCCATTTTGCAAGGAACCAGTAAGGGATATGAAACAAGCAGTAAGCTCTGCGTCCTATTATCTGAGCCCTGTGAGACTCGCACAGGTGCGGCAGACTACCTAAAGCAACTGGGTCAAGCAACACAGCCCAAGAGCTTTGATCTGTTTGCTGTGTGTGAGGATAAATCGGGAAGAAGCTTTACCTCGAGGCTGGGTGACAACAAATTTTCCTTGAGATGTGGAAAATCGTGCTGGTGCTCCTTCTGTTGCCTCAGTCGGAGGATGAAGGGATTGGAGAAATTGAATGTGTATTTGGAGGAAGATGATGAAATCGAGGAGGGAGTGAAGGGAGCTCTAGCCTACATTTTGGTGGGAACTGTGGTGAAGATGCGAATGAGATTAGGGTTTGGGTATGTAGTGTTGGGGCAAGGAAGAATATGATGTATAGGGTTTACATAGTGGAGGGAACGGATCAAAGTGGGCGGGGTGGGATTAGTATGGGATTAGGGTTTTGGGGAAAAGAGGTTTTAGGGCAAACTATCTCCATGGATAGGGAAAAAGCTCTTGAGCGGAAGAGAGAAAGCTAGCTCTTGGCTTAAAAGGTGCAATTGTCACATGTCAAAGATAAGTTTCTTTTCTTTTCAGAATGTAATTGTATTTGAAATCATTTAGCCAAGATATTCTATTGTGCAAACCTCTTCCGATATCTTTTTTCTTGACTAACTAATTATCGACACATGTGTCATAAAGGTAAAAGACTTAAGAATAGGGATTCTTGATCGCGATAGGGCCCGTTTCTCACCAACAAGAGTCACTTAGTGTTTGAATTAGCATTTGCCTTTTATTTAGACATCATTTACACTTTAATCTCAAAAACTCAAAATGTTGACTTTTAAGTTGACTTTTTTATCAAACTTCGATCGAAAAGTCAACTTTGGGTCAAAATTTTGTTTTTTGGATGAAAAGTCCCAAAATAGTGTCAAATTCACTTTTGCATTGTCAATTTTTGAAAAAAAAATCAAACTTTTACCCATTAATTGACATTTTAGTAGCTAATTACTAAAATCTTGACTTGTGTTTAACATGTTGTTCAAAAAATTGAAAAATTGAAAATCTCAAATTTAACTTTTTCTTACCTTAATTTGAATTTAGTATTTTCAATTTCACAAAAATCGATTTACAACCAACTTTTCCCCAAGTCGTGAATTTTGGTTGAAAATCGGTCAAACATGAAATTACTTCATTTCATTGTTTTTGGAAAATTTATTTTACGATATTTAATCTTGAGGTCCTTTCACATCCAATTTTCAAGCCAATTTAATAATTCAAGGCAAGGGTAAACCCCCCCCCCCCAATTTAAGCTCTAAATAGGGGTTCCAGTCAGTTTTTCATGATTTACGCAATTAAAATGCAAATGAGTCTGATTTCTTATATGCAACTCAAATCCAACATCAATTTCAACAAATTCACATGAATTTGATTCAATTGACCAATTTGGCTAACCAAAGACTTGAAAAATCAAGTTAACTTGGTTCAATTGATGCAATTCAACTTAACTCATTCCAATCTAGTGGTTAATTTGATAAATTGAGGTTCAATTTGATAATTAAGCCCCAATTTCCTTTTGGGGTTTAATTCGATTCATTATGTGAAAGTCAATTTGTGCACATTGGAGTGTTTTAAACCCATTCAATTGAATCATTGAGTGCTTTTCAAGTCAATTGAGTTTAATTGAAATCAATTTTGACAATTGGGAACATAAATTGCACAAATTGCATTAATTGAATGAAAACTCATGATTTGTGCGAGATAAATCAATTGGGATGAAATTGACATTGTTGATGATGAGATTGGAACAAATTAATTCAATTGAGATGTTAATAATGAGTTCTATTGGGTTTAATTGATTGGATTTGGGTTGTTTTCTTTCAATTTGGCTCATTTCTTTGATAATTGATCGGGAATTCTTTACAATTAGGTTCGCGAAAGAGCACATTGAACTAAATTGCACAAAATGTTGGCCAGTGAACTGATTGAACTGGATCAATCGGCCAGCAGCAAGTTTCGCCAAAAAATGGCCATTCCACTTCTGGCCACACCAGCCATTGGTTGGCCAGCCCACCTCCCATGTACTTAAATTACACAGTTGCCCTTGGCGAAATTATAAAAATTCCCCTAATTCCATGTCATCAAATTTTTGCCAATTAGAGCATTTTCTTAATGATTAAGCAAATAATCTTGGTAATTCATCAAGAGCACATCTTAGGCATCCATTGTGACATGTCATTAATCCAAGTGAATAGAAATTAACCAATGAGATGCTTGCTTAATTAAGAAGCCAACCATGTAAGCCATAAGAGCAATCCAAAGGTTAGGATTTAAATTTAGAAGAGTATATAAGGTTTTTCCCCTCCAAAACTTGGGGGGGTTGAGCCATTATTCACATAATTCAAATCACAAACTCCCTCCACATCTGCAAAATTTGAAATTCCCTCTCTCTCTCCTCTTTCTCATACAAAAATCTCTCTCTTTACCCATTTTTAGACCACCGGTCTTTCAGTTGCAAACTAGCCAGTTGCCAACCCTATTTCGACAAACCACAGTCTCTCCAAAGATCCTCGAGCCATCCTCAAGCTAGTGCTAGCTGGCGCCTCGTTAAAACTCCACCGGAGGTTTACGAAACCAACCGGTTTCTACAATAGGTCATTTACCGATTTCTATATCGGTAATTGAACCGACTACATTCAGTGTCCCTTTGACGGTCTAGCGACCTTCCTTGGCAATCCGAGCCTTGTTACGGTGATCTACAGCAAGTCCTTGAAGTCCATACAGCTGCAGCTTCATCGGGTTATGACCGAAACTTCCTCAATTGTTTGATCTTTACTAGTTTCTTAATTGAAATCAAGTTGTTCAAACTGTCACTTTGATTTTAGTAAGTTCTTGAGCGTTTCCTTGGCTAATTGTGGAGGTGTAGTAGTGATCCCGGTAGCCAGATTGCTCTTGTGTTCATCAAATTATCAACTACAAAGGTAAGTTTACTCTAAGCTTAGAGTAAGGGAAAATGTATGGATATAGTGGCCAATTGCATGTGAAGTTGATGAAGGCCAATTGGGATGTTAAGTTTGCTAATTAAATGCTTAGAACATCATGGGTTAGGCAATTCATGTATATGAATCATTTGATGAATGTTTGAAGCATGTTATTCTATTCTGCAATTTTCAGATTCTAGCGAGTTAGAGTGTTTCCATGGCTGATTTGGTTTAGAAAACGTCAAAATATCGAAAAGTGTCAACTAGAGAATCAAAATAGACATCCTGAGCTGCTATGTGATAGGTCGCATGTTGAAAATGAACATCTTTTTGCTATGTCAAATTGACCTCGTGATTTGAACTAGAATTCTCGAAATATGCTTTTCTAATTTTTTGTACTCATAATTCACTCCTAATTGAACTTGCTCGGTTCAATGATTTTTTTAAAATTTTTGTACTCATAATCTGGGAAAAGTGTCTTCATGAAAGTTATATATGATGACTTGATCTTTCTAGACTAAAAATGTCAGAAATTCCTTGATGAGTTGGTCAGTGCAATCCGTACTTAAAGAGACAATTTCAGTACTGTGATAACTGTTTTTCGATTGATCTTTTCTTGTTCCACGATTTTTGTGATTTCTTCTATTTGGAATTTTGAGATTTGTTCCCCATGAAAGTCTTGAATGAGATTCTAAGCTTTCCAATGGTACCAATTTTATCAAAATTGAAGCCCATTTGGTTGTTTAAAGATCTGATCAATTTGTCGATTGGTTTTTGCACTCAGATCTGAGAATTTACTTCTCTAGACATTGGAAGGTGTTTTGCAATTTTGGTAAACTTGAGGTCCTTCTTTACAGAAACTCAAAACTAAAAAGTTTTTCATTAGGGTCTTAATTTGTAAACTGAAAAATTGGAGGACCTAATAGCAACATGCTAGGGGCCAATTTTGCAGAAATTGCGGATAAGGTCAGTCTGGCCTTCAAAACTATTTTGCAATTGAGTCATGGGTGAAAATTGAATTACTGGGAAAAATAAAGGGGTTTTTAGAAAAAATATGAAAATACAAAAGTTGTTCAAGACGTGTTTTCCTAACAATGTGTAAATATTGACGCGTTTTTTACCTTGTTTGGTATTTTTCCTACATTTTTTTTAAAATAAAGGGCTGGAATCTGGTCAAATCTCAGGTGTCGGGGTTTAATTTGCAATTTTCGGGTAAATCAGGTTAGAAATGATCGAAATGGTCTCCATGAACTCTGAACTACACATCTCAAGATTTCTAATGGTGCTTGAATTGACTTAATTGAACCTCATTTTATTGGCCAACTGAGTCTAAATAGAATCTGCTTGAAATCTGGACTTCAATTGAATAAGCAATCTTCAAGAGGCTCACTTTCCCTATGTAATTGATTGAGAAACAATGTCACTTAGCCTAATTGCAGGCTTAATTCGTTGCTTATTCATGTGTTTGCTAGATGAATGATTAGGTGCGATACTTATTTGGCAGGTAGTCTATCGAGGACACTAAGAATCGATTTTAGGAATTAATTGATATCGACCATCGTATTGTGAATGCAAATGGTGGCCAATTATCATTAACCATCAATTAATGAATCATAGTCATTAGGAATTGTTGACACATGATTTTTAACCAACACGACTAAAAAGTGTAAAAAATTGATATTAGGGTTTCTGATCGTGACAGAGTCCGTTTCTCAAACAAAAAGAGTCACTTAACGCTTTTTCTAGCATTAGCCTTTTATTTCCAAGTTTTTTATATATTGTTTTGAAAAAATCAAAGCGTTGACTTTTAAGTTGTCTTTTAGTCAAACTTTGACCGAAAAGTCAACCCTAAGTCAAATTTTGATTTTTTACATAAAAAGCCCCAAAATAGTGTCAATTTCAGTTTTGCATTATCAATTTTCAAAAATTTCAAAGCTTGATCCATTAATACACATTTTAGTAAGTAATTACTAAAATGTTGAGTTTTGGTCAACACTTTGTCCAAAAAATTGAAAAAAAATCAAACCACTAAATCAACTGCTTTTTACCTTAATTTTACTTTGGCATCATTAATTTTACAAAAATCGATTTAGAATCAACTTTTCCCCAATTTGTGGATTTTGGTTCAAATCGGCCACTTCATTTTTGGTCATCATTTAGAATAGTTTCCTTTACGACATTTGATCTAGAGGTCATCTCACATTGAATTTTCAAGCCGATATTAAAATTCCAAGCCGAGGATAAAAATCCCTAATTTGAGCCCTAATTAGGGATTCCTGTTGATTTTTCAAGATTTGCACAATTAAACCATGAATGAGTCTATTTTCTTATATGAAACCCAAATCCAACATCGATTTTGGAAAATTTACATGAATATGAGTCAAATTGATAAATTAAGCTAGCCAATGTCTTGTAAAACCAAGCTAGATTGATCCAATTGATGCAATTTAACTTCACCCATTCCTATCTAGGAGTTAATTTGATGAATTGAGCTTTAATTTAACAATGAAACTCTAATTTCTTTTTGGGTTTTTAAATCAGATCATTATGTGAAAGTCAATTTGAGCACACTAGAGTGTTTTAAACCCATTCAATTGAGTCAATTGAGTGCTTTTCAAGTCAATTGGGTTTAATTGAAATCAATTTCGCTAAATGAAGGCAACATCGCAAAAATTGCATCAATTGATTGAAAATTCCCAATTTGTGTGAGGCAAATTAATTGAGATGAAATTGGATTACCCATGATATAATTCAAATAAATTCATTCAATTGAGATGTTGGAAATGGATATGATTGAGTTTAGTCATTTGGATTTGAGTGGTTTTATTCCAATTTGATCCGTTCCTTTGACAATTGGATAGAAATTCTTTGCAATTAAGTCCCCAAGAGAGCAAATAGGATTAAATTGCACGAAAGCCTTGTAATTGAACATGCTGAACCGGTTCAAGCCAATTTGAACTGGCCCGACGGGCCCAATCGGCGAGGAGGACATTCCAGCAAGAATGGCTGGAAAATGGCCAACCCGAAGCACCCCCGGCCACCACAAGCCAATGCCGGCCAAGCCCTCTCCCTTATGCCCAACAATTACCAAAGTGCCCCTTAAGAATCACCAAAATGCCCCTAAATGCCATGTTATTAAATTATGTCACCCAATTTAAACCAATAAGAGCATTTCCTTAATAATTAAGCAAATTATCTTGGCCATTCATCAATGGCACATCCTAGCCATCCATTGTTGACACCTAAATTTTGGCCCACCATTTAAAAATATATGCACAAAAATTAGGGTTTAATTTTTAACCCCTAAAAAAACAATAATATAATTAGTCGACATAGCATACATTTTATTCATTGTATTTTGCATTGGACCGGTGGCGAATGGACTTGAGTCGATGGCTCTCAACTTAATGAATTATTCGAACTAAGCCCGCAGTAATGAAATTTTGACCTAGCCCATCAATTATCATTGCCAAAATTCATTGGGGTATTTATCGAGTTTGGAGATTGATTTGTCTTGGGGAGTAATTAAAGAAAGGAAATTGCTGTCATGCATGATTTGTCCAAGGATGTGCTAAGCAAGATTGTGGGCGAGTATATTTTATGTCAATGTTCAAAAGAAATGTGTGGTCAATAATTCTGGGCATATCAAAAGCAGATAGATAAAAATATCAGCCAAATTAAAAGAAGAAGAATTCGGTCAACAAGAGGATAGAATATTTGATTGAAAGACAAAAAGGAAAGAAAATATGCACTCGTCCAGCAAGGAGTCGGCGAGTGAAGAAGTATAAATTCTCTGGACTTTTACATGCAGGAGGGGGCCACACAATTGAATATACATCTCCGTTAGAGTGAGAGGAAGTGGGAATTCAATTCTACAAGCATATTAGAGAGGAACACGTGTAAGAAAGAGAGGGAGAGGGAGAGGGAGAGGCCTTGGCTGAAGCTTTCTTGCGGCCGAGAGCCCTCACGCCGGCCACTTCCTCTTTGCTCGCAACCGCCGTTGGGGTTGCACTAGCCTTGCCCATCCTTGCTGCGGCCCCACGGCTGTGAGATGACGTCGACGGATTTGCCCGACCTGCACTGTTCTCTTGACCCGTGCTGTTCTTTGCTCGCACTTCTCGTGCCGATCAACGAAGCCACCTACTGCTGCTCTTGGCTTGTTTCACCTGCTTCTTTTGCCGTCTTGCTGCGATGACTTCAGCCCGACGTCCCTGCACGACCAGACCGGCTTTGCCATCGAGCTATCTTCCAAGCGGTTGGCTGCAATCTCACTAGTTTTTCTTTAGACGATTTACTCGATTTTGTTGCAGACCTTCTACTTGATAGACACGGAGCCATCGAGGAACAGACACGGAGCCATCGAGGAACAGACAAGTGAAGAATTTGACTATTGGGCTTTGAGAATCAAAGTTCAATAATTAAAGAAAATCGTCACAAGAGCAACCAGATTCGGTCAAAAGTTGAGTGGTTATCAAAGCTTGTTATTGGTCAAAGTAAAAAGATCAAAGAAAATTTTCTTTGGGATCACTAGTTTTCTGTGGAGTGCCACTGCGAGCCCACCGTGTGCCCTTTTGTTGTTGGGTCCTTGCTTTGTCACCACCGCAATCCACAAGCCACTGTCCACCGGTCCAATCTTGGAAAGTAAATATTCAAATTAAGTAAAAAGCTTATCTAATTTGACTTTCGAATATATTGCTTCCTTGTTTGCAATAATGCAATTTTATGGAAATCTTTGAGTAATATTATCGTATCCAATAAGTTTCCGAATAGCCTTTAAATTAGGAATTATTTCCTAATTTCGTAATGTGCATAGGATTGATAGTCCGATTTCATGCCTGAAAAATGACTTGCGATTGCACGGAAAATTATCAATCTGATCTGCCGCCCGAGATATGATTCGCGATTATGCGAAAGATTGACCAATCCGATCCTCATGCTTGAGATATGATTCGTCAATTTATTGTTTTTAAGTTTGAATGGATATGGATAATATTTCCTGTGATTGGGTGTCGTGTTCATTTTATTGCTATATCTTTCCATCTTTTATTTGAATTGAATTGATTGTCTTTCCATAAAAAAAATACAAAAAGATTACATAAAATTTGAGTAGATAATACATTGCATGTTTAGTATAAATTTAGATTATTTTCTTAAAATAGATTAGATTATTTTCTTAAATTTTATTATTACATGTTTAAATTAGGTTAATTATTTATTCCAAATTTAAATTAAAAAATATATAAAAAAACCATGTGCATGTCATATTAGAGTAGTTGCATATTAATTAATTCTTGTCATTAGAAATTTCACGTCTAGGTTCATTTGCGTGCCATATTATAAATAGTACATTTAATTATTGTTAGAATTAGGACATTTAGATAAATCGTATGTCGCATGTCATATTAAACGTATAATGCATTGCATAAAGTTTAGTTTTCATTAAATCATAGAAAACCCTAAAAAAGATTTGAGTGAAATTGCGTGTTAATTATAAATCATGTTAGGGTTGTCAATGTGATTTTCTAATTAACATTGCAAGTGCTTTCGTTGCTTTGAGATAAGTCCCTATCTCGCAATTTATTTATTGCTTTGCATTATTGAGTGTTATATTACTGGTTGCGCACCCGCATGATTACCTCGCATGTTAGTAGATAGGTTTAAAATCAATTCAAGCTACCTGCAAATATTTTTTTTAATAAAAAAGAAAAGGTACCGAAAGGGCATTAGAGTAATCTAGTATAACCAATTCCCCGAATCCATAATCTCTAGTTTGTAAGAATAAAGTAATTTTCTCGATACTTTACTTGGGTTTCTAATCGACCCATCAAAAAAATTGATTAGTGGCAACTCCTAATAGAAATGATTTGCATGTTAAAAATTTAAACCTTAAGTCACAAGTTGGTAAGGACTTGGGAGAGCCCGAGTTAAATCTAGACTTAATAATCCATTAGCTGAACTCTTAGGTGGTGCACCTCGAGGGTAGGTTTAACATCCATCATGCCATGCCACTTATCAAAGTGATTCAAATTCAACCAATAGAGATAACCTTAGTCATTACGGAAGCAATGTGAGCCATTAAATTGATCCAAGGGCTTAGATTTGAACTCAAGGGAATACATAAGCTTTTTTCCCTCCAAATTTTGGGGGTTAGCCATTTGAAATATGAAATTCTCTCTTTAAAAGGATAAAACACTCTGATCTCATCTCATCTCATCTCATCTCTCTCTCTCTCTCTCTCTCTCTCTCTCTCTCTCTCTCTCTCTCTCTCTCTCTCTCTCTCTCGAGTCTTCCTTTGCCCAAACCAGCCACTCACCGGCCCTCCTCTGGCGAGCCACCAACACTTTGGAGTCCCTAAAGGTCTTCCCAACCCGGTCGTAAGCTCACCGGATCACACGCTGGTTTGCTATCCAGCAACTTCTAGCAGCTAATCCGGTGGTCTGACGATCCAAGCTATATATCTAGCATCCTTAACTTGTCCTTGAGGCCGTGGTGGCTGCTTTGTCGAAATGGCCACGAGATTCACTTGATTTCGCTAGTGTTTACTTCTTGTTATTTCTAAAACTTAGGATTATTTTCTCACATCGAATCTCTAGTGTTGTGATCTAGATATCGGAGAGCTATCCTCTGTTGACACCTGATTTTTAGCCAACACGCCGCAAAGGTAATATTTTTTGAGATTAGGGTTTTTGATCGGGATAGAATCTAATTCTCAACCGAAAAGAGTCATTTAACATTTGAATTATCTTTACCCATTCATTTTCTAGCTTTTTGCATTTCAATTTCAAAAAGTCAAAACGTTGACTTTTGAGTTGACTTTGGTCAAACTTTAAAAAAAAAGTCAACCCAAAGTCAAAATTTAGTTTTTTGCATGAAAACCCTAAAATAGTGTCAATTTCACTTTTGCACTGTCAATTTTCAAAAAATTCAAAGTTTGATCCATTAATTGAAATTTTAGTATATAAGTACCAAAATGTTGACTTTTAGTCAACACTTTGTTCAAAAAAATTAAAAAATTAAAAAACCCTAAATCAACTCATTTTTAGCTTAATTTCACTTTGGCATAATCAATTTTACAAAAATCGGTTTAGAATCAATTTTTCCCAATTTGCAAAGTTTAGTTCAAATCGGCCAAAAATGAAATTACTTCATTTCTAGTCATTTTTTAATATAGTTTCTTTTACAACATTTGATCTAGAGGTCGTATTACATTCGATTTTCAAATCAATTTTAGAATTTCAAGCCAAGGGTGGAAACCTCCAATTTGAGCCCTAATTAAAGGTTTCGATCAGTCTTCATGATTCGCATAATTGAGACATGGATGAGCCTAATTTCTTATTTGCAACTCAAATCTGAAATCAATTTTGGAAGATTCACATGAATTTGAGTCAATTTGACCAATCTAGTGATCCAATAATTGAGAAATCCAAGAGTAATTGGTTCAATTAGTGCAATTCAACTTGGCCCATTCTAGACTAGCATCCAATTTGATGAATTGAAGTTCAATTTGGCCAAGTCGACTTCAATTAAATTCATTAGTCCAGTTTGGCAATGCGATTTAACTCAAATTGAAGAGAAATTTGGGCCAAACAAGTTAAATTTGGTTAATTTGCACTTGTATTTCAAATTGGTTCAATCTAATTTAATCAAATTCACTTCACTTGGGTCAATAAATCATAATAGGGATGAAATTGCATAAAATTGGAACAAGATTGAGCCAAGAACCAAACCGGTTCAACCCGGTCGAACCTAGGTCAAACTGGTCCAATTGGTTCAACCCGATTTAATCGGAATTGAACTGGCCCCTTCGAGCCGGCCATTTCCTGGCCAAGATGCCAACAGCTAGTGGTCCATTCCAACCACCTCAAGCCTTGGCTGGCCACACCCCCCTTGTGCCCAAAATTACTAAAATGCTTCTAGTGAAATTATAAGATTGCCCTTATTAGAGGAATTACTTAGGGATTAAGCAAAAAATCTCAACCATTCATTTGGCATTCAATCTTGGCCATCCACATTGCCATGTCATCAATCCATGTGATTAAATTTTAGCTCTTAAGGAATTTATTTAGATATTAAGGATTCAATCTCAACCCTTGGATACATCCAAGGGTCAAGATTCAAACTAGAGGGGGTTTATACAAATTTTCCTCCAAAAGTTGAGGGGGGCTCATTTTTCAAATTCACTTTCTCTCACTAAACTCTCTCTCTCTCGGCCAGATCTTCCCCCCCCCCCCGGTCCGACCCCTTATAGCTCCTTTCCAGCATGCCACCACCTCACCGACATCTCCCTCAATGTCCCAAGGACAGTCATAAGACGAATCACCGCCTTTGGTAGCCAGACCTTCCCCAATCGACACCGTTTTCTCTCGGCTTTATCACCGGCATCCACGCCGCTGTTGCTTCTGGTATGTTCAATCGGATGAGCCAACGGTCTGGCGTCTTTCCAAGGCAGTCTAAGACCTACGATCGGCATCCTCAGCTCCCTCACAAGATAGTGGTTGCCGGCCTCTACCAGAAAAGCCATCGAAACTTGCTTGACTTTACTTCTTATGCATTTTTCATCATCAAATCATTATCTCACATCAATCTTATCACGTTGTGACATAGATACCGGGAGCTATCTTTGGCGCCATTCCGATGATCACCAGTGGCCAAAATAGCTCGTTTGAGCTCAGCAACTTCATTGAACAAGGTAGGCACTTTTGAATCCTATTCTGCAAAATCGTGTACTGAGGAACCTGCATGCTTACACTAATAATTCGAGCTTGTATATGTCAAAATCTGAAGAAGTGTTCAACTAGAGACTTGATCTATACTCCGTGAGCTTCGATTTGATATGTCGCATGTGTTAAAACAATGAACTAAAAAGATGAGAATGGGTGGCAATTGCCAATAAGTGTTTTGTGTTTCTGTGATAGGATTTTTGGTTACATACTTCGGCTATGCAGTGTGGTGTCTTTATATAATACAAGCTAGGGTTTCAAAATTAATGAGGGACACAATCATGATCTCTTCTCTCTTGATGAGCAAGTGGTGGAGAGATTGTAGCTAAATCAAGACACGTCATCGTATCTCTTCTCTTTGGAAAGAATTGATCTTGCTTGATGAGCAAGTGGTGGAGAGATTGTAGTTGAATAAGAACATGTCATCGTTTCCTTTAACAACCCCGACAAGCTGATGTGACGGGACACACAATAAGCTTGGACTATAGAAGTCAAAAGTGAGCCGTGGAGAGCCCTTTGGTGAAGATACCGGTAGGTTGATCTATAGTGGAGATGTATTGAACATGCAGTTGATTTTTGCTGATCTGTTCTCGCACAAAGTGGTAATCAATTTCCACGTGCTTTGTCCAAGCATGAAACATAGGATTCCCTGCCAGATAGATGGCTAAGATGTTGTCACACCAAAGAACCGGAGGACCTTGCCAAGAGACATCGAGATCGCGTAGGAAAGCCTTGATCCAAATGAGTTGAGCAGTTGTGTCCGGCTAAGCTTTTGAACTCGGCCTCTGTACTGGATCAGACGACCATCCATTGCTTACAGGAACTCCATGAGTTGAGATTTGAGCCAAGGAATATGCCAAAACCACCAACTGACTGTCTCGCGTGTCATGTTCCCAGCCCAACTTGCACCAGAAAAAGCATGGAGATGGAAATTGCGGCTGCGAGTAAAGAGTATGTCATGGTGAGGCGTGCTGCGAACGAAACACAATATGCATTTGACAAATTGCTAATGGACCTCCGTGGGTGCATGCATGAACTGATAGGCAGTGTTGATAGCGGAGGCAATGTCGGGCCAAGTGAGAGTAAGATATTACAATGCGCCCACGGTACTACGATAAAGTGGTAGGTCCTAGAACAGCTCACCACAATGAGTAGATGGAATATTCGAGTCCACTACACATGGGGTGATGACAAGCTTCGCATCCTGCATTGTTGCTTAGGTAAGATCCACTACGTATTTTGTTTGGCTAAGAAGAATACCCTCCGAAGTGCGTTGTCGTTCGATCCCAAGAAAATAATGGAGTTCACCCAAGTATTTGATAGCAAATTCCTTTTGTAGAGACTCCAGAAGAGTAGATAATGGTGGTGTAGGGGATCCTGTAATAATGATGTCGTCGATATAGACGAGCAAGAAGATATTGTATTGGCCTATATGCAGTATAAATAGTGAGGAGTTAGCGGTAGAAGCTACAAAACCTATAAAGACGAGAAAATTACTGAGACGTTGGTGTCAGGCACGGGGAGCTTGTTTCAAGCCATAGAGAGATCGTTTTAGGCAGTAGACATGATGATGATGGTGGGGATCAACGAAACTTGGTGGTTGATCCATGAATATTTCTTTGGTGAGATGACCATAGAGAAAAGCATTCTTGACATTTAGCTGCCGAAGTTGCCAACACTGAGAAAATGCAACCGTAAGGATTATGCGAACCGTGACATGTTTCACTATCGGACTGAAGGTTTCATTATAGTTGATTCCCCGCTATTGATGAAAGCCCTTTGCGACTAATCTGGCCTTGTACCGTTCAACAAAGCCATCTGCACGAAGTTTGACCTGAAAGACCTATTTGTGGCCAATGGGCTTACATTGTTAAGGAGATGGTACATGCTCCCATGTTTGATTTTTCAACAATGCAATGTACTCTTTGGCCATAGTTGTTTGCAAATGCGGGTCTTTTATAGCCTGACTATAACAAGATGGTGTAGATGGGATTGCTATCGAAGTGGTGAGTGCATAGGTGTGATCCTTTCGCACATGTTGGCGGGGAACGGTGCCGTCTCGAAGTCTAGTCACCATAGGGTGGGTAGGTGGCGCCACTTGTGGTGGCAGATCGGTAGCCTGCTTGTGGTCCGTAGGATAGTTTCAGCGGCAGGAGATGGCACTTTTGGATGTAGTTAGAGAGATACTTAGCAGGAGGTGGTGGGACTGCTATGCACAGGTGTTGACATGTAGGATGCATCAGTCCTCAACTCCTGCATATGTGAATCATCAGGCTGTAAATGCATCAGTGGGGGAACAAAAAAGGGTAACTCCAATGATGCTGGTGGGGACATATTTGATGATACGTTGGTGACTGGAGCAGCAAACGAAAAAATAGTCTCATCAAAGATGGCATTTGCAACTATATAGAACCGTCGTTGTTGTGGAGAATATCAGTGATAGCCCTTGACACCTGAGGGATATCCCAAGAAAATACATCGATGTGACCGAGGCTCCAGTTTGTGCTTGGCATAGGGTTGTAGGTTCGGGTACACAACACAGCTAAAAACTCGAAGATGCTCGATGGATGGTACGATAGAAAAGAGTACTTCCTAGGGGCTGCACTACTGCCGAACAATAGTAGGCAGTCGATTGATAATGTGAACTACACTTTCAAAAGGAAAATTCCAAAAATGAGAGGGAACATACGCATGATGCATCATGGCCTGACCTATTTCAACCATATGTTTGTATTTGCGCTCGGCCAAACCATTTTGAAGGGCCAGGCGAGGACAGGATGTTCATTTATATATGCCACGCTCATTCAACAATTTATTAAAAGATGCAGAAAGAAATTCTCTGGCACAGCCACTTTGGATGGATGGCTTTAACTCAGGTATTGAGCTGGTTTTCAACAAGTTTAGAAAGACCACGTGATCACGGGAGTTGAATACATGAAACCAAGAAAATTTGGAGTAATCATCAATAAAACAAACACAATATTTATTGTTTTAATGAGACGTTTTGGGAGTAGGTCCCCAAATGTCAAAATGAATCAATTCTAGGGGAGCCTTGGATCTATGAAAAGTGGGATGATGAGGATGAGGATGAGGATGAGGATGACTCTTACTAGATGCTCATGTTGAGCAAGTTGGTTGAACAACTGATGACTTATTTAACATGCGAGAAATAGTAGAATATGTAGCATGACCTAAACGATGGTGCCAATGGACAAGGGAGCTAGACTGAGACTGGTAATAAGTTGATGGAGAAAGCTCGGATTGATTCAACAGTTGATAGAGTCCCTGATTAAGGTTTCCTTGGAAGAGAATCTTGCTTGTACAACGGTATTTCACGTAAAAACAATTAGGTGAGAAAATGAAATCACAATTGTTTTCCTGTGAAAATTGATGAACGGAAAGTAATTTTTTTTATAGAAGGAAAAACTAGGGCATTAGACAAACCAAAATTTTGAGAAACAAGAGTACTTGTATGGGTTATCAGGAGGCTAGACCCATTATTACCTATGGTACATGTCGGTTGCCTATGTAGGGCTGAAGAGAGAACAATTGAGATGGATTATTTGTGACATGGTGTATGGCATCGGAATATGGATACACGGGTCCGAAAAGATTAACAGTGGTGGTGGAATTTCAGTAATGTGGAGTTGTAGTTCAGCAATGTGGAGCTGTAGTGCCGAGCTTAAAGATTGTGGTGGAGGCCCACGATCACGGTACACATTGGCTCGATTGCCAAACCGATTGCGGAGTTGACATCTAACACCGCTTCTCTTTTGATTTCTGTAATTGCCTGCATTTGGTGAGTAATTTGGGGCTGAATTTCGTGGGCCAAAGTGCTATGCACTTTGCAGAAATTGTTGCCCAGGACATGGTGACCTGTCCACGTGAGAAGGAAGCTGTTGAGGTGCTTGGTGTGTTGTCCGCATCACGAATGCTGCTGGAGGGGAGGTGATGGGCTCAAGCAAATCAAGTCGTGCCTCATGAGCCAAGAGTAGCCCATCTAGAGACTCATGTGTAAGGGATTGGTACTAACTTTGAACAGAGATCGACACTGCTAAATTTTGATATCCTGCTCCGAGTGCCCTGAACAGGTGAGTTTAATATTCTCGTAAGGAAATGTTCTCGCCAATCGAGGCAAGTTGATGAACAAGGAAGGCTGCTTGTTGTAGATATTTTGTGATTGTTTGATTTCCCTTACGGAGAGTCCGAAGTTGCATTCGTAGATGTGTGATGCGGGCACTATTACATGCTGCATATGATTGAGCCAAGAAGGATCACATAGCTGCTGAAGAGCCCAAATTAGAGAGCTGTGCAAAGCTGTGAAATTGAGAATCCACCCCAAGGCAATTTGATCTCGGGTAAACCATGTTTCATATTTTGGATTTGGTGAACTTTTGGTGACACCATTCTTGCTGATTTCAGTGATAGTGTGTGGAGGGCATGGTTCGGTTCCGTCCACAATTGACAGGAGTCGACTTGCCCAGAGAAAGGGGAAGAGTTGTGCCTTCCATATGATGTAATTGTCTCTGATTAATTTGATACCAATTGTAGGACATGTGATTAATCCAAATGAGCTCCTTGTGGGAGGGATGAGATGACATGGTGGGACAATATTCTTGATGAGGTCAGTTGGATTAGCAACACTTGGGATTGGGTTACTTATTATTTGATTGCTAGTAGCTGCATTTGGGGAAGATGAGGGTAAATCTGAATTTGATTGGTTTACCATTTATGCTTTCACAAGATATGGCTCCGATACCATGTTAAAACAATGAACTAACAAGATTAGAATGAGTGGCAATTGCCAATAAGTGTTTTGTGTTTCTGTGATGTAATTTTTTGTTACATACTTTAGCTACACAATGTGGTGTCTTTATATAATACAAGCTAGGGTTACAAAATTAATGAGGGACACAATCATGTTCTCTTCTCTTTGGAAAGAATTGATCTTGCTTGATAAGCAAGTGGTGGAGAGATTACAGCTAAATCAAGATACATCATCATGATCTCTTCTCTTTGGAAAGAATTGATCTTGCTTGATGAGCAAGTGGTGGAGAGATTGTAGTTGAATTAGGAAACATCATCGTTGCCTTTGATAGCATGCTTAAATCAGACTTCGTTTGCTAGGTGAAAATCACTTCAAAAGCTAGGATCAGAATCTGAAATCATCGCTTTACATTCTGTTCTTATGATTTCCTAATTGATGTTGTTCGGTTCTACGATTTTTCTGATTTTCTATGATCATTTTTTTAGGAAACTTCCTCCATAAAAGTCGTGGAACACATTCAGATCTATCTAACATAAAAATTTCACAAAATTCCAAGTTGATTTGGTATGCACGGTTGATGTTAGAAGTTACATCATCTAGTCTGTGATACTCGGTTTCAGACCGAGCTTTACATATTCCATGATTTTTATAAATTTTTGTGTTCATCATTTAGAGAAACTTTCTAAAGGGAAGTTGTAGGAAACATCTTAGTCTACAAAATGTCAAAATTTCATGCAATTCCATGTTGAATTGGATGGTACGATTGTCCTATGATGAAGATGTTCAAATTCTGTGATTTGATCCAAAAATTCCCAGTTTCAGTGACCAAATTGGTTTCGCAATTTTCATAAAGTTAGGGACCTTTTTAGCAAAAGCTTAAAACTTAAAAGTTGTTCATTAGGGCTTTATTATGCGAATTGGAAATTTGAGGATCTAATAATAATGTTTGGGTCAATTTGCTAAAAAATTTCAGATAAAGTCCTCCCAGGCTAAAAAAATGCTTTGCAAATGAGTCATCCGTGAATACCGATTTTTATAAAAAAAAAAAATAAAGAGCTATTTAGCAAAACACAAAATGTGAAAGTTGTTAGGCATAAGGAATCCTAACTGCCTAAACATTTTCACGCGGTTTGGATAACGTTGTTTATTTTTCCCGCCTTTATTTTGAAATTCCTAGCATAACCGGGTCTAGTCTATCATTCTGAATTAAATCTTGATTTTTGGAAAAATCGGTATCCTCTTAGCTTTTGATCCTCACGATCCAAGCTTTCTAAAGACGTCTGATTTGCATCATTTGGACATCATTAGGTTGATTAATTACATTTGAATAGAATAAGTCTGAATTTGGCAATTATGACTGAATAAGTGGTCCACTTATGAGGCCCACTTCCCATTGTTTGATTGATTGAAAAACAAGGCCCATGGGCTTAAATGCATGCCTTATTCATTGTTTTGCATGTGATTGTTAGATGTATGTCTAGGCCGATGCATGTTCGGCGAGTAGCCCATGGTGAACACTTAGACTCGATTTTAGGGGTTAACCGATATGAGCCATTGTTTTGTGAATGCAAATGGTGGCTCGTTATTGTTAACCATTAATTAATCAATTTTGGATGATTAAGAGGGTGGGTGATCGAAACGTGTAAAATTCAAAAGCCGATCTCGAGGCCCGTTCATGAATTGATGAGTTGGATGATTTGTTTGCATGCTCACACTATTTGTTTGTTATGTGTGAATTGAATGTAAAACCAACACCCGTGAGATGATCCATGGAGAAGATGGCCAAACAACTTCAAAGATGGTGGCTAAAGACCGATGTCCAATCCGGTCTCAACTTGTACACAATTTGTGTTCCTCGATCATGTCTCGGGTCTTTCTATTCGTGTTGTATTAAACACTTGACGAGTTGCGGATTTTTCTTTTCTCGCACTTAGAATAGCTTGCCATTCCAATACCTTGTGTGTTTACTTTACGCATCGTCATTTCAATACAAATTGCTTGTTTCTTTCCTTTTCTAAACTAAGATAGGATTAGTTTAAAATTCTAAATGGAAAATACAAAAGCAAAATGCATGATCACCAAGTGGACTAAGACTTTGGCATGAAATTGGTAAAAACAAATGCATGACAATTTAGATAATAACCATGTTAAGTTTAGCGACACCGAAAGGGTGTTAGTGGAAACATTAACGTAAACTAGTCTCCAAATCCATGATCTCGAGTTTTTGTAGAAACTGAAACAAAGTTCCCACATTTCGGTAGGGTATTCTAGTCGACTCCCAATATAGGCTAGTGGCGACTCTTATTTGTTAAAAAAGATAAAATCAATCCACCGTCACGCAAGGTATGGATTTTAGGAGAATCCACATTCGTAGTAAATGGACCAAATGGATAAAATCCAAAATGACGCATTTGTAAACCGATATTTGGATAAGCCATTTGGGACATTTCCAATGAACACTTACCTCTAAACCCGCTTCCCGAGTTCGGCCATCAAGGGTGGTAGGCCGCGACAGGCTTGGCGACTCCTTTGGGGATTAGATTACAAACCTAAGTGGATTAAAGCCGTAATGAACTTGTTGATTGTTATTTCACTTGGACTGTATGTCAAAGTCACATGGAAAAGAGGTAAGTCCACTAACCATGTGTTAAAAGGTTTTGTAGGTGGGAGATATAAGGGTTAGAGTGTATGCAAACCTTTTGTTTTGTAGATGGCATTCGGGTGTATGTCGAATGTATGTGATTATATTGAAGTGTTGTTTGCTTTAAATTGGGTTATTACCACGAAAAACTCTAAACTGGTACACTTATGATAAATTTAACCCAAATTATTTTTTTGACCACAAAAAATCCCAAACCGGTACAACTTTGACAATTTTATCCTGAACTATTTTTTTGACCATCAAAACCCTAAACTGGTATATGTGCGACAATTTTATCCCGACATAATTTTTTAATATTATTTTTTATTTTTTCGAACTTTTTTATTTTTTATTTTTTCTTTTCTTTTCTTTTTCCTTTCCTTTTCTTTTTTTTTTTTTCCTTCATCTTCGGCCTTGCCCGCCCCTGGCAAGGTTCGACCTCGCCATTTGCTGGCGGGGGGTCGTCCTCACCAGTGACGGCGAAATCCCAACCGTTCCGTCCGACGATCGCGAAGCCGCATCGTTCCGAGCGCGAAGCGTTTCTCTCTCGATTTTCTCTTTCCCAATTGGAGGACTGGAGCCATGGCCGATGTCTCTCTCAAGTGTGGTGACTGCAACGCCCTCTTGAAGTCCGTAGAGGAAGCTCAAGGGCACGCCGAGCTCACCTCTCACTCCAACTTCTCTAAGTCCACCGAGGTTGTCCTCAATCTTGTCTGTAGCTCCTGCGGGAAGCCCTACCAATCCAGACAGTACGCCGAATCCCCGCCTTTTGTGGCATTCTGATCTGTTACGCTGGCCATTGATTTGGTTTCTGAGCGATGGCGAGGTCGGCATTACCAGCGACCGGCGGGGCTGAGCCTCGCTAGTGACAGCGAGGACGATCCCTTGTCAGGGGTGGGCAAGGCCGACCTCGCCAGTTGCCGGCGAGGTCGGCCTCACCAGCGGCCGGTGGGGCCAACCTCGCCGGCCCCCGTCTTTGGCCGGTCGCTGGACCGGCGACCGGCCATAGGTTGAAGATAAAGAAGATGAAGGAAAAAAAAAAAGAAAAAGCAAAGGAAAAAAAATAAAAATAAAATATAAAAACTCGAAAAAATAAAAAATAATATTAAAAAATTAGGTTACGGTAAAATTGTTGCAGGTGTACCAGTTTGGGGTTTTTAGTGATCAAAAAAATAGTTCGAGGTAAAATTGTCATAGGTGTACCAGTTTGGGATTTTTTGTAGTCAAAAAAATAATTTGCGGTAAATTTGTTACAGGTATACCAGTTTAGGATTTTTCGTGGTATTAACCCCTTTAAATTTAAATACATATTTACCCGTTTTAGCATGACACAATGCATCCACGTGCCGCGGTCTAAAACCCCAGATCACTTTAGGGCACCTTTATGAGTTATTGAGAGTGGAATCCGCATGTGAATGGATGTGATAATCCATTTCTCAATATGCTCATCTTGATTAGTGAGAAGTGCATCGACTGATGTTGGTAGCAGTGGGTAAACTTTTCTTATCTAATCAAGGTGGGAATCTTGAGCCTTTAGAATCCTACCCTTAGGCATCAAACCTCACATGTCCTCATGCAATGTGTCGTTGTGTTTGTCATATCTTCGTGATAAGGTTGATTGTATCGTTTTGATATTTCTTACAGCAACTTCAATTACGCCATTTCAATTCCACGTTATATCCTTTCTATAATGCGTAGTGATTAATCTCGATGCCCTAATTAGGATTAGTCAAGATAGATATGTCGGAGATTCGAGTCATCCTCGTACCAAGAGCTCTCGTGGGCATGTAGGAAAGCCTCGAGCCAAAGCACAAGGACTATGTGGAAAAGAGGATTGAATATATTCCCCCACTTTTAGACATTGAGCCACATGTCGCCATGATCAAGGCATTGTCCCACTTTTAGGACTTTAAGACATCGACATTTGTGTTTAGCCAAAATGAATTGACCCCTACAATTGAGGAATATGATATTGCCATTGGAAGAGTCGGTTCTCTTGGTCTAGTTAGTCCTCCGATAGACACAGATCATATTCCTCTTTTAAGCCAATTCTTAGGAGTTGACATTCTCCAAATCAAAGGCGTCCTTAAAGGAAATTTCAATGCACTCCCTTTCTTGTTATTAGAACGACATCTTTCTAGTTTGCCAAAAGAAGTGGATAACCAAATCCCTTGTGTCTTTCTCTTAGCATTCTTTGATTTTGTGATCTTTCCATACACCAAAAAGACTATGGATCCCTTGATAGTTCACATTGTCAACTAAGTGTGTATGTTCAAAAGGTTCTCCAACATGATCTTAGGTGAAACCTTCATGTGACTCGGTTCAAAGAAGACAAAAATTGTACTTTTAGAGCCCCGATAGGTTAACTCCAAATTTGGTTGTCTATATTCCATTGGAAATTCTTCTTCCATGTAATTTTCATTTTATAAATTTGATGTATAGGATTTCCTTTTTACTCATTTTTAGTACTGATGTAATAGGATTCTCCTTTCATTTCAAGATTGATGTATAGGGATGTTATTTCACGAATTTTGTTGTAAATAAAGAAATTTCCCTCGTATGCACTTTCTTTCTTTCTTTGAGGATTTCAATGGAATATAGATGGGCCATCTTGATTAATCATGATGCATTACCCTTTAATAGTATAATTTCTTATGAAGAAATTGTGATAAGAGATTGTTTACATGATATTGGGATCATGTGAATATCTCTTATCTCTATTTCATTGAAAGAAAATATAAAATTGAAGGGTTTTATATTTTCGTCTTATCTCATTTTTGAATACTAACTTGATTTCTTTTTCATTTTTTAATCAAGGTAGTAAAAAACGAAACGAGGAAGATCATGTGTTAGGACCCATTTTCAAGCTAGAGTAGATCAAGAAGATGCCAATACTCGGCTCACTAATGTCGAGAACCAACTCGCTCAAATAGTCGCCATGTTGGTAGAAATGAAAGTTGTCGCTACACATGAGGTGCCACCCGTTCCTACTGTGCCAATTGAACCACAAGTCAATGAACATACCGATAAAGGAAAAGCCAAGGATGTCCCTACGGTCACACTCGTCGTGATAGATCTTGAAACCACTTCGAAGGAGAATGTTGTAACTCGCAAGGATGATGAAAATGCAAGAGGGCTAGCAAAGATTGAAGAACGCTTGTGCATGTTGCAAGGCTATCAAATGCAAGGCGTAGATAAGTTGTCTCTGTACACCAAAGTGAAAGTTTCGGAGTCTTACAAAGAACTAGAGTTTGTGAGAAAATATGATGGCACTGGTTGTCCCAAGACTTACTTGAGATACTATTTGGGAAAGATGGCTCGACACTCGGATAATGTTCCTCTTCTTGTTAACACTTTTCAAGATAGTTTGATTGGACCCGCTTTATCTTGGTTCATCAAGCTTGATTTGGAGAAGACTCACGGATGAGAGGACTTTGCCGATGAGTTTTTACAACAATACAACTTCAACTTCGAAAGCATCCCTACTCGAGAAGATTTGGTGCGAGTCGAGAAAAAGATAAATGAGCTGTTCAAGGCTTTTGCCCAAAGATGGAGAGCCATGGCTTCTCAAGTGGAACCGCCATTGAGCGAGAAAGAGACCATGCAATTGTTTGTAAAGACATTACCCGCCGAATACTTCATCTCTACAATAATAGTTGCTTGACCTTCTCACATCTCGTGTATGTCAGAGAAAGAAATGGAAGAATATCCGAAGGTAGAGCTAGGAAGTTTCCAACCAAGAGAGATAAAAGGATCCTCTGTTGAAGTAGCATATATCAAAAACCCTCCCGTCTCAAAAGCACAATCAGTATCTTCACAAAAACCGATCATTTTGTCGAAAGGATCCTCAAGAAACTATGAACGGAAAGGAAAGGCACCTCAAAGGCAATTTTCTCCGTTGCCAAGACCGTTATTGAAGCTTTTGCCCATGCTCCTCGATCAAAGAATGGTGGCGAAAGAAGTCCCAAGAGACAACCTTCTGAAGTTCGTTGGCTTTGATGCCACAAAATCTTGTAAGTACCGTATGGGCGAGAAGAGCCATAGCACTGACAATTGCCTTATTTAAAGTTCATAATTTGATTGATAAAGGGATCTTATCTTTCAAGAATCCCGAACCAAATGTACAGCAAAACCCGTTACCTAATCATATTGATGGTGTGAACATGGTGGAAACAAATGAAGATAAGAAAGTCTTTAAGGTGGATGTGTCAAAATTAAACAACATCTTGATGCAAGCTAGGTATTATGAGAGAGGAGGTGACATCTCGAAGGAAGAAAAGTTGTGCATTTACAAATTAATTGACATGGGTATTATCCGATGTATGGGAGATGAAACGGATGACATGATGATGTTAGCCATGATAGATGTATCTTTTGAGAACTTTCTATGTGAAATTGAAGAAAATGAAGTTGAAAATGAACTCGTTGAGGTTGTTAATGATGAACCCGCTAAGGTTGTCAAGGACGAATCTGTCGAGGTTGTAGCCGTAGAGAAGGAAGCCTTAGATGTTATGGATGATGATTCCACACTCGAAATGATTGAGTCTCCATATGTCGAGGAAGATAATGCGGATATATCTACACTACAAAAAAACATGAAATTTGCGACGGAAATTTTTCGTCGCTAATTTGCGACAAACTTTGCGACGGATTTCTAATTCCGTCGCAAATTAGCGACGAAAAATTTCCGTCGCAAATTTGCGACGGATTTATTTTCCGTCGCTAATTTGTGACGGAATTATAAATCCGTCGCAAAATTCGTCGCAAATTAGCGACGGAAAATAAATCCGTCGCAAATTTGCGACGGAAAGTAAATCAGTTGCAAATTCGTTGCAAATTTGCGACGAAAAATTTTCGTCGCTAATTCCATCGCAAATTAGCGACGACTAATTTCCCGTCGCAAATTTGCGACGAATTTTGCGACGGATTTATTTTCCGTCGCTAATTTGTGCAACGAAATTTACCATTTTGCGACGAAAGTAGAAACGAATTAGACGATTGTCACAAGTTCAAATTCAAAAGAGATTGGACGATTTGCTACACGTTCAATTCTAAGAGAGATTAGATATTACAAATTCAAATTAAATAAGATCTATTATAAACTCAAGATATTAGATAATCTCTTAAAATGTTCTCGTCCCAAATAAGATTTTTTAGATTCGATAGGTGCAAATCTTATCTTCTTTTTTTTCAAGACTTAAATATAGATAACACAGATATCTATTTAGTTGAATACGGCGGTTTCCTCCGCACGTAGCTCTTATGCATGCGTAAATATATGGGTAAATAAATTATAGCAATTTTCAAATAGATCGGAATCAGGTGGATGTATGAAATGTAAAGTCAATGTATCTATATGGGGATATCTATAGGAGATCATATAAAAGAGATATTCTTATTTAGACCTAACCAATTTGATCTAACCAATTAGATGAATTATTCCTAAAGGGTTACATCCGAATGATGAGTGAATAGAGGGCATGCATTCTATTAGAGAAATATTTAGAAGATTCCCTATATTTCCTTTAATTGATTGTAATTGATATTTTCCCTTTTAGATAGTCATCCTATAAAAATGATAAATAAGTTCGTGTACTCTTCATTTGACAATGATATATATATATTGCTCTTAATTTTTTTTTTATCACATTCTTGACTTGGTATCAGAGCCCTATTGTTATTTGAAAAAGCGTCAATCGAGTCTGTTTGTAACAATGACATCCACATCAGTCATGTTTTTCCACAGTGTTCGTAATGCTAGTCACATCGGCCCATTTCGCAACAACCTCCCGTAGTTGTTTGACATTCCTCCACTGCTCTAATGAAAAAAAAAAACATCACTAGACTTGCTGTCCTTAGACGAATTAGATCATGACGTTTACTAATTCGTCAAATATGAGTAATGTGTCATTGTAAGAAGCATATCTACTCAAGGTTCCGATAGAATTAGCGACGGATTCAAAAAATTGGTCGGTATAAACATTTCCATCGCTAATTCCGTTGCAAATTAGCGACGGATTTGAAAAAATGGGCGCCATGTGCCACGAAAATCACTTCAGTCGCAAATTTTCGACGGATTTGGAAAATGCCCTTTATTTTTGGAATCCGTCGCAAAATCAGTCGCAAATTTACGACGGAAAAATTAGTCCGTCGTAAATTTGCGACAGAAAAAATAAGTCCGTCGCAAAAATTTGCGACGGAAAAAATAAATCCGTCGCAAATTTGCGACGGAAAAATTAGTCCGTCGCTAAAATTTCAAGTTCCCCGCCCTTACTACCAAATTTGCGACGGAAAAAATAAGTCCGTAACAAATTTGCGACGAAAAAGAAATCTTTGCGACGGAAAAAATAAATCCGTCGCTAAATTTGCGACGGAAAAATTAGTCCGTCGCTAAATTTGCGACGGAAAAATTAGTCCGTCGCAAATTTGCGACGGAAAAATAAGTCCGTCGCTAAAATTTCGAGTTCCCCACCCTTACTACCAAATTTGCGACGGAAAAAATAAGTCCGTCGCAAAAATTTGCGACGGAACAAATAAGTCCGTCGCTAATTTGCGACGGAAAAATTAGTCCTGTCACGCCCCGTACCCTACGAAGCATGAACATCCGCGTATAGGTCGAAAAGAAGTGCGACACTCCCAGGATTACGTCGCCGACCCGAAAAACCCAAATAAGAGAAAACACACCACATGCGGAAACGACGTATATATATATATATATATATATATATTAAATATACATACACCCGGACAAAACAATTTGCGACCATGAATAGCTGGTGAGATAACAAATTACGATCGATTAAACCGAAATATACATTCTTTATAAACTTATATACACTATCCATTTATAAACCAAAAAGGGTACAACAAAAGGATCACGGCAACTGCCTGCTCTGGGACAGGATCCACAATCTCCGGCTCAAAAACTACCCCACCTAGTTCCTCATGCTCTACTTCATCCTCCACGATCTCATACTCAACATCCGAGTCCTGGAAATTCATGGCCGGGGATCTGAAAATTCAGTTTAACCACAACCGTGAGAAAAACTCAGCAAGTAATAATCCCTAATCCTAAACTAGGCTAATGTGCACCTCCAGAGGATAAATAAAACACATAAATCAATGAACCAGTATAACAATCAATATAAGTTCACCCGGGCCCACAGCCCAATTTCACTACTCCCGCCCTGCAGGTTAGACTTTTAATATCATTATAAAACATATGTCATTATATCGACCCGAAGGCCACGACCCTAAGGCCAATCAACAGATAAATCGACCCGAAGGCCACAACCCGAAGGCCACAGTTTATTCCGACCCGAAGGCCCGACCCGAAGGCCACGATTCATTCCGACCCGAAGGCCCGACCCGAAGGCCACAATTTATTCCGACCCGAAGGCCCGACCCGAAAGCCACAATTTATTCCGACCCGAAGGCCCGACCCGAAGGCCACATTTTATTCCAACCCAAAGGCCATAATTTATTGACTTCAGGTACGCGCAATTTTTGCACTCATAAACCCAGCCATATCGAAACATAATATGTGAAATCACATTTAATGGCATCTTACAAGTCCCCAACGCCAATATGTGCCCATACTTAGCATGCGAAAATGCGTGAGTCTGCAGTCCCACTCTCAGGCAACTCTACGACTTCCAACAAGCATGCAAACCCATTCATAGGTATGCAATTAAATCAATATCAACATGCCAAGCACAATCTACCATAATTTAGGCAAAATTCAATACGCCACTGGCATGTTCAATTTAATCCCCTTTCAAGCCTAATTAGTCCGGTCCTTGTACCGCGCACTCACATCGATCCAATTTATTGCGCATAAAGTCCACCATGATCAATCAAACTTGACCCATCAATCCTCGAACATAGAGACACCTCTTATGATATATACAAACTCCAATTAGTCTGTAAATTGCCCAATTACAAGCCATTACTCATTAGTCCGTTTAATTATCAAATTAGGAAAATTAATGCAATTTCGGATCCTGGTGAACAGTGCTGGACAGCACCCATTTTCGAGCCCTAAACCACATTTAAATGGCCTTATTAATCCTCAATTAAGTCCCCTAATCAACCCACACACAATTACACTTAATTAGGCCACAATCTAGCTTAATTAACCCTAAATTTACCCCCAAATTGCACAATTAGGCTAATTAGGGTTTAGGGATTTTTACTCGCCTAAAATCGACTCGAGGCGACGGGAGCGGGCGGTCGATTACCAACTCGCGGTGAGAATCGACGGCGGCGCTCCGGCGGCAAGCCGGCGGTCACGGCGGCGCTCCGGTGGGCTCACGGTCCAAACACAACCAGAACAGGGGAGGGGCTGAGGTGAGGGGGCTGTGGACGGGAAGAGAGGGACTGAAAAGGCGAGGCGGTCGTCGGGGGGCGACGCACGGCGGCGGACGGCGGCGCGGCACCAGCGGGCGAATCCGGCGACACTACTCACCCCCTTCCGCCTGGAACAGAACAGTGGCTGAGGGCGGCGAAACCGAGGGGAAGCTGGTCGACGGGGCTGGGGGTGGCGCCAGTGGGCGGCGTGAGACGACTGGCGGCCAGCAGCTCCGGCGTGGACGGCGGCTCCGGCGTGAACAGCGGCCGACGAAGCAGATCGGCGAGAGGAAGGGGACGACCGTGAAGAACGATCGGGGAGAGAGAGAACGTGAGCAGAGAGAGAGGGCTGAGGAGAGAGAAAAGCAAGTCAAAAAGTGGTCAATTTTGAGTGAGTGGAGTCCACATGTCACAAATCCAAGGCTTAGGACCAAAGTGCCCTTCATCCAAGGGCTTGAATCACTCCTTATCCACTAATGCAAGGTCAAGATGGTCAAATGCCCCCTAACCAAGGCTGACCAGGTCTGGTTTGGTCCACTTAACCTTAGTTAGACCCCAAAATTTGTCCAAAATTCGGAATAAATTGAAAATAGCCTAGGGGCATTTTCGTAATTTTTCAATCCCGGACAGAAATTTCAATTTTTGTCCATACCGGTCCTATACATCCATGGGAGACATAATATGGTGTCGGATTCGCGAAATTCACTTTCTAAGCCCTCGAAAAACGCCCGCGAAGTCCCGGGAATAAAATAATATTATTTTCTAATTTTTGTCGAAATTCCACTTTTTGTCCAAAACCACTCTAAATGTGCGTGGCCACCCCAAAATGACCTTGGCCGCGAAAAATAACCTCGAACGGCCTCCGAATTCGGTCTCGGTGTCCACATGGGCAAAACCGTAACTTTCTCAATTTCTGTCGAATTTTCAGTTTCCAGCCGTATTAATCCCAAACATGAATGGCCACTCTAAAATGACGTCCGTCTTGCAAAATAGTCGTAATTACCCTTGAAATTTTGATATCGAAGTTCGGGTCCAATATCGCGATCTAATTTACTCGTTTTGCAGTTTTAGGGTCTCTTACTAACGGGCGGCTGTTTAGGTGTTACGCGTATCGACCTAAGATTGTCCGAGTCGTGATGGTCTCAATTTCGAGAGAACGAGAGGAATTATCACTAGCACCGGGGTCGCGATCATTTGGATTAAAATTGGGTTTCATTTGTCAGGCGTACTTTCGGTCGTGCGAAATCACTCGCGATCCGATCGTGCGTTACTGACAATATCAACCTATCATTTTCCTAAGATCGGCCTATATTGGCTCAAAATATTTCCTCGACGTTCGTCGAAATCGGCGCTCCATCACGATCGGGTTCTCGGTCCACGTACCTGTTCCTATTTAGCCTTTCCCATTTGGTTAGTATCCCGTGATTGATCAAGTCCGGGCGAGACTTACTAAAATCACACGAGAATCAATATACACTTTATTGGTCCCGATAACGGGTCAAAATTCAGGATGTTACAAGTCCGTCGCAAATTTGCGACTGAAAAAATAAGTCCGTCGCTAAAATTTCGAGTTCCCCGCCCTTACTACCAAATTTGCGACGGAAAAAATAAGTCCGTCGCAAATTTGCGACGGAAAAAATATCTTGCGACGGAAAAAATAAGTCCGTCGCAAAAATTTGCGACGGAACGAATAAATCCGTCGCAAATTTGCGACGGAAAAATAAGTCCGTCGCAAATTTGCGTAAATTTGACACGGAAAAATTAGTCAGTCGCAAATTTGCGACGGAAAAATAAGTCCGTCGCTAAAATTTCGAGTTCCCCGCCCTTACTACCAAATTTGCGACGGAAAAATTAAGTCCGTCGCAAATTTGCAACGGAAAAAAATAATCCATTGTGACAGAAAAAATAATCCATATAAGTCCGTCGCAAATTTGCGACGGAAAAATGATGTCCATCGCAAATTTGCGACGGAAAAAAAAATCCATCACAATTTTGCGACGGAAAAAAAAATCCGTCGCAAATTTGAGTCGGAAAAAAATCCGACGCAAATTTGCGACGGAAAAAAAAAATCCATCGCAAATTTGCGACGGAAAAAAAAAATCCGTCGCAAATTTGCGACGGAAAAAAATAATCCGTCGCAAATTTGTGACGAATTTTGCGACGAAAAAAAAATCCGTCGCAAAATTTGCACCGGAAAAAAAATCGGACGCAAATTTGCGATGGAAAAATAAATCCGTCGCAAATTTGCAAAGGATAAAAAAAAATCCGTCGCAAAATTGCGACGGAAAAAAAAATCCGTCGCAAATTTGCGACGGAAAAAAATCCGTCGCAAATTTGCACAAAAAAAATCGCAAATTTGCGACGAAATAAAATTTTCCGTCGCAAATTTGCGACAAAAAAAAATCCGTCGCAAATTTGCACAAAAAAAAATCGCAAATTTGCGACGGAATAAAATTTTCCGTCGCAAATTTGCGGGGGGAGTGGTGATTGTTTGCTTCTGACGAGTTTGAAGTTCGGAGGGCGTGGAAATTGACGTGAATTTTGGGTTTTTGGGGAGCCGGTGTTGGTGATGAATTTGGAACTTGATATCGTGAAATTTACCATCTTGACTGCTGCGTAGATGGGTATGCGTTTCTTGTGACCTGTAAAGGCGGCGAATTTAAGCTGCTTGTGTTACGAGGAGTAGCTTCGTAGCTGGTTCGATGTTCGGGGTTGATTGGTGGACCTAAAAGTGGCCCTTGGTAGGCTCGAGAAGGCGGGTTCTGGGGGCTATGATATTTTGAGTTGAGCAGGGAATGTTTCCTTTTGAATGTGCATTTGTTTGGTTGTTGTTTTCTTGCGAAGGTGCTGGCTTGTTTTAGGGCATATATCTTTGAGTAGCTTCTGTAGTCTTTTCTTTCTCAACAGGTAATGGCACTTCGTTGGAATAAAACGTGGTACGTATGAGTATTGAAGAAGTATGATGAGCAAAGGAAAAGGTATAGAGGTGTCGTACAAAGTAATGCACCTTGGGTCCTCACCTTCTTGTATATATCATCTTCTTATTTGATGAGTGAGGATATGGAAGATTGGAAAGGAAAATGATGAGATCACATGTTGTGCTTTTCTGAGCTGATGTGTGAGCTTGTGGTGGTTGATATTGTGATGCTTTTATCAAATTCATCTTCTCAACTATAAACATTGGCTTTTGCTTCATTTGCGACCTCTTGAGCTTGATTCTATTGCAAGCCCTCATGTCTAATTGAGATAGTCCAGTCATTCCATTTCCATTCAATGGCTCTTCAATTAATAGTAATTAGATGGACAGCATAAGTTCCTTAGATGTCCAGATTCGAGAAGTAAACATTTCTTTGGCGACTAGCATATGGGGCTCCTTCAATGTCTGCTGAACTTCTGCGGTCATGAAAATGCCAATTTGATCATCCCATTGACAATCTACCAAACTCTAATGTAGATACAATTGTAATAGGTGCTTAGCTGATGTGAACTTATTTTTGATGTCTTTTCAATTTGCGTATGTGAAATATGTTATTGACATGTGAAAGCTCTAGTCCATGTAAGAGTAGGTTGTTCTTAGTCCATTCATGGAAAGGAGATGGCATTTTGCTGAGGATTGGTAAGTCACAAATAGTGCATCATCAACATCCTTCTAAAAAGTGCTGCAATAGAAACAATTGTTTGTTGCTAGATTAGGAAAAGGTTCAATCCATGGATAACATGTACATACAGAAAAGTCATTACATATACAATTACAAATACATGCACTCACAAACATGTCCATCTAAAAAGGCAGTTACACATATAGAATGGGGATGAATATTTGGCAGAAATGCACATGCACCCACACAAAGGCGCACAAGCATGCATGTTTGGTTGTGGGCACGCTCTCATACACACGTGACCTTTTTATATCCTCCTTGTCAAGAGAGTTACATAAGCTTTCATAATGCCTTTGCACTTGGACTCCGCTTATTGTGGCTTTTTCCTTGTCTTCTTCTTCATAGAATAGTGCTTTTGTAATCTTCTAGGAAGTCTTGTTCTGCCTACAAGTTGAAAGAAATCACCGGAAGCACCGCGACAGGGCCCCCGACATGGTCGTCGCCGAGGCCAGGGACCACGTTAAAGAGTTTTATATGTTTGAGATTATTGGTATAGGCGGAGGAGCATCAAAGAGTTGCAGAAGATGCTTCACAGATGCAACGACCAGCTCCGACAGTTTAGTCATGTAAACAAGAAAGCACTTGATCAGTACGTGAACTTCACCGAGCAAAGGAAGTGAGCTTCTCACATGGACCGTGTCTTTAGTTTTGTTCAGTATTTATATGATGGAGATTGTCGCTAAAAGCCGGATATTCTTTTTTGATTCATTTCTGTCGTCATTGTTTATTGTGCAAGATTAGTTATTATGCAAGATTATTTATTCTCTCATTATGTGTACTATGAAGAAAAATATTTGTCATTCTTGTGGAAAATGTAAATGAATGTATTTCATTTTCATATTATTATAATATTTTGATGTTATTAAGTACTTAATCAATGTTAAATATAAATTTCAGAAATTAATTTTGCTTTTAATTAAGTTTAAAATCGAAAAATAAAATAAATGATTTTATCGTACGATCACAAATTATAAAAATTCGTTACAAAAATAAAATTTCGTCGCTAATTTCGTCCCTAAACGATATTCGTCGCAGAGTTTGTCACTAAAGAATTAATAAAAAATCATTGCTAAATTTGTTCATGAATAATGTTCATGGCAAAAATCAAAATTTTTCGTGACAAATTTGCGACGAATTTTGCCACGAGTAAGTTCGTTGCAAATTACAAAAAAAAAAAAAATTCACACCAAATTAGCGACAAATTTTGTGACGGAAAAATAAATCCGTCGCAAAATCCGTCGTAATTTTTGTGACGGAAAATTTTTGCGACGAATTTTGCGACGAAATTTCCGACGAATTTTGCGACGAATTATTTGCGACGAATTTTGCGAAGAAATTTGCGACGAATTTTGCGACGAATTTTGCGATGAATTTTGCGACGAAATTTGCGACGAATTATTTGCGACGAACTTTGCGACGAATTTTGCAACGAATTATTTGCGACGAATTTTTTTTCCGTCGCAAAAATTTGCGACGACCTAGTAGCGACGGAATTTTTTCCGTCGCTAAATTCGTCGCAAAATCGATTTGCGACGGATTTTTGCAATTTTTTCGTCGCAAAATTCGTCGCAAAAAACATGTTTTTTTGTAGTGCTAATAGCGATTAGGAACGCATTAGGATCATGAGTTTATAAAGACTGCTTGTGAATGTGGAGAAGTGGTTGATACCCTAAGTCAACCAAGTGGAAAATACAACTTTTATGTCAAGTATTCACCTCCGCTAAGCTTCTTCATTAACCCAAAGGATATTGTTTTCGATGGATGGGGTGACATGGACAATGAAGGGACCGTGGCTATGATCACTCCCATTGTAATTGACCTTTCCAAAGAAGATGATTTCTATGAAGATAAGCTGATAGGTATCGAGCCTGTTGTAATCGATTTGACCAATGAAAGTGCTTATTATGAAGTTAAGCCAATAGGTGTGGAACCTGTCATTATAGACTTGTTAGCTGAAAACTTCAAGTCAATCGAGATCTCGAGAGATAACTTCGAGCCTGTCATGATTGAGCTACCGCCGTTGATGGAGGGTGAAGAAATAACTATTAAAGTTACTCCCAAATTTGATCAAAAGGCCATTCCATGGAATTATGGGACAAATGAAATCGATGCCATCACTCGGTTGGGTCGTCTTTATCCACCCAAAGGAGGAGTCAAAATGAAGGCCATAACTGAAGAGGATGCCAAACAATTCCTAGCCTCTATAAAGACTAGTGAATTCAACATGGTAAACCAATTAAGGAAGATACCCGTCCAAATCTCCTTATTGGATTTGTTCAAGTCATTCGAGAAGCACAAAAATGCCTTGCTTAAGGTGTTGAATGAAGTTCATGTACCCGAGTCCATCGACGATACCCAACTAGAAGAGTTCGTTAGGGCAATCCTCATGGAGGATCAAATTTCATTTTCCGATGAAGACTTTCCTCCTGAAGAACATTCTTATTTGAAAGCCTTATACATATCCGTGAAGTATCGTGACCCGATGTTGTCAAGAGTATTTTATTGATAATGGATTGCCTTTGAACATATGTTCGTTGGCTACACTTTGTCGACTAGGAGTAAATAAAGATAGAATCTGTGTCGCCAAAATGCTAGTGCAAGCGTTCGGCGGAATGAAGAAAGAAACTATAGGCGAAATTGAGTTGGAACTCATGATTAGGCATGTGCTTTTCTCACTCACTTTCCAAGTCTTGAATATGCCAAGCAATTTTAGCTTGCTCCTTGGTAGACCGTGGATTCACACCGCTAGAGTTGTGCCTTCAAGCCTTCACCAAACAGTGAGATTCGTGGTGGATGGCAAGCTCATTACCAGAAGAAGGTCACCGAACCACCGGAACAGCCACTAGATGTGGCTAAGCAGATCAACGGCAAAGAAAATGATCTTGAAGCCAAAGAAGATGGCATCAATTCGAGGTCCTCTGGTGGTGATCCGACGTGGTTGAAGTTACGACGGCATAGGAGAGGTCTCAAGGTACATTAGTGAGGCGACGACTCGTCGGAGGAGGCCTCCGGCCGGCTAGTGGACGGCATGGAGGGATCCAGCCACGAGAGAGAGAGAGAGAGAGAGAGAGAGAGAGAGAGAGAGTGAGAGAGAGAGAGAGTGAGTGAGTGAGTGTGTTTGAAATTGGGAGCCCCCTTTGAATTCGGAGAGAAAAGTTTATATATCTTCCTCTAATTTTAATTCTAGCCATTATATTGATTTAATGGTTGAGATCCCTTCATGGCTAAACAAACCTATAGCTGCTTGAAATTCAATCAAATGGATTGACGACATGGCATGGTGGATGGCCAAGATTGAATGTCAAATGATTGGTTGAGATTAATTGCTTAATCATTAAGTAATTCTCTTATAAAGGCAATTTTATAATTTCACATAGGGATAAAATGATAATTTTATGCATAAAGGAGAGTGGCCGGCTGACCAAGGCTTGTGTGGTGGGAGGTGGACCGCGGGCTACCGAAATTTTGGCCGAAAATTGGTTAGCTCAATGGGCCAGTTCAATTCCGATCAAATTGGGTTGAACCGGTTGGACCGGTTTGACTCGGGTTCAACCGGGTTGAACCGGTTCGGTTCTTGGCCCGAATTTGTTCTAATTTTATGCAATTTCATCTCTATCATGATTGATTTACCCAATTGAATTGAATTTGATTAAACTGGATTAAACTAATTTGAAATGTAGGCACAAATTGACCAAGTTTAACTTGTTTGTCTCAATTGCTCCTCAATTTGAATTAAATTGCATTGTCAGACTAGACTAATGAATTTAATTGAAGACCAATTGGCCAAATTAAACTTCAATTCATCAAATTGGATGTTAGTCTAGAATAGGCCAAGTTGAATTGCACTAATTGGAACAATTACTCTTAGATTTCTCAATCATTTGATCACTAAATTGGTCAAATTGAGTCCAATTGGAGTGACTTTGTCAAAATTGATTTTGGAATTGAAGTTCATTTAATCAATTGCATCAAATTTTGGCTAATTTACATTAATCATGAAGAATTATTCGGATCCCTAGTTAGGGCTCAAATTGGGGGTTTTTCAATTTGGCTTGGAATCTTGAAATTGGTTTGAAAATTGAAGTTAAGATGACCTCTAGATCAAATGTCGTGAAAGAAACTATCCTAAAAAAAGGCTAGAAATGAAGTAATTTCATTTTTGGCCGATTTGAACCAAATTCTAGAAATTGGGGAAAAGTTGGTTCTAAACTTGTTTTTGTAAAATTGATGATGTCAAAGTGAAATTAAGGTAAAAAGGAGTTGATTCGGGGGTTTTGAATTTTTTTCAATTTTTTGAACAAAGTGTTAACCAAAAATCAACATTTTAGTGATTAGTCACTAAAAAAAATGATAATTAATGGGTCAAATTTTGAATTTTTGAAAATTGATAGTACAAAAGTGATTTGACACTATTTTGGGGTTTTCATGCAAAAAACCAACTTTTGACTTAGGGTTGACTTTTTTATCAAAGTTTGACCAAAAGTTAACTTAAAAGTCAACGTTTTGACTTTTTGAGCTTAAAATGCAAAAAACTGGAACTGAATGGTTAATGCTAATTCAAATGTTAAATGACTCTTTTTGGTTGAGAAATGGGTTCTGTTGCGATCAAAAATCCTAATATCAATGTTTTCACCTTGACGACGAGTCGGTTAAAAATCAAATGCTAACAAATTGGTCCAAATGGTCTTCATGAACTTTGAGCCACACATCCTATGATTTCTAATGACACATGAACCATGTCAATCAGACTTCATTTGACAAGCCAATTGGGTCTAAACAGAACTTGCTTGAAATTGAACTTTAATTGAATAAGTGATCCTCAAAAGGCTCACTTCCCCTTCTATGATTGATTGAGAAACAGGGTCAATTGGCCTAATTGTATGCTCAATTTCTTACAGGGTCAATTGGCCTAATTGTATGCTCAATTTCTTTCTTATGCATGTGTTTGCTACATGAATGATTAGTTGCGGTGTTTGTCCAGCGGGTAGCCCATTAAGGACACTTAGAACTGACTTTGAGGGTTAAATGGTATTAATCATCGTTTTGTGAATGCAAATGGTGGTCGATTATCATTAACTATCAATTAATGAATCTTAGTCAATTAAGTGGGGGGGGGGGTGATCAAAATGCATGGTGTTGACACCTAAATTTTGACTATCATATTCAACTGCACAAAAAATTAGGGGTTGGTCTGACCCCTGAACAAAAATATTTGGCATAATGCATCTTGGTATCAATAGCATTACCCATTTGCGTCAAGCATCTTTCAAGAAGCCTAAGGTGAGCTCGATAAATGATGCAATTGGCGATCGGAAAGGGAGAGTCGAGCTTGAAATAAGATATTCACATCTTCATAGATTGCATGCAGGTAGGACAGGAATTCCACATGCCCGGCTACTTCGTGTCTATTTTGATTTTGATAAGGATTTCGGATAGAATGGTGGATTCGAGAGAACATGTGACTTGGTGAGCGTAGGTTCGGTCGTGAAAGTATTTGGTAAAGGACTAGAGGGGAACATTCAAAAGTAGAGATAAGAGTGGAATAAATTTAAACAAAAAGATATGCTTTCTGGTCTCATCTACAAGAAGCATAGATAATGCTCATTTGAAGACCCGAGAATGCATGCCTCTCCTCTTGGACGCCACTTTTCACGCCATGCAGAGAGAGCTGTCAATTGGGTAATCTCTCGCATGATGAAGTTTATCTCACTGGTTGTTATGAAAAATATTGATATCTTTCATTCTTGAATGACCACATTATCTATCTGAATCTTGGTCGTTCATCCGATCCCGCGCGTAAGAGATAATTATTAAAACCGGTCAAACTCTTGAGGATAATTTCCAAATCCATTCGAACACTAGTCAGTCTATCATTGATCCTGATTCGAACTAGACTTAGGAAGGCTATAAATACCTCCTTGGTCGATCATTATAAAGGGGGCTCTCTTTCGGCACATACGAGAAAAATACTCCCCTCCCTCGTGGCCAGACCTGTGGCCACGACTCCAAGACTCGCTGCTGCCCCAGTCTGTCGAGCCTGCTGTCCCGACGAGCTCCTTCATTGTGCTGTGGCATCAGCCACTGTCTTGCACCGAGTTGCTGATCCAATGACGTCCAGCCATTACTGCACTAAATGGTCGACCGCTCCAGCTCACTCCTGCAATCTTAGCACCAAACTCGCGAACCAAGGTGAATTCTAGCAGGTTCTCAGTGAGTCCGAATCTCCTTGGCGTCTTCTCAGTCCCTGTTCGCTAGTTCCCATGGTGATAGAAGGCAACCCGAGGCTGATTGGCAAAGTTCATCGAGATTGTCACTGTTATTTGTTCCTTGCTGTGTTATTTTTCAGGGTCCAGTGGCTGTCCAGCAAGTTCTACCGAGTCTCGAAGCAATTTCAGCGAGCATCTTCGCCTCGGAGACCATGGACCGAGCCGTCGTGATCAGCTGCCGTCGGTCCAGGTACAGCTAGAAGTCTCCAGCCCTCGACTCAGTATCGACGAGCACATCTTCAAAGATCATGACTTGTTTTGGAAGGTCAAAGCGGTGGAACTTGTCTCCTATTGCATGGTGAATTGCCTGTGAATTCTAGAGAAAGAAACAAAAAATGTCGTGATTCTTGGTGGAGATTATTTGGTCAAACTAAAAGACCAAGAACAAATTTACTCCGATCTCCTTTGGCGAGCCACCACACTTGTTGTCCGATCAACCGAACACCACCGCCAATCCCAAGCCATCTGTTGAGTTCAAATTTGAAAGCCAATCTACAGATTAGGTAACGATTCTATCCGTGTTAATTTGAATACTTCATCATCTGAATTAATGGATATCGTTATCTAATTGAGTCATCAAGTGTTGATGCATATCTTCAAGGTTTTTTAGGTATTCGTAAATTAGGAAGCTTTCCTAATTTGACAACGTGCATAGAGTCGACAGTCCGATCTTATGCCCAAGATATGATTCACGACAGCATGAAAAATTGGACAATCCGATCCCATGCCCTGGATACAATTTGCCGATTTTATCTGTTACCAAATTTGAATAGATTGCTTAGATTTTCATATATTTAAGGCAATTTGATTGGTGTGGATGTTGTCTACGTTGGATTGATTGCCATGCATGTTTAGTTATAGATAACATTAGGATAATATTATTCCTAAATTCAAAAACATAAAAAAAATATTTAGAGTGGTAGTCTGGGATAAAGTTAGAATTTAAATTTTTCCTGGTAGGATATACGATAATTTTCCTAATAGATAGAATACGATAATTCTAGTTAGAATTCGCATCCTAGGATATTATCCATAGTTAAGATAAGATTTTGATTTAAATTGGGATTAAGATAGATTAATATCTAGTTTGAATTAAAAAATATCTAACTATATATAATTAATCCTCATTAATTTTTAATTTCGAATTTTAGTAAAAAATACCAAAAACATGTTCTTAAGATAGGCGTAGTCTTTATTTCATAGATTTCTATTTGGGTGTTTAAATTATTACTTCGATGTAATTTATTTAAATTGTTTGGTTTATTGAGTGTTTATTTCATGATTGCATACTCGCATGATCACATCACATGTTAGTGCCTAAGTTAAAATGAATCTAAGATGTCTGTCAAAATATTTTTGAAAATGAAAAAGAAAAGGTACTGAAAGGACATTAGAGTAATCAAGTGTAACCAAGTCCCCGAATTTATAATCTCTGGTTCATATGAGTAAAATAAAACTCCCGATACTTTACTTGGATTTCTAATCGACCCAAAAATAAAATAGATTAGTGGCGACTCCAAAATGAAATTGAATTGCATGTTAAGAACTTTCACCTTAAGTGGCGAATTGCTATGGGCTTAGGATAGCCCGAGCTAAGTTTAGCCATAGTAATCCATTAGCTGAACCTCTAGGTGGTGTATCATGAGGTAAGATCGCGACAAATGGAAATCAAAGGCCGACCTCGAGGCCATTTCGTGTTTGCATTGTTTGATGTTTGATTGGTGACATTATTTGGATGAACATTGTATGAATGTGTGAAACAATGAGTGAATGATTCAATCAAAATCGATACCGCCAAGGCGATCTATGGAAGAGCCGGCCGAATTCATTATAAATGGAGGCTTAAGACTGATGTCCAATCCAGTCTCGTTTTTGTGCTTTGTCATTTGTCACCGGATCATGTCTTGGGTTTTCAATTTGGTTTGTAATAATTGCCCAAAAAGTTGTGGGTTTTCTTTTCTTGCATATTAGAATAGCTCGCCTTTCATTTCATTGTTTACTTTATGCTCTGTTTTTTAAATACATTGTTTGTTAATTTCTTTCTAAATTAAGATAGGTTTAGTTTAGAATCTTGACATGGAAAATTACATAAACAAGATGCATGGACAATTAGTGGATTAAGACTTTGACATGAAATTGATAAATCAAAATTGCATGGCCACCTTAGATAACAACCAATTAAGTTAGTGGTACTGAAAGGGTGTTAAGTGGAAATATTAATGTAAGCAATTCCCTGTTGTTGACACCTAAATTTTGGCGATCCCGTTAGGTAAATATTGTATAGAAAAATTAGGGATTAAATTTTAACCCCTAAATAAAAATATTAAAATTGCATAGCATATAGTTTAAGTTCATGTAGGTTAGTTGCATTCCACATCGAACCAGCGGTGGCAAGTGAACTAAAAATCCACCGCGCAAACCGAGCTCGAAAACTGAACGAAACTCGGCTCACTCGGAAGACTGGGGCCGAAAATCGTAAGTCTAAAGGGCCTTGGTTATCTTAATTTGAGCTTAAATCAGCCCATTAAGCTTAATTAAAGAAAAGCCCAAATTAATTCAGCCAATTTGGAATCAAATAAAAATTAAAGGATAAAGCTTAAGCCAAAACCCATTAGGACTAGGAAGCCCAGTTAATTGACCTAGGGTCGCGGTATAAATATGTCTTTATGCGTCATAATCAAGGGGGGGCTCTCACAATTTTCAGAACACGATTTTTGAGAGACACACGTGAGCGAGAACACATAGTGAGAGAAATACGAGAAGAAAACGGAGAGCTTGAGGAGAATTCGGCCGAGCACCAAGCGACCGATCCCCTTTCCGCGGCCAAGTCTTCGACCGTGCCCTTTGCTGAACGCGGTGCCACATTGTTGTCCAACGTCGATGTTGCTGCTGACCGGGTGGGATCCTGCAACTGACGAAGCCACCTGTACCGAAGCTCCACCGCGACTTGCTGTCCCACGCTGAGCGACGACAAGGACCTGCTGTCCCATGTGCCAACTCTAAGCGTCCCTGAAGCAACAGTCCAGCGTTGCTCCCTCCTTGCGCCCACGAAGCAGCAGCGTCCCTGAAGCAACAGTCCAGCGTTGCTCCCTCCTTGCGTCCACGAAGCAGCAGCCCAACTGATCCTGTTCGTTCCTCCTCTGTCCAGCGACCAACCAACAACTGCAAGCAGCGAATGTTCAGGAGGTCCATCGAGATCCAGTCCAAGCCGTGGAGGTCCCCCAGCCAAACACCATCCTGCTGTTTTTGAGACCCTGTTGCTCCATTCGTGATCTGCACTGAAGGCCCTCACCACCGTCTACCATCGCCGTTGCCAACCACCGCCGCTCCCGCGATCCGCAAGCCCGATCCGATACCGAGTTCGAATTTGGAAGTTATCCGCAAATTAGGTAAGATCATTATCCGAATATTTTCCGAAATATTTAATTTCCTAAGTTTTCAGGGTTTAAATATTTTGTGGATATTTTTTTGGTGGATTGCTAGACATTAAGGATAATGCATGTAATATCCGCAAATATTTGAAACACTTGAAATTAGGAATTTTGCCTAATTTAGCAACGTATCTGGACGACTATCCGACATTATCCCTAAGGTACGATACGCGGCGATACGGAAAATCGTTATCTTGTCCATAACCACTTGGATACGATAATAGATTTTATTTGCTTTCCAAATTTGACCAATCAACTTTCCGTCGATAGCTATAACCCTATAGATATGACCGTTAGTTTGATTTCTTTGCCTTATCCGAATTTGAATAAATCTTGCGGATTGCGTGGATGGTTTGAATGTGGTTATTTGATTGCTTTCCTTTTAAATAAAGAAAAATCCAAAAATTTGTTGGTTAAATTTAAATTAGAAGTTTTTGCATGTTTAGGAAACCTTAAATGTATCTAAAGGATAGGATAACTATTTAATTTAAATTAGGGCTAGAGATAATTTATTTCCTAGTTTAAATTAGGTGTTATTCTAATCCTAATAGATTATTTAGGTTATTTAATAATTCCGAATTTTAAAAAATCCCAAAAAAAAGGTCACTTTAGGATAGATTAAATTATTTTTTTTAGAATAGATTGCATGTTAATTTAGGCATTTTTTTTAATTCCGAATTTCATTTAAAAATACCAAAAATAAATCATTTGTCCGTCATTAGAATTAGGTCACGTCGTCGCATGACATATAGTTTGCATGTTAGGTTGCATTAATTGCATGTTAATTTTTTGCACGTCATTACATATAGTTTAGCTTTCATTTAAATAAGTGAAAATCCAAAAAAAATATTGAGTGAACTGCTTGTTAATTAGAAATCGTATTAGGATTGTTGATATGATTTTCTAGCTAACCATGCAGATGCTTACGTTGCTTCGAGGTAAGTAATTCTCCCAATCTTGCAATTTATTTAATGTTTTGATTATTGGGTGTTACTTTGGTGGTTTGCGCACCCGCATGTTCACCTCACATGCTAGTGACTAATAAAATAAATGCAAACTGTCTGCCAAAACATTTTTTGAAAAGAAAAAGGTACCGAAAGGGCGTTAGACTAGATCTAGCGTAATCAAGTCCCCGAGCTTAGAATCTCTGGTTCGTAGGAATAAAACATATCTCCCTATGTTTTATTTAGGTTTCTAATCGACCTACCACAAATAGATTAGTGGCGACTCCAAGCATGAAAATATTTGCACGTTAATAACTTAAATTTTAAGTTGCGAATTGGTAGGGCTTGGGAGGGCCCGAGTTAGGCTTAGTCTTAACAATCCATTAGCCTGAGAGCAAAATTTTAGGTCGCGACAGCTTGGCGACTCCGCTGGGGACTTGAGTTAAAACTCTTAGTGGACTTAGGCCAGTTTTTCTTTTCAAAAAATATTTTTTGCTTGGCAGCGAGGAGCCCAGGTACGTCCCTAATATTTTAGGTGTTAAATGTTTTTGCAGAATGGGAGGTATAAGGGGAGGCGTGATTGTTAACCTTTGTTTTGCAGGGAGGTGTTTGGATGTATGATTTATTTTATGCACGAAGCGCTGTATGATATAACTTGCTGTGCATGCCTTGCATTTACACTACACCGCACACACTACCCGCTGCCGGACCTGGGCGGCACAGGTTTAGGATGGTACTAAGATAGCGGACACCCCGACCACACCCGCGTGGTATGGGTCGCCCTTCTTGGTCCCGAAAGTTTTTTTACGGTGTCATTGAGTTCCCACCACGGTTGCACCCTTTGCAACCCGGGTCGGCTCCTTGACTAAGCCGGAGACAGGGGAACCTCGGCCTAACCACAACCATGACTGGTTTAGCCCGGTAATCCTCGCGTCTCCATTTTGCAAGCCAGAGTCTAGATAGAAATCGAACCTCACATTTCATGCGCATGTCTTTGTGATTGCCATGGTCCTATTGGGTAAAGTAAGTTTTCTGAGCCTTTATCTTGCAATTTATTTATGTTTCGTATTTTCCTTGGTCGGTCCATGACATTAGGTCGGTCGCGAGTCTTGGTCCATATACTATGGGAGGGGCAGACATCCGGATTCTTGATGCTCCTAAGGACGAGCTCCGCGCCTGGTGGAACTTACTCAGTCCGACCAATCGTAAGCTGGTTGAAGGCCACATCGGAAGGCTACTCCCCTTATTGGAAGTCAAAGTCCGTACCGGCCTCGTTCGAGCATTAGCACACTTCTGGTGTCCCGAGACGTCTACCTTTATATTCGGTAAGCATGAGCTCACCCCGACCTTGGAAGAATATAGCGTGATCATTGGAAAACCTTTAGAGTCGGAGTTAGTTACACCACCTCTAGGAATCGATTCCACCTTAATGTTATCTGAATTTTTGGGTGTCGGAAAAGATGAATTGGGAAAGGTTTTGAAAGCAAATCGTGGGACATGTCCATTTTCGTTCCTCAATCAATGTTTTGATAAAGCCGCATCTTTTCAAAAAGGCAGAATATTTTTGTTAGCATTTTTCGGGTTCGTAATTTTTCCCCACTGTAAGAATGTGTGTAGTTCATCAATTGCTTGGTTGGTCCAACAAGTCTGTCTTGGAAAGAATTTTGTCAACACTATTTTAGCTGAGACTTTCATTTCCCTCACTAAATTTAAGCAACATGTTGACAAAACGTTTCATGCCCCCGTCGAACTTTTGCAAATTTGGTTTTTGTCTCACATAAAAGGATGCGGCGATTTACTCACAATATCTGAGCTTAGTGATTCTAGCCACCCTGTCTTGAGGTATAAAGAAAAACAAGGGGATGCACCTGATTATCACTATTCTGAATGGATCATTTTCATGAAAAACGCTAGACCCCAAGGTTTCCAATGGCATGCTAATTGGTTCCAAGTCGAGGAAGCTCGGCTTACGTGTAATGGTATTGGACCGGTTCCACTCTTGGGTTTCACCGGTGCGATTGAATACTACCCCGCCAGAGTGTCTCGTCAGTACCAGATTCTCCAAGGACTTCCTCCAGCGCTACAACCAGAACTCCTCCAAGTCGACTTCACCAATGGCGATGAAGACCACGAAGGGACCGTAGCTCAACTCAAAAAGATGTGGAAGAAGTGTCGCCTCTTAAAGATAGCCCGACCCCAAAAAGAGCTAAAGGGGGAACAGAAGTCCTACTTCGCAACTACCAAGTATATTCGACAGCACAAGGTCCCACAGGAACTACTCCCGAAGATACCCAAGGTGCCTCTCAAGCCTGCCACTCGCTCAGAGAACAACCGTCTCAAAAGGAAGGCCGAAGAAGCTCAAGAGAAAGCATCCAAAATAGCTCGAGCCTATGAGCAATTGAAGAAGGAAGTCGCCGCCCATATGTCTATGGATCAAGTCCAAATAGAATAGCTTGAATTTTTTTATACCTTTTTCAGTTCTAGTCTTCAGTCTTGTTTAGGAATTGAGTTTTTAAGTCATCGTCATTGTAAAAAAAAAGGCACAAAAAAAATTTCATTTCAATAAAGAGGTTATTACTAATCAAAGCGGTTAGACCAATGTCATGGATCGGCGTGTGATTCTTCTTAATACTTACGTATGTCTATTTTATCCGTGAATTAGGTAATTACGGACCGATCACGATCACCTATTCGCACACGGTCGAGAACTAGAATGGCCGATCAAACCGATTTGCGAGATCGTGTTCTTGGCATTGAGGACCAAATGAATCAACTCGTCGTCGCAATGCAACAAATGTCCGCTGAGATCAAAAACCTTCGGCTGGCTCCTATTCCTACACCCCCTGAGGCATCAGCCCCGAAGCATAAAGGAGGGAAGAATGCCGAAAGTGAGGAAGATGACGATCTTCCCGATTTAGTAGATGACCCCGTCCAGATTATTGTCAATAAGGAAAAACCTGATGAACGGGTCAACAAACTTGAAGAAAGAGTGAAGCAGTTGGAAGGCTCACATGATTCGCCCTCGATCGACTTGTCTCTTTACTCACAGATCAAAATCCCGAAGAAGTTCAAGATGCCAGACTTTGACAAGTATAATGGCACCTCCTGCCCGAAAGCTCACCTGCAGCTATATCACGTACAAATGACACCGTACGTTGATAATGAACTCTTGATGATTCATGCATTTCAGGCAAGTTTGACGGGTCCTGCCCTGAACTGGTATCTCATGAAGAAAGTAAACGGCCTCAAAACCTGGAGGGAAGTTAGTGAAGCATTTCTAAAGCAGTACAGGTTCATAACGGACATTATTCCCACCCGCGATGACCTCGAGCGTGCTCAGATGAAGAAGAATGAGTCATTCAAGGATTATGCTATCAGGTGGAGAAACATAGCCGCACAGATTATCCCAGAACCCATAGACAGTGAATTGAAGAGGATGTTCATTAGAACTCTTCCGTTCGAATACCGTAATCGGATGGTAGCCACTCCGGCTGACAACTTCAATCAACTCATCCCTATAGGCGAACAGATTGAGATAGGGCTGAAAGATGGGTGGTTTGTGGAGCCGTCTTCCTCGACCAAAAGATTTGGTGCAAGAAAGGAGAAAGAACCGGCAGCTGAAGTGAATCTAGCTTACACTCAATCGGGCCGACGGAATGCTAACCTTGTCTCTGCGATCCAAGTAACAGAAACTCAACAACAGAACACTGGTCGTCAACCCTCTCAGAGAAGGAACAACAAGAGGCAATTTACCCCTCTCCCGGGGTCGTTGTCCCAAGTACTAGCAGTACTCCAAAAGAAGGGTTTGCTTACCACTGAGCCAAAGCGACCTAACTCTGAAAAGTACTATAATTATGACCCATCTAAAAAATGTGATTATCATATGGGCAAAGTGGGGCATTCAACTGACGACTGCTTTACCCTTAAGCACCGAATCCAGGATCTCCTGGACACGAAGACCTTCTCATTCCAACCTGCCAGGCCGAATGTTCAGAACAACCCGCTTCCTGATCACACGGGCAAAGTGAATGCCATATTTAGTTTCGATACTGGTCGAATCAAGAATGTCAAGGTGTACACTGCTGACGTCTACGGTGGGTTAGTAAGAGCTGGCTATTACCCAAGTGATGAGATGCCTCCCCTGGCTGTCATGAGAGAAAGAATCTCAAGAATGGTAGAAGCTGGGATGATCGTTTATGCTGATCACACTGGCATCGTTTCTACTATCTCCGAAGTAGTTATTAATTGGGAGGAGGAGTTTGCTACATTGAACACCAGGAAGGACAAGGGTGACCCTCTGCCTGAAGACATGCCTCCGCTCGAAGACGTGTCCGATGATGAAGAGATCGTAGAGAGCACGCCTAAAGCTGATGAAGGAAAAGAGGTGATCGACACTTTGGGGCAACCGAGCGGCAAGTTCGATTACTATGTGAAATACTCGGCGCCCCCGAGCTTCTATGTTGACCCCTCTGACATTGTCCCAGATGGATGGGGAGGTATGGATGATCCAACACTTCTAATGACAGAAGATTCTGATGATGCAATGGATGGAATTACTACCATGTTCGATGATTTTTTCATTGGAGCTATCGAGGAAAGACCATTGGAGGGAATGGGCACTGGCCCACAAGAGTAACACCTTTACTTTTTTTCGCACATTCCCCTGCGCGGGAATTTTTACTGCTTTTTAGGATTTGCCCCGTCTCGGGAGCTGCTTTTTAGCACTTTTCATTTCTAGGACTTGATTGTTGCAATTTCCATTCCAATAAATGTAATTCATTTGACGATAATCAATGAAATTACAAATTATTTTCATTTTGAGGGCATGTTGAGGTACATCAAACCAGCCCGGTGATGATATCCAACCGATAAAAAAAATATAGTCCAAGGAGAATTCTGAGGCCTGGGCTTCTTCATGCTTCCTCGTGTTAAAACTTCTTTGAAAAGAATTTCGAAAAAAAAAATCAAAAGAAATAAAAATACACTGTTTAGCCCTGTTTGTCCTTTTGAACCCCCTACTTTATGTTTCAGGAGCAATCTTGTGATACGTGAGGGTATGGAAATGGTCCAATCTAATGAATCATGTGCAGCCGAGCTTGATCCCAATGACACCGACGAACTCAACAATTCCTCAGATATTCAGTGCGATCTAGAATGGCATGAAAGGCCCAAAGTCCTCACGTCAGATCAAACTGTCATTATTAACTTGGGTGATGCGAAGGAAACTAGAGAAGTGAAGAGAGATGCAAATCCCCCTGAGAGTGAGACAAAACGCTCGATCCAGTTGCCGCATGAGTAGGTAAGTTTTTCAACCAAAAAGTGCGTCAAAGACACTTCAAGGTAAATGATCTAGTCCTGAGGAAGGTACTCCCGGTCTTTCCTATTCCTGGGGGTAAATTTGCCCCAAACTACATTGGTCCATACATAGTTAAAAAGGTGCTTCCCGGAGGTGCCCTGATTCTCGCAGAAATGGATGGTCGTGAGTTCTCTACTCCTGTTAATTCCGATGCTGTGAAGATGTATTATCCTTGATAAAATTTAACATTTTGAAGCAAAAGTTTTCAAGTGTTTGGTTTTATATTTTGAATTGCAAACATTTCACTGATGAATAAATGATTCTAATCAGTTTCAAGTTAAGATGTATGCATTGGCTTTAAATTTTGCACGGTTATTTTGTCGGTCTGCATCATCGACTTCAAAAGGGGAATCTTTTTGGACAATCTGATAACTCATGTAGAATGAATTGAATATGTTGAATGAGGTACATCGGGATGATGAAAGGCAAGCCCTATCCTATACACAGTCTCATGCACTAATCCCCAGTGAGTTGAGTAAAAAAATTCCATGTCTGCAAGGTAAAGAGTTATCTCGCAAAAGGTACGGCAACTGAAGTGACGAAAGGCAGTTCATTTCTCTATCCCAAACACTACAGGTTATCCATTGTTTCGCCACATTGAGCCTACATGTTTGGAGAAATCCTTTCAAATTACCCCTGTCAAGAACCACCCCACATCGGGGCAAACTGGAGGTAAGTCAGCATTATAAGGTGAAAAATGAATAGAGATTTTCTTGCTCTCACTTGTATCAATCTTCGAGTGTTGCTTTTTCAGAAGAATTCACACGAAGTTCAAGTGCCTTAGGATGACGAAGAGCATTTCTTTCTCTACCCTATACACACTTTATCCTTTGCTAAGCCCAATTGAGCCTGCAAATTCGTTTCTTAAACCCAGTTGGTGATCATCCCCCACACTGGGGCAGGGTAAAAGCCATCACTGTCCACACAGCATATTTGGAGCGCCGATAGAAGACGAAGACCCTGAAAATTCAAATGTTAGTCATTCGGTCAAAACAAGCCAAAATGTGGCTGGCTAATATGTGCATTGTAAACAGTGTGTGTCAAACGCAAAAAAAAAAAAAGAACTATGGGGCATGAAAAAGCAGTATGCCTGGTAAAAGCAAGGCCAATGCCCGAGAGAAAAAGAAACCAAGAAAATCGGAAAAAAAGAAGAACTTTAGCGAAAAAATGTCAAGATACGACATGTCAAAGTCATGAATCTCAGTGGAGCAGTGGTCTTACAAGTCTCAAAGGAATCAAGTGGTGAATTCAAGCCCAATGGAACGTCTACCGAGAAGACAATCCCTGGCGAAAAGGAAGACTGGTGACAATGCCAAGATGATCACCAACTTATTCACCCTAATTATACACATTTTGAGCCTAATGATCAATTCATTTCTCAACCCATGAGCCTAGCCTACGTTACGTCCCTTACAAAGTCTCTTCAGATTATGGCACTTGAACTAATGTAGGATTCGGATGTTTATAAGCTTAGCTCGAAGAAGTGCGAGCATGTCCATTTCTATTTCATTTTGCAAGGTTCTTGACTTGTAAACCCGGAGATGATTGCAGAGTATTTTCTTTCAATAGCCTCGACTCGAAGAGTCCCCTTTTGCTAAGCCATTGACCAAGCCTATGTTACGGTCCTAGCAAAGACCTCTCAGATTGGTAAGGTTGTACCGCTTGCGAGAATACTCGGATCCTTGTCGACATGAAGATGGTGAGATAGAGTGATTTTCATAAATTAGCCGCTTTTCGATGAGGATGAGAGAAAGCCCTTTCGGACCGAAAGTCCCTTATTCGACATTTTCAAGATATCCACTTGTGAATCTGGATTGTCTTATCATGACTTTCCCCAGTGAAATTTAGTAATGCTGATTTGACAAAATCGTCATGCATGAAAACCAGTTGAATTTATAGTGCATGAGTATATGTGTTCTTGATTGCCCATGAATGCATATTACTTGTTGTCTATAACCGTGTCTAGCAGGAGACACACACTCAAGAGTTAGAGATATCAACAGGTAAGTATGTCTCTACCCCTTCAGGTGCCTGTGTTTATCCAAGTATTCATTCACCTGTTCGAGCAATCGACAGGCTCCATATCTAATCAGTTTTGTTGCAGCCATTGGGCGTCTTTGACAATGTCCAGATGTCTATATATTTTTCATCTGAGTGCCTGAGGAGAAATCCAGGTGTCTCATCCGAGTATCCGAGGAGAAATCCGGATATCTCACCCGAGTGCCTGAGGAGAAATCCAGGTGTCTCACCCGAGTGCCTGAGGAGAAATCCAGGTATTTCATTTGAGTATCCGAGGAGAAATCCGGATATCTCATCATATTTTTCATCCGAGTGCCTGAGGAGAAATCCAGGTGTCTCATCCGAGTATCAGAGGAGAAATCCGGATATCTCACCCGAATGCCTGAGGAGAAATCCAGGTGTCTCACCCGAGTGCCTGAGGAGAAATCCAGGTATTTCATTTGAGTATCCGAGGAGAAATCCGGATATCTCATCATATTTTTCATCCGAGTGCCTGAGGAGAAATCCAGGTATCTCATCCGAGTATCCGAGGAGAAATCCGGATATCTCACCCAAGTACCTGCGACGATATCCAGGTATTTATCAATAAAGTCCTTTCAAATATCTTAGATGATAACTAGATATTTTGTTAGGCACATTGTTCTCTCAATCCCAAATGTTCCCCCGTGGCTCACCTATAAGGAAGGTATAGGTGAAGCGGCCAAATCTTTACGAATACCTATGGCGATGTATAGGTAGTTTGTAAAGGTCGGAACATTTTCCATTTTGATAAATTTTTCTCTCGAGAACCCCAGATGATAACGGGATACATCGAGCTTTCTTCGCTTGTCTTAACTGAATTGCAGGTCACCGAAGTTCATCAGCGTTCATCAGGCAATATCTTTGGAACAGGGTCCAAACATTTGCCAACAATCTCAAGAATCATGGCAATGCCTCAAATTACTTCACCACTCAAGTTAGGTAAGTAATTCCAGGTATGTTTTATTCACGTCAGCATGCATCATTTCTTATTGCATTTCAAAATGGGACTTATAATCCCGACAAAAATAACATTCATTGCATTTGCATGGCAAAATTTAGGCATCAGTTTAGTCTTTGAATGCAACCTCTTCAAGCTCACTTTCAAAGAGGGGCAGCTGTTGACACCTAAATTTTGGCGATCCCGTTAGGTAAATATTGTATAGAAAAATTAGGGATTAAATTTTAACCCCTAAATAAAAATATTAAAATTGCATAGCATATAGTTTAAGTTCATGTAGGTTAGTTGCATTCCACATCGAATCAGCGGTGGCAAGTGAACTAAAAATCCACCGCGCAAACCGAGCTCGAAAACTGAACGAAACTCGGCTCACTCGGAAGACTGGGGCCGAAAATCGTAAGTCTAAAGGGCCTTGGTTATCTTAATTTGAGCTTAAATCAGCCCATTAAGCTTAATTAAAGAAAAGCCCAAATTAATTCAGCCAATTTGGAATCAAATAAAAATTAAAGGATAAAGCTTAAGCCAAAACCCATTAGGACTAGGAAGCCCAGTTAATTGACCTAGGGTCGCGGTATAAATATGTCTTTATGCGTCATAATCAAGGGGGGGCTCTCACAATTTTCAGAACACGATTTTTGAGAGACACACGTGAGCGAGAACACATAGTGAGAGAAATACGAGAAGAAAACGGAGAGCTTGAGGAGAATTCGGCCGAGCACCAAGCGACCGATCCCCTTTCCGCGGCCAAGTCTTCGACCGTGCCCTTTGCTGAACGCGGTGCCACATTGTTGTCCAACGTCGATGTTGCTGCTGACCGGGTGGGATCCTGCAACTGACGAAGCCACCTGTACCGAAGCTCCACCGCGACTTGCTGTCCCACGCTGAGCGACGACAAGGACCTGCTGTCCCATGTGCCAACTCTAAGCGTCCCTGAAGCAACAGTCCAGCGTTGCTCCCTCCTTGCGCCCACGAAGCAGCAGCGTCCCTGAAGCAACAGTCCAGCGTTGCTCCCTCCTTGCGTCCACGAAGCAGCAGCCCAACTGATCCTGTTCGTTCCTCCTCTGTCCAGCGACCAACCAACAACTGCAAGCAGCGAATGTTCAGGAGGTCCATCGAGATCCAGTCCAAGCCGTGGAGGTCCCCCAGCCAAACACCATCCTGCTGTTTTTGAGACCCTGTTGCTCCATTCGTGATCTGCACTGAAGGCCCTCACCACCGTCTACCATCGCCGTTGCCAACCACCGCCGCTCCCGCGATCCGCAAGCCCGATCCGATACCGAGTTCGAATTTGGAAGTTATCCGCAAATTAGGTAAGATCATTATCCGAATATTTTCCGAAATATTTAATTTCCTAAGTTTTCAGGGTTTAAATATTTTGTGGATATTTTTTTGGTGGATTGCTAGACATTAAGGATAATGCATGTAATATCCGCAAATATTTGAAACACTTGAAATTAGGAATTTTGCCTAATTTAGCAACGTATCTGGACGACTATCCGACATTATCCCTAAGGTACGATACGCGGCGATACGGAAAATCGTTATCTTGTCCATAACCACTTGGATACGATAATAGATTTTATTTGCTTTCCAAATTTGACCAATCAACTTTCCGTCGATATCTATAACCCTATAGATATGACCGTTAGTTTGATTTCTTTGCCTTATCCGAATTTGAATAAATCTTGCGGATTGCGTGGATGGTTTGAATGTGGTTATTTGATTGCTTTCCTTTTAAATAAAGAAAAATCCAAAAATTTGTTGGTTAAATTTAAATTAGAAGTTTTTGCATGTTTAGGAAACCTTAAATGTATCTAAAGGATAGGATAACTATTTAATTTAAATTAGGGCTAGAGATAATTTATTTCCTAGTTTAAATTAGGTGTTATTCTAATCCTAATAGATTATTTAGGTTATTTAATAATTCCGAATTTTAAAAAATCCCAAAAAAAAGGTCACTTTAGGATAGATTAAATTATTTTTTTTAGAATAGATTGCATGTTAATTTAGGCATTTTTTTTAATTCCGAATTTCATTTAAAAATACCAAAAATAAATCATTTGTCCGTCATTAGAATTAGGTCACGTCGTCGCATGACATATAGTTTGCATGTTAGGTTGCATTAATTGCATGTTAATTTTTTGCACGTCATTACATATAGTTTAGCTTTCATTTAAATAAGTGAAAATCCAAAAAAAAAATATTGAGTGAACTGCTTGGTAATTAGAAATCGTATTAGGATTGTTGATATGATTTTCTAGCTAACCATGCAGATGCTTACGTTGCTTCGAGGTAAGTAATTCTCCCAATCTTGCAATTTATTTAATGTTTTGATTATTGGGTGTTACTTTGGTGGTTTGCGCACCCGCATGTTCACCTCACATGCTAGTGACTAATAAAATAAATGCAAACTGTCTGCCAAAACATTTTTTTAAAAGAAAAAGGTACCGAAATGGCGTTAGACTAGATCTAGCGTAATCAAGTCCCCGAGCTTAGAATCTCTGGTTCGTAGGAATAAAACATATCTCCCTATGTTTTATTTAGGTTTCTAATCGACCTACCACAAATAGATTAGTGGCGACTCCAAGCATGAAAATATTTGCACGTTAATAACTTAAATTTTAAGTTGCGAATTGGTAGGGCTTGGGAGGGCCCGAGTTAGGCTTAGTCTTAACAATCCATTAGCCTGAGAGCAAAATTTTAGGTCGCGACACCTGTACCTAAACATCTCTAATTCCGTGGAAATCAAAATGAAATTCCCACATTTCAATTGAGTATTCTAGTCGACCCCTGACAATGGCTAGTGCCAACTCATGAAAAGTAAAGAACATAAAAACAATCACGTGTCACGTGAGGTATAGACTGAGGGAGAGTCCACGTTTGGGATTGATAGACCTTATGGATGAACTTAAGGTTGACGCTTTTTGAGCCGCCTTTTGAGATGAGTCATTTAGAACATCTCTCAAACAATTACCTCTAAACCTGCTCTCCTGAGGCGGCCCTTGAGGGGTAGATCGAGATAGTGCCAAATATGCAACAGAATCCATTGCCCGATCATACCGAAGGTGTAAATATGCTTGAGACGAATGCGGATAAGCAACCCTTCACGGTGGATGTACCCAAACCATATGAAGTTCTAGTGCTAGCAGGGCATTACAAAAAAGGAGATGACATCTCAAGAGAAGAAAAGATGATGTGCATTTCTAAGATGATTGATGTGGGAATAATCCGAAATATGGGAGCAGAGTCGGGTACCATGATGATGTCAGCGATGATTAATGTGTCTCCCGAGAATTTCTTTTGTGAGTTCGAGAAGGAAAAAGTCGAAGATGTACCCGTTGAGGTTGTAATCGAAGAAATCGAAGCTATGGACATTGGGGATGATGATGTCATACCCGGAGTGGTTGAACCTCTACCCTTTGAGGAAAAATTAAGATGTTATTTTTTATACCAATTCCGAGCCTGATGTTAGAAGAACTCATTGGAATCATGAGTTTATAAAATCTGATTGCGAACGTGGAGAGGTAGTTGACACCCTGAGCCAACCAAGTGGAAAACATGATTATTACATGAAGTACTTGCCTCCCTCGAGTTTCTTTATGGATCCTAAAGACGTCATCCCCGATGGATCCGTTGGTATGGATGATATACTGGAACATGAAGAAGGGATGGTAGGCATGATAACTCCTATTGTGATCGACTTGTCCGAAGAAAATGTCACGTATGGAAGCAAGCTGATGGGTATTGAACCTATGGTGATTGACTTGTCTGAAGAAAGTGCCTATTATGAAATCAAGTCAATGGGTGTGGAACCTGTTGTCATAGATTTGCCAGTCGAAGACTTTGAGTTGATTGAAATTTCAAGAAATGACTTCAAGCCTGTTGTGATTGAGTTATCGCCATTGATGGAAGGTGAAGAGATAATTATTGAGGTTACTCCCAAATTTGATTAGAAAGCTATTCGTGGAATTACGGAACCAATGAAATCGGCGCCATCACTCGATTGGGTCATTGTTATGCACCTAAAGAAGGGGTTGAAAAGAAAGTCATAATCAAAGAGGATCCGAAGCAATTTTTAGCAGTCGTGAAGACTAGTGTATTTAACATGGTGAAGCAATTGAGGAAAATGCCTGTTCCCCAAATTTCCTTATTGGATTTGTTCAAGTCGTCTAAGAAATACAAAAATGCCTTACTAAAGGTGTTAAATGAAGTCTATGTGCCCGAGTCGATTGATGATGCCCAATTAGAAGAATTTGCTAGGGCAATCCTTTTAAATGATCAAATCTCTTTCTCTGATGACAACTTTCCTCTTGAAGGACATTCTCATTCAAAGGCCTTATACATATCCGTGATGCATTGTGATATGATGGTGTTGAGTGTACTTGTTGACAATGGTTCAGCTTTGAACATGTCCACTAGCTACACTCCATCATTGGGAGTTGAAATCTTCATGTCACCAAGATGCCTGGTCGAGCATTCGATGAGATGAAAAAATAGGCTATAGGTGAGATCGAGTTGGAACTCAGGATTGGGCCTGTGCTATTCTCACTTACTTTCCAAGTCTTGAATATATCAAGCAAGTTTAGCTTGCTTCTTGGAAGACCATGGATCCATACTGTTAGAGCTGTACCTCCAAGTCTCCACCAAAATGTGAGATTTGTGGTGAATGGTAAACTCATAACCATACATGAAGAAATTGATTTCATGTTATTTCATGATACCGCAACTCTGTACGTGGAGCCCAAATTTAAGGAAGAATTGGGAGCTCGAAGTGGCGGTCCAAGGTGGTGGATAGTCTTAGGATAATTAGCTTAGCTTTGTGTTGATTAGGTTAGTCTAGTTAATAAACATAGAAGTTGATAATCAAAGTAGCTGAGACTTTACTTGACATAGTCCAGCCAAAAAACAAAAACCATTTAGACTTAGGATCATTTTCCTAATAAATGGTTAGGTTAGCCTAGATTAGTCTCATCACCTAATAAAATGAACAGAATACAGGCTCACCCTAATTTAGCTCAATTTTAAAGATTAGGATTAGCCCCTAATATCAAGCTTATGGGAGATCCATGTCCCAACACTTATAACAATGCAATGTATAATCTTTGTCCGATATTAGTATTGGGTCAAACTTATGGGGGTTCATGTCCCGAGGCTTAGAACAAGTCGATGTAATATTCTTTGCCCGACAAGTAATGGGTTTTCATTTCCACACTTGTATTTCGAGCATTTCAATAATTGGGTGTTTCATTCCTGCACTCTCAATTAATTGGTTGTTTCTTTTCCTTTCTAAAATGGTTAGACCAATCCTTAGGAACATAATAAATCCAAAAAAAATTCATGAACATGTAGCAACATTGAATGACCTTTGGGATCTTAATTGGTAAAAAAATGGTTTGATCACTTCTATGGACAATCCCACCAAGTTAGAGGTATCGAAAGGGCACTAATTAGATGATTGGTGTAATCAAGTCCCCAAACCTAGTTAATCCCTAGTTTCTAGCCGACCTTGAAAGGCTAGTGGTGTAATCATGTCTCGTTTGGGTTTGGGAGAGCCCACGCCTAATTGAGGGCCATTGGCTCGCGTTTGGGCAATACCCCTAAACTCTTCTTATTCCATTTGCTCGAGAGAAAACCCGAAAAAGTGTGACAGTACCTTGATAGTCATAGAACAATTAAAGTAGATTTTGCACTTTATATAAGGGGTGTGTAAAAGAATCGGGGAACCGCTCGGACCGCCCAAAATCAGACCGAACCAACCCAGAACCGGCGGTTCTCATGGGGATCGATCCGGTTCCCGATTCTAATTTCTTGGAACCGGTGAGTACTGGTCCGATTTCCGATTTTGGATGTGAAACCGACCGCCCGCCCACCCGGACCGGACCGGTACACGTGTAATGTATATTTAAATTTAAGATTTCGAGGACTAGACCCTCTCTCTCCAATTAATACAACACGCTCTCTCTTCTCTGTCTTGCACGATCAACCATCATCTGTCTCCACTTTCCTCTCTCTTCATGAAATGCGGCACTCTCTCTCCCGTCTCTTCTGCGTCCATCTCTCTCTCCACTTTTCAAACTCCTGCATCCCTCTCTCTCTTCAATTAATAGCACCTCTCTCTATAAACAAAGCTACGTTCATGGCGATTTCTTCGTTCTCGCTGAGTCAAAGAAAACAATTTCTCTGTTCTTGATTTCTGAATATATCTCACCATTTGCGTCCATTGTCTTTCACGGCCTCGTTGGAGCGAATCACCTCGAACCACTGCCCTTTCGTAAAACCCGACTCTCGCTCCCCCTCTCTCCCCACCCTCCACTCTTGTCGCCGTACTCATCTTACCCCTCGTCTCGCCCTCCCCCACCTCAGCTCCACCCCACTCAATGACCTGTGCCCGCCCTTCCTCCGCCACTCCCTACCCTTCTCCACCACCACAGCCAGTTCCATGGATCCACTCGGGAACCGGACCGGACCAGTGGTCCAGTTCCCGGGTGGGTCTAGGAACTAGTGGGCGGTTCCGGTTCCTATTTTGTGGAACTGGCCTTTAGCGGGCAGTTCCCGATTCTAGGGCGGGAATCGTCCGTCCGAACCATGCTCACCCCTACTTTATATTGCAACAATGAATGAATTGTCATGCAGAAACTATGATTTATATTTGGACTTAATCTTTATTTTACAAGAGCAATCGCAGATTATATCTTCTTATGCATGGGTATATCACACGCATTAGCTATTAAGAGATTTTTTCAAAATCATAATTATGACTCAAAATTATATATCTTTAAAAATTTATAATATCTACGGCACAAAGACTAATTTTAGGTATTTTACTGAATCTTACAATTTGATTCGATTATCAATTTGTATATTTAATATTTTGATTAAATGCATAGATCGATTAAAATGAAAAGGATATGGCATAGAACATACAAATGATTGTAGAGCTATTCAGAACTACCATAAAGGGGATTAATTAAGGATCATTTGGTCATTTTTTTTTATAAAATCAAAATAAGATTGTGTAACGGTCCCTCATAGCGTTTAAACAAGCCATTAAAACAAATTTCATTGACTCTCCTTTAATTAATGAACAATGCTAGCATAGCAGTCACCGTTACTATTGAAAGTAACGATGGATTGTGGGCCATTAGTTGTAATGTAGGGAATAGGGCGACTAACCATTACATATCACAGAATTTGACCAATTTTAATTCTTCATGTTAAAATGTTTTTTTTTTGTGATTTTTTTTGTATATAAATATTGTGTCTAAAGTCTCGGTTTTTGTTGGACAATATGTGATAGTTTCATGAACATATTTTATGCATTGGAAGTGCTCGCATGATAATGACATATAGAGAAGCAAACCAATCATAAATTAAGAAGTTTCAAATTTTAAAAGAAAAATTGGTTGTACTGCATATCAAGCAGATAATGAATGTGAATAAGTGAATTTTAGGCACAAATTCTTTTTACATAACAAGTATAAAAATTATTGAATAAAACTATTTTGGTGAAACAAACTAATCAAATATTCATGGGGTTAATTCCAAAAAAGAAACACCAGCTTTACCTTAAGTGATAATTTTGGCATGAACTTTTTTTGTCTTAATAAAAAGCATTAACTTTTACTCAAATCCCAAATCTGGCTCATGTAATGTAAAATTTTCAAATTGTTTAGGCCAGATTTTAAATTTAAATGAAAATTGATGATTTTTTATGAGATAAAAAAAAGTTCAGGCCAAAATTAACACTCAAGGAAAGTTGATTTTTTTTTTTTTGGAATTAGGCTCATATTCATGTAATCTGCATGATATGCATTACAATAGATTTTGTATTTAAAGTTTGAAAATTCTCAATTTATATTTGACTTTCTTCTCTACATGTCATTGTCACACGAGTGCTTCTGATACATAAAATATGTTTAGCAAACTATCACATATTGTCCAACAAAAACTAAGACTTTACACACAATTTTGTATTAAAAAAAAACAACAGAAATAAAACATTTTGTCATGAAGAATTGACCGGGCAGTTGCCATTTTCTCTCAATTACAACTTGTGGCCCACATATGAACAAAAAAAAAAAACAACCTTGTGGCCCACATACCACCATTACTGGCAATGATACTTAAGTGTTTTCCGTAATTAATCTATACGTAAGATTTTATCCTTGACTCGAAGCTGATCTTATGTGACAATTCCTAGCCCAAAGTAAAAAAGAAGAAAAATAGGTAAAATATCGTTGTGGCAAGCTGGCGAGATCTGATATGCTCCATTCTCTATCCTTAAATAGTTGAACGATGATGATATGGGAGCATTATATGCCACAATGATGAACCCATCAGCTATGCTCATATTTATTTGTTCTTCATTCATAATTAGTTGTGTAGAAGGTATATTGCAGGGCAAGACATTTGTTGAGATCAATAACAATTTGCCGGCAGGAAGTATTCTAAAAGTTCATTGCAAATCCAAGAACAAGGATCTCGGAATCCATGATATAACTAGTAGTTGGGGATTCTCATTCACACCCCTTTTATTCTGGGGGACATTGTACTTTTGTGGCTTTACATGGCCAGGTCGATTTGAGTGGTTTGATATATATGACCAAAACAGGGATTGGCATTATTGCAATGAGTGTATTTGGAGGATCTCACCCAATGGTCCTTGTAGGCTCACTGACTCTGGCGGAGACTTTGATCTTTGTTATCCATGGAATCCTCCAACACAATTAGGGAGGAAATCTCTTATGTGAATGTCTGATAGAGAAAGATGATGCTGTGAACTCACACTTCACTGTTTAGATGGAATAAGAATCATCTTTGTTATCTTTTAAATCTCTTAAATCAATATTCACACGTGTGTTTCTCTTCTATTATCGTCATTATTTCACTTTTGATTGGCATCTCATTGTATAAATTGTTGTCTCTTCGTTTTTTTGTCATTCTATTTGCACTTATTACTTGTGTTGTTTCTTTTTTCTTATTTCTATCAAAATGTTTCGATGTAAAAAATGTATGTTGACACTTAAATTTTGGCTAACATTCAGGAGTTAATTGCATATAGTTTTTAGGAGCACAAAGATTAATTCATTAATTGCATTTTAATCGGACCAGAGGTAATGAATGGACTTGAATTAGTTGCGTAGACGGAAGCCCGCAACAAGTAAAATTTGACTTGCAAAGGAGGGGAGGGGGCCGAAAGTTTCAAATGAAAAGGGAAGTTATAAGCCTTAAATTGAACTGGGTTAGGCCTATTTAATTAGAGCTGAAATTTAATAAAATTTTGAGGCCTAATTTAGCCCATGAAAGGCATAAGTTTCGGCCAGCCCATGTACAAGGCTTGGCTGAAATTCACATAGGGAGCGGGGCTTTAATTGGTCTTAGTGAGCCATAATTATACATAATTATGCCCGTCAGAGCTTAATTGGTGAAATGCCTTAGTTTATATAGTCCATTACTCAATTAAGAACCAAATTAAAAGGCCCGTGAAAGACCTAGGTTTCCACTATATAACCACATTAAGTCTTCATTAAAACTAATGGGGTTTACCCTAGTGGCCACCCTTATTACTTGTGAAGGGAGAGGTGGGGAGTTCGATTTCCCACTTTCAGGTTAGGGTGGGGATATGTAGTTTCAAACGTGGGTTTCGACTCCCACGCCCTACAAGAGGCAGGGTAAAAGTCTGAGAATGAATTGATAGTTATAGTAAAACAAACTAGGAAAAAAAGTCTTCATTAATCAAGGTCGGCAATTCATTTTTCATAGAACACAAGAGACACACGTGAGATCCAGAAAAGAAAAAAAAAAGAGAGAGAAAAAGTTCGGCTAGCTTGCCAGCCAAACCACCTCCATAGCCGGACTTGTGGCTGTGCTTCCAAGTCACCTATTGCTCCACAGCTGAACTTGCTGCTCCCTATTCCGATTTGCTCAACATTGCCTCTGCTCCTTCCGTCAAGGCGCACCCTAGCTGTCACACTCTGAAACCTACTAGAGCAGGAGATGACACAACCGTCCTTTCACCCAAAGGATACAGCCTAAACCCATAACCAAAGAACAAGCTCCCAAAAGTCCCAACAACATCGTTCTCGCTCTATTGGCTACTAACCAAGGAACCTAAAAAGATTGGGAAAAGAGAGGGGTGAGCAACCACAACTCAGTAAGTAGTGCGTATCTCTTCTAAGCAGATCGAACAACTACTATGCATATAGTTGTAAGACCAAACCAAAGCTTATTTAACCCAACTCTAGTATATAATAAACGTCAAGGTCAAAATACTTTATATACTTCTTTAATATAACATTTTCACAATAGAAAAGCTCATTTTAAATTAACATTATCAAAGCAGAAACCAATGATCAATTTCATTGGCCAATCTCGGCAAAAACACACGCCAATGGTCCATTCCATTAGCCAATCTCATGCTAAAAAATCTAACTATGACCACGGATAACGCCCGCGAAAAAGTGACCAAGATTCTCCCCTTGGCAAAGTCTTTACCTACTATAAGCCCGTGGCTCAACCCACAAGGATATGCTAGACTATTATGCGCATACCCACAAACCCTCATTAGGTTCACAAAGACACTGAGCATCAAATACTTATCCTCAATAATATCCTCCACAATGCCAAATCCAGAAATTATTTCATATCCCATTTCATAAATCACAATATGATTCCAAAACCTTTTCATAATCCATTTCATAAACCACAATATGTTTCCCAAACCATTTCATAAACATAATTCACAAATCAATATGTATGACCTTTAATAACATCTTCTATAGAACGTTTCCCAAATCATCTTAAAACTCGTTCCATGAACCAATTCGCAACATAATACAAATATATCTGTTAATAATATTTTTCTTAAAACCATTCTCAAATCGTTCTCAAATATTAAAATGTAGTAATTGTCCGATTCAGGATTTTATGCAACAAACATGCTTTACTAACTTGTACGATTACTCAGATCCTTATCACTTTCAAAACATGAGTTTATAAACTCAAAAAAGAGATAGCACCACTCACCTTAGAATGCCTATGATCAAACGACAAATATTACTCGATCCGTCAAACTCGCAATCCTAGCAAATAAGCGAGAAACAATATTAAAATTGAGTAAAACGATACCTCAACTACGACTCGATTAAACTAGGCTTAGACGCTAACATAACAACAAAAAGGTGCCCACAAATCTCTCACTTAAAGTGATTACTCAAAGCCGTCCGTGACGCGGAGCTTGAACGCAAAATTTAGTTGCGCCATAACTTTTTCCACCGAACCCCATTCCAAGCAAGCTTATAGTAAAAAAAAAGCCCATTCCAAGCACTACAAGAAACCCAGCTTGGCTGTCCCAAGATCGAGCTGAAAACTTACGAAAATTGACCTAAAAGCCGCTGGTTGCGCATTGTTCACCACGCACTTAACTTCAAAAATTCGTTTCGGACAAATGGTAAGTTCAAATCGAGTTCCGCAAAATCCCATGGCTCCATGACATCCTAAACTACTAATTCTATATATATACGAAACTCAACGACTCAAAAATTGGACTACGCGGCTTGAATTTCACCAAATTTCGAAATTTTAGCCCTAACCCGGAAAATACTCCAATTGAACGAGCGAGGGACTCGAATACTTACAAAGCGTTACAATACGAAGTCGAATCGGCTTGGTAAGACTCCGCAGCATATGCTCCCTTCTCTTTTCTTTCTTCTTTCTCCTTTCTTTCTTTTCTTCTTTCCCTTTCCTTTTCTTTCTCTCCCGATTGCTCTCTACGTGCACCCTCTCCCTTATAAGCGCTAAACACCCACTTTAACTTTTTGTTTATAAAAGGTGGGTCCCACCACCTCTTTGACTTGGTCAATTGAAAGGCCAAATATTACATTCTCCCTTCCTTAAAATAAATTTCATCCTCGAAATTTGCACTTACCTCGATCAACAAACAAATAAGGATATTTGCGTGTTTCCTCCTCCTAAAAGAAAATTCGCAAGAAGCCTCCCCGTGTGATTTAACCATTGAATCTTCACATATATTCTCAATTTCCTTCTTGTTGAGAATACGTTTTTGTCACAAGTTAGGAATTCATGAATCACTATGTTTACTTCGATCATGCTACAACCTGGTATTTTCATCACTCCATGTTGCTCCATAATTCCTTAAATCTCAAGCACCTCCCAATTCCCTTTGGAAACATACGGGTTTGACAATAACATGTAGAAACCATCATGGTCTGGCTGAAGCTCACTAAGCTTTCTTCCTATCCTTTCTCCTTTTTCAATGTGATTGTGCTTTCTACAATCTCCGAGAAGGGCTCTCCAAGTAGAAAGATCTAGTGACATCGGCATGCTCTCAATAAGCTCCTTTGCTCTCTTTTTTTAAGCTTACCAGTACGTCTCAAAAGATCCACCATGCACCCATAATGCTTGACGTTAGGTTCTATCTTATATTTCTTGTATCATAGAATCAAAGTGAAAGCATCCCTGTTCATATATCTACATACTCCAAGAACTCCAATAAAGGTTATGTCATTAGGTGCTCTTCATCGCTAGAAAGATGTTTAGTAACCTCCTTATCAAGCCATTCATTGACAATCCAAGAATCACAGCTGTACACGTGGAGACACATTTGTCCTCCATTAACTAGAAAACATTCGATGTATTTTCAACACAATTATACTTCACTTACGTGTTTATCAGGGTTGTACCAAAATAACATTATCTTTGAGACCATTTTTTCCTTATGTATGTTGACACCTAAATTTTGACGCATCATTTAGTGTTAATTGCATAGAAAATTAGGGATTAAATTTTTAATCCCTGAACAAAAATATTAAAATTGCATAGCATATAGTTTAGGTTCATATAGATTAATTGCATTCCGCATTGGATCGGCGGTGGCAAGCGAGCTTAAAACTCATCACGTAAATCGAGCTCGGGTACCGAACGAGACTCGGCTCACTCGGAAGGCAAGGGCCGAAAATCACACGTAAAAGAGCTTGGTTGTCTTAATTTGAACTTAGATTAGCACATCAAGCTTAATTAAATAAAAGCCCACATTAATTCAGCTCACTTGAAATTAAATGATTAAAGCCTAAGCCCAAGCCTAAGCCTATTAGGACTAGAAAGCCTGGCTAATTGACCTAGGTTTACATTATAAATACATGTTTATGCTTCATAATCGGGGGACTCTCATAATTTTCAAGAACACAATTTCTGAGAGCACGGGAGACACACGTGAGCGAGAACTAGAGCGAAAAGAGAGAGAAGGAGCTTGGCTTGATCCTTCACGGCCAAGCCCCCATCCTTTCGCGGCCAGATCAGTGGCCGCACCACTGACAACGACGTCGAACCAGCCCTCTGACGACGAAGCCACCAAGCGTCGTTTGCTGCTCCGAGTTCAGCGCCCACGACGTCATTGTTTTTCTTCTCCAGACCACCATCGAGTGATCCCCGCATCCCTGGTGACGTCCTCAAGTCAGCAGTGTTCCGAGAAGTCAGTCCACTGCAAATCCATCAAGACGACCGCTTGTCTTCACTGAACCGATCTTTGGGACAAGTCTAATTGCGCATTGCTGTGGTTGAGGTTCCTGGACGCCGTGCCCGCTGGAAAGTTGTTGCTAAGGTAGAAAGAGAAAAAATATTTTATGTGCATGTGATGACTCGTGGGTGAGGTGGCGAGAAAGCTTCTGAAGGAGTGCATCATTGAACCATTCACAACTAAGAAGATGCTCATAGAGACAAAGCCTGCATCGGCGTGACCTGTTCTCCCCTCGACGTGCCCAAGCTGCAAGCCTTGCTGCGTCAACCTCACCGAGTCACTGCTCCTATCTTCATCACGGCGTGACGTTGTTGCCGCTTCTTCATGACACCCGCTAGACCGTGATCTCCGAGTCGTCAAGCCCTCACCGCTAGAACCCTCGCCGTCGTCACCGCCGGTCCGCCGCTTCCGGTTCACTCCACACCATCCCGCGATCCGCAAGCCCGATCCGACACCGAGTTCGAATTTGGAAGTTATCCGCAAATTAGGTAAAATTATCCGAATATTTCTTTTAAAGATTTAATTTCCCAGTTTTCGGATAATTTAGATATTTTGTGGATATTCTTTGTTGGTTTACTAGATATCTAAGGGATAATGCATGCAATATCCGCAAATATTTGAAACACTTAAAATTAGGAATCATTCCTAATTTGGCAACGTATCTGGACGACTATCCGACCTTATCCCTAAGGTACGATACGCGGCGATACGGAAAATCTTTATCTTATCCATAATCACTTGGACACGATAATAGATTTTATTTGCTTTTCAAATTTGACCAATCAATTTTCCGTCGATATCTATAACCCTATAGACATGACTGTTAGTTTGATTTCTTTGCCTTATCTGAATTTGAAGAATCTTGCGGATCGTGTAGATTATTTGAGTGTGGTTATTATCTTTGTTTGATTGCTTTCCTTTTAAATAAAGAAAATCCAATAATTTGTTAGTTAGATTTAAATTAGAAATTTTGCATGTTTAGGGAATCTTAAATATATCCAAAAGAATAAGATAATTATTTGATTTAAATTGGGATTTAGGGTAGCATATTTCCTAGTTTAAATTAAAGATTGTTTTAATCTTAGTGGATTATTTAGGATATTTAATAATTTCGAATTTTAATAAAAATCCCAAAAAGGAATCACTTTAGGATAGATTAAATTATCTTTTCTAGAATAGATTGCATGTTAATTTAGGCATTTTTTTAATTCCGAATTTCATTGGAAAATACCAAAAACAAATCATTTTGCCCGTCATTAGAATTAGGTCACGTCGTCGCATGACATATAGTTTGCATGTTAGGTTGCATTAATCGCATGTTAATTTTTGCACGTCATTACATATAGGTTAGCTTTCATTTAAATAAGTGAAAATCCTAAAAAATATTGAGTGAACTACTTGTTAATTAGAAATCATATTAAGATCATTGATGTGATTTTCTAGCTAACAATGCAGATGCTTACGTTGCTTTAAGGTAAGTAAATTTCCCAATCTTGCAATTTATTTAATGCTTTGATTATTGGGTGTTACTTTGGTGGTTTGCGCACTCGCATGAACACCTCACATGTTAGTAATTAGGCTATAAAATGGATCCAGACTGCATGCAAAACATTTTTTTAAAACAAAAGGTACCGAAAGGGCGCTAGACTAGATCTAGCGTAATCAAGTCCCCGAGCTTAGAATCTCTGGTTCGTAGGAATAAAACATATCTCCCTATGTTTTATTTAGGTTTCTAATCGACCTAACACAAATAGATTAGTGGCGACTCCAAGCATGAAAACATTTGCACGTTAAGAACTTAAATCCTAAGTTGCGAATTGGTAGGGCTTGAGAGGGCCCGAGTTAAGCTTAGTCTTAATAATCCATTAGCCTAAGAGAAAATTTTTAGGTCGCGACAATGTACGCATGAACCCACTATCCTTGATCAATGGCAACCAAGTGAGCACAAGTTGAGATGACGCTCACCAAAATGGTTTCATCAAGTTGCATTCACATAAGCCGCATCTCTTGAAACAACTCCAAAGTATTTGAGAGACGGTCATGTTGAGCATCTCCAAATATCATCACACTCTCATATACTATTTCCTTCTCTGGCATCGAATCAAATAATGTCTTGGCGTTTTCGATCAAAGTTGGCAGTTTGCAATTGTCCAGCACTTTGATGCATAAAGAAGAGCAACACCTCAACTTGATGCTATACACTCTTCTATAGATGCCTTTGCAGCATTCAATGCATACGTAACCTTATCCTTCTTCTCACGTACTTATGCTTCACTAACTTCTCCAATCTTTGAAATAGCTACAACACCATATAGTTTTGTCAATATCTCTTACGAACCTAATCTGTTCACTTGTCTCCTCTATACTTCTCGTCACCAACACCATCAAGGATAATTGTGTCATCTTTAGACACCATGACCTTCTTGCAAGGTCCAAGAATCTCAAGATCTACCTTCTCTAGGTTCATCTCAATAACCACCAAAGTCAATGATGTAGGATCTCAACGTGTCGTTTAGCGTTTAGATCAATCTCTCTAACTGTCCATTTATCCGTGGGTGAAAAGCTATACCGAAATTAAGTTTAGTACCCAATGCTTCTTATAAATTCTTCCAAAATTAAACACGAATCTGGATCCCTATCAGAATCGGCACTTACTAAAACTCCATGAAGCTTTACTATCTCATTGACATATCATCTTGCCATATCTCCCAATGAAAGGCCAAATTGATATGATAAAAAATGTGTGGACTTGGTCAATTTCTGAGTCTAAAGAATTTCTAGTTCTTGCTTTACATTTAGAACTTAAGTCAGCGTAGGTCTTCATTAAGGTCTGAACTTTTCAAAAGTAAAGTTTGAAGTTCTTCATCAGCTTGATATAAAGTCTAAGTGACTTTTTAATAAAGTCTGAGCTTCTCGTTCCAAAACCCGTAGAGTCTGAAGTTTTTCTTCTTAACCTCGTAAAGTCTGCGTGTCCAAAAAGTTAAGTTCTCTTGAAGTATTAAAATTGCCACTTCCAAAATATATTTACCTGAATCAAAATACTTCAGAGTACATATCAGATTTACAAGATTAACGTAGATAGTTTTGTCAACTTCAAAATCTATTAGGAAATTTCCTCAACAAGAATGACAAAGGAAATCTTCCAGTGTTTGTGTTGATTAGTTTCTCAACTTGAGAGGTTTTCAAATTGAGAAACTCGGATAGGATGCTTACGGGATTTAATCCTATTGGAGGCTCTACGATCCTAGGTTTGAAATCAATTCCGATGGTGGCCTTGTACTGTTCTAAGGTCGGTATCATTTCATTCTCGCCGAGTAGGAACATAGCATTGGAGATTTCTCAGAAATGGGCTAAGGCTTGGATCAAGCTAACTTGATGTTGGACATTGATTAGCTCAAATAGATATCCCAGTCTTTCCTTGACGTAATCTTGATTCTCCATTGTCATGTTCTCCCACCATGCGAGGAGCTCCTTTCGAGGAATTAGAATAACTCGAATGTCTAATTTCCCCATTTGAGTCAAAAGAATGTAAAGAGATTCTTAGTTAATCACCATGGATTACTAACAAGTTTTAAAACTTCCATTTTAACCATATGTTCTTTTTTAGGCAAAATGGAAACAAAAAGCATTTGTACACTTAAAAAGTCATACAAACTTCATCTTAGATCCATTTTATGCCTTAAGAGAACATGTGATTAGAAATGGGAACAAAACCAACATTTGAGATGAATGCCCCTTTTCTATACTCCATTAGGACCAAAAGGACTCAACTTGAGATTTACGAACTCGAATACATCCAAATGGACTCTCTATTCCTTGAATGGCAAGGGCCATTTGACTACTTGATGTTTACACCCTTTTAAATACAATCAAAGTGACGTTTCATTTTTTGAATGGCAATGGTCATTTGATTTACAATGGAAATCTATCATAGGCCTATACATTTCATTTAAAATTGCAAAATGACCCAATGGAGTATAAGGCCCTAATAATTCATTTTAACCTAAAAGGGCATCTAAATCAATCATCGATTGTTGTCTTAAGCATTTATTCGTATTGTCTAAATAACTTGCATAATTTAAAGAAAGGAGCAAGGAACGATACTTACGCTTACCGAGTCAACTTTTTTTGTTCTTGGCATAACCAATGACAAAGACATGCGGATGCAACTTGTGCATGGTTTTGACGCCTAAATGGAATATACTAAAGGCTCATGGTCACCACCATAACGAATAAGGGATTCCATTCTAATAGACACACAACCTAAAGTGATGGAATATTATTTCGTCTTGGTGATCGATGTGAATAAAGACTATCTCATGGGCAATCGGCCCATAGTGTAGCCTAGATCCACATCTCCTAAGGGTAATCCTAATTTGTAGTCGGGGTTGGGCCTCAGGTGGTGTGTGCAAATAGTATAGTGCTAAAGCGACTTAAAAAGGCATGCACATCAATTTATAATTAACCAACACTTCAAATATAATCACATCACATTCATTCCACCACCTCCCTGCAAGAAAATGGTAAGCAAAGACTACACCCCTTATCCCTCCAAACTGCAAAAACATTTAAGATTTCCGTTAGCGGGACTTACCTTGAGTTTTCACGTGAGCACAAAACACATGCAAATCAAACTAAACTAGGCCTAAATCCACTGAATCCCCAAAGGAATCGCCAAGCCTGTTGCGCCACGCTCTTACACGCTAAGAGGTACTTTCGTTCATCATGAATGGTAGAATGTCTTATCACTAATGAACGAGGGTCTCTCCCTGACTACGAGAAGATAGGGTGCAGCAAGGTTGATGCAGATATTTATTAATTTTCCAAAATAGAAAAGAAACATCGAAAATTTTGTTCTTGAATAGAGAGTTACCGCTTGTGACCAAAACAAGAAAAGAATAGAGTTCTCGTGTTGTATTGTGTCAAGAACCGTTATCAGACTCATGTTCATTCTACTCCCTACGCCGCATTGTAATTTGATTTCCCTCTTTGTTTGTTTGACATCAAAATCAAAATCAAGAGAGATTAGCAAATTTCTTTTTCAAACTTAGAGAAATTTGAAAGTTCGCAAATCAAAATATCATATTTGCATTTGATATTTAATTTCTTTCTTACATGAATTCTTAAATTTATAATTTCTATCATTTTTTTTACCAATATCTACCATTTAAAAAGTACAGTTCAATTACCCCCACGGCACCGTTACTTATTATTGATGATCAGAACGTCACTCTCTTTTGACCTTAATTGATGAAGTAGAGCTCAGTGTGGAGTGAAGTAGGGTAGAGTAAGCAAATGGTCTGGAGAGTGAGTTTGATGAATCTCGATGAGAAAAGAGAGATGGTGTGCTTTTTCTGATGCTGCGATTCACATGGATTTACATCAGAACATCACTTCTCTCTGCTTGAAATAGAGCTGCTCATTCTTTTTCGAGACCTTTGGAGTTCGGTGGGGCAACATAATTTTCAGTTTTATCTTCTACCTATGATCTCCTTCTTTTTCTTTCAAAATTGAAAAATAAGGAAAGATTCATGATCTTTCAAGTTTTTGAAAGTTGAGAAAATTAGTATCTTATTTTACGTGTCAATATTTATTGACTCATTGATTTTAAGAAATATTGGATACTTCGTTGTGAAACTAAAAATATTTTGCAATACAGGAAAAGTCACAAAACAAGTCGAAGATGTTATTTAGAACCTTATAAAACTATTAAAAACATTGTTTACACACTACATAAATAGCATAAAAGTTCTTTTTTTTTAATATATATGTGTTTTAGTAATGTGGGTTTGAGTCCAATATGGACTGGGTTTAGATTGGATAGAGTATGGGTTATTGAATTTGTATTGGATATAAATGGATCAAAACGGATTAAATATCTTTCATTTTTTTCCTCAAAAGACCCAAAACCTTGTGTCACAGAATGGACTAGAGAAATGCACAGAGAAATTAATCTTTTGCACCTAAGTTCCTCTTTGAGTTTCACGTTTGTGTATGGAGGTCAACTCAATATTAAAGAGTCAGGGACCCCGCAGAAAGATCACAGGTTCTCCTCCATTAACATCGCGGTCAAATTGCACATAGTTGCTTGCAATTCGTATGCTTTTCTCACATGGCAACCCCTACTGGAGCCTTACAAGGCCAGGTGGCTGGAGACAAATTTTAGCTCTTATGTCACCACATAGAGCACTTCCCCCGGCGTGGTGTTTTGGGTCCGCTTGGTCGGTGTCGCGACCTAAAATTTTCGCTCTCAGGCTAATGGATTATTAAGACTAAGCTTAACTCGGGCTCTCCCAAGCCCTACCAATTCGCAACTTAGGATTTAAGTTCTTAACGTGCAAATATTTTCATGCTTGGAGTCGCCACTAATCTATTTATGGTAGGTTGATTAGAAACCTAAATAAAACATAGGGAGATATGTTTTATTCCTACGAACCAGAGATTCTAAGTACGGGGACTTGATTACGTTAGATCTAGTCTAACGCCCTTTCGGTACCTTTTCTTTTCAAAAAAAATGTTTTGCATGCAGTCCGGATCCATTTTATAGCCTAATTACTAACATGTGAGGTGTTCATGCGAGTGCGCAAACCACCAAAGTAACACCCAATAATCAAAACATTAAATAAATTGCAAAATTGGGAGAATTACTTACCTCGAAGCAACGTAAGCATCTGCATAGTTAGCTAGAAAATCATATCAATAATCCTAATACGATTTCTAATTAACAAGCAGTTCACTCAATGTTTTTTTATTTTCACTTATTTAAATGAAAGCTAAGCTATATGTAATGACGTGCAAAAATTAACATACGATTAATGCAACCTAACATGCAAACTATATGTCATGCGACGACGTGACCTAATTCTAATGACGGACAAATGATTTATTTTTGGTATTTTCCAATGAAATTCGGAATTAAAAAAATGCCTAAATTAACATGCAATCTATTTTAGAAAAGATAATTTAATCTATCCTAAAGTGACTTCTTTTTTGGTATTTTTATGAAAATTCGAAATAAAAAATATCCTGAATAATCCACTAAGATTAAAACAATCTCTAATTTAAACTAGGAAATATGCTACCCTAAATCCCAATTTAAATCAAATAATTATCTTATTCTTTTGGATATATTTAAGATTCCCTAAACATGCAAAATTTCTAATTTAAATCCTAACTAACATATTTTTGGATTTTCTTTATTTAAAAGGAAAGCAATTAAACAAAGATAAAACCATGTTCACACAATCCACACAATCCGCAAGATTTTTCGAATTCAGATAATGCAAAGAAATCAAACTAACGGTCATATCTATAGGGTTATAGATATCGACAGAAAGTTGATTGTTTAAATTTGGAAAGCAAATAAAATCTATTATCGTATCCAAGTGATTATGGACAAGATAACGATTTTCCGTATCGCCGCGTATCGTACCTTAGGGATAAGGTCAGATAGTCGTTCAGATACGTTGCTAAATTAGGTAAAATTCCTAATTTTGGGTATTTTCAAATATTGCGGATATCGCAAATATTATCCTAAGATATCTAGCAATCCACCAAAGAATATCCACGAAATATTCAAACACTGAAAACTTAGGAAATTAAATATTTCGAAAAATATTCGGATAATGATCTTACCTAATTTGCGGATATTTCCAAATTTGAATCACTAGGATTGCGGATCGGGATTGCGACCGGCAGTGCGTCGGGACTAGCGGCGTGATGGATCACGAGCAGCAACTTGACTCGGGCTGCTCGCGGTGGTGATGATGCTAAGCAATAGCGGTGGGTGGCTCGTCTAGCCGCGACGAGGCTCGCGACATGGGCTTGTCGTGGCGATGCTCGCTCCTGGGAGCAGCTCAAAACGGTGAAGCTTTGCGGGGACCACTGGACTGAATTGCAGCGGCAAGGAGGCTGGCGTTGCTCCGAGTCTGCCGCGAGAGGCTGCTGCGTTTGTGATCGAAGCTTGCTGGAAATTCGTCTGGGCTTTGCGACCGGAGCTGCTTGATTCGTCGGGGATCACTGCTGAAGGATTTTGTTGTGCAACACAGCCCGATGTTGCTAGGTGTTGGAATTGCAGGAACAATGTGGGGGTACAATGGCAACTTTATTGACTTGTGTAAACCTGCAAAAAGAAAAGAAATTCACTCTCTCCAGCCGTCGTCCCTCCCTCTGACTTTCTCTGGCTTTTTCTCTTCTTTTTCTTTTTCGTTCTCTGCCCCAAAGACCAGAACGTGAAGACCTCCCTTTGAACGAAGCCTCCCCTGGATGTATAGCCTCCGACTTCTCCGAATCTCTGAACCGAAAATTCTCCTCCCAACTCTAAAGACATAAGCCTATATTTATAGTGTAAACATAGGTCAATTAGCCGGGCTTTCTAGTCCTACTGGGCTTAGGTTTATGCTTTAATTTAATTCTAAGTGGGCCGAATTAATTTGGGCTTTTCTTTAATTAAGCATAATGGGCTAATTTAAGCTCAAATTAAGACAACCAAGTCCCTTTTGCGTGTGATTTTCGGCCCTTGCCTTCCGAGTGAGCCGAGTCTCGTTCGGTACCCGAGCTCGATTTACGTGATGAGTTTTAAGCTCGCTTGCCACCGCCGATCCGATGCGGAATGCAATTAATCTATATGAACCTAAACTATATGCTATGCAATTTTAATATTTTTGTTCAGGGATTAAAAATTTAATCCCTAATTTTCTATGCAATTAACACTAAATGATGCGTCAAAATTTAGGTGTCAACAGTCGGGTCTTTCGCCTAAACTAAGGCCAAGCAATTCCTTTGGTCCAGTTTATGATTTGGTTTTCTTTTCTTTTCTTTAATTTTTCTCTTGATTGTGACTTTCCAGGTGAAGATGCATGCTAGCCGAGTTAGAAGCCTCGCCGAGGAACTCGAAATAGGAAGGCCCCTTCCGCCTCTTCTCGATTCGCGATGAGTGGTGTCAAAGTCTCGAATGAGAATCGACACAGAATCGTGCACCTGTGCAGTGGGAAAAACATATGCACCAACCCCAGCAAACCGCATCACAACTTTTCCGATTTAACATCTCTAGGAGCCGTTTCATAGATTCTTCTAAGAAGCATATCGTCCAACGGTTTGTGGTCAGCAAGTAGAGTAATAGACACTACAAAAAAATGATTTTTTTTCCGACAAAATTACGAACGAAAAATTCTGGAAAATTCATTGGAAAGGGAATTTCCAACGAATTTTCCAACGAAAAATTTTTCGTTGGTAATTCGTCGTCGGAAAATTTTCCAACGAAAAATTTCAATTTTCGTTGGAAATTTGCAATAAATTTTTTTTCGTTGAAAAATTTATCGGAAAACTCGTGGCTAAATTCGTTGGAAACGAATTTTTTTTTCCGACGAATTTTTTTTCGTTGGAAACTATAATTTTTTTTAGTCGAAAATTCGTGAAAATTTTTTTTCCATCAAAAATATTTTTTTTTTGGTCCAATTTTTTTTTTGTCGAAAAATAGCCCTCGCCGGCGAGCTCGAGCTCGCCCAGCTCGCCGCCGGCGAGGGCCGAGCTCGCCGCCCAGATCTGGGCGAGCTCGAGCTCGCCGGCGAGGGCCGAGCTCGCCGCCCAGATCTGGGCGAGCTCGAGCTCGCCGGCCATGGCGAGCTCGGCCCTCGCCATGGCCGGCGAGGCTGTTGTGCCAACAAGAAGATGAAGAAGAAGCAGCAGCAGCAGCAGGGGCGGGAGCAGGCTTCGAGGCCGCCGCCCGTCAAGTCCGTCGTCGTCTCGCCGGCGACGAGGCTCGGTGGCGTCGGGGGCGTCGGAGGCTTGGTGTCCATGGCGCCGGAGCCGGAGCCGGTGCCGGAGGAGGAGGGGGGCGGCGGGGGAGTAGGCGGAGGGGGAGACGGAGGGAGAAGTGAAGGCTAAGGAGAGAGAGAGAGAGAGTGAGTGTGTGTGGAAATTGTGCGTGTGTGGAAATTGAATAAGGAAGAAGTATATTTTTTTGACATTCGTTGGAAATTTTCAACGAATTTTTTTTCGTTGGAAATTTCCAACGAATTTTCCAACGAAAATTGTACATACTAAAATAATTATCCGGAAAATTTAAGTTCGTTGGAAAATTTTTTTGGAAATTTCCAACAAATTTTCCAACGAATATAAAAAATGCCGAATAGTACCGGATTTTTTTGAAATTCGTTAGAAAATTCGTTGGAAATTTCCAACGAATTTTCCAACGAAAATTGTACAAACTAAAATAATTGCCCGGAAAATTGAAATTCGTTGGAAAATTCGTTGGAAATTTCCAACGAATTTTCCAACGAAAATTGTACCCACTAAAATAATTGTCCGGAAAATTGAAATTCGTTGGAAAATTCGTTGGAAATTTCCAACGAATTTTTCAACGAAAATTGTACAAACTAAAATAATTCCCGGAAAATTGAAATTCGTTGGAAAATTCGTTGGAAATTTCCAACGAATTTTCCAACGAAAATTGTACAAACTAAAATAATTCCCGGAAAATTCAAATTCGTTGGAAAATTCGTTGGAAATTTCCAACGAATTTTCCAACGAAAATTGTACACACTAAATAATTGCCCGGAAAATTGAAATTCGTTGGAAAATTCGTTGGAAATTTCCAACGAAAAAAATTCGTTGGAAATTTCCAACGAATTTTCCAACGAATATAAAAAATGCCGAACAATACCGGGTTTTTTTGAATTCGTTGGAAAATTCGTTGGAAAATTCGTTGGAAATTTCCAACGAATTTTTTTTCGTTGGAAATTTCCAACGAATTTTCCCACGAAAATTTTTTCGTTGGAAATTTCCAACGAATTTTCCAACGAAAAATTTTTCGTTGGAAATTTCCAACGAATTTTACTTTTCGTTGGAAAATTTGTGGCAAATTTGCGACGAAAATTTTTCGTTGGAAATTTTTCGTGGCAAAAATCCAGTTTTTTTGTAGTGAGATTTTAACCATTTCAAACTCAGATTCCTTCCTCGGCTCGAACAAAACTCCCGAGTAATGTTCTATATCATATGGATAGGCTCGAACGTGGATTGATTCTGTAACAATCTGAATTTTCAATCTTTTTCTCGGGATTTAAGAAATGAATTTGACCAATGTACTATAGTGAGATCTCACCCGGAATAGCGTATTCACGAGATGCTAACCTTAGGGGTAGGACTATTACGAGATTGAGTTCGCACGACCAAAGAACTCGACCTAGGTTCGATCTTCGACTATATGGATTGACGAGGGAATGTTTTGAGCCAACCGAGACCGGTCCATTTGATTGATCGTGTCCGAAGGGAACTAGTGATAGACCCTCGCAATTATATGACAATCGAGGTCGTCCAAGGTAGAGTAAACTTAAACGTGATTTGACTTGGTGTCGGTCATGGGTCGAGAGCGCGTAATCCCAATGAGCCATCCGTTAGCCAGAAATAAGCTAAAGTCACGATTGGTCGATTTTAGTCATTTCTTGAAATTCGGGCTCGGGAATCAAGAATTTTGAAAGTGACAATTTTGAGCGGCCGATGACGTTTTTGGCTTGGCCAACCTTGGGGCCATCCATTTCTGCAAAAAAATGGATTTCGGTTCGGGACCGGAAAAATTACGATTTTGCCCCTATAGGTGCCGACATTAGTTTTTGAGGTCATTTGAGGTTATTTTTCAAGGCCGATGTCATTTTAGGGTGGCCACACATATTTAGAGTTGTTTTGGTCGAAAATTGGAATTTTGGCTCGGAAGTGAAAAATAATATTATTTTATTCCTAGAAATTTGCTGTCGATTTTCGAGGGCTTAAGAAGCTATTTTCATGATTCCGACACCATATTATGTTGGCCACACTCATTTAGGGTTAGTATAGACAAAAATTGGAATTTCGCCCCGAGATCGGAAAAATGACCATTTTGCCCCTGGGCCAGTTTCAGTTCCGAATTTTTGAGAAATTATTTGGGATAATTATTAAGGATTTTCAGCTGCATTATTAGACCTTGGACCCTTTTGCCCCTCAATTATTGGATTAGGTTGAATTTAGGCCGTTGGATCAAGGGCAAAATGGGAAATCGCGTAGGATCGCGACACGTGTCACCCCACCAGCCCACGTAGATGACTAGATGGACTCTCTCTCTCTCTCTCCTCCTCCTCCCTCATTTTCGGCCAAGCCCCACAAATCAGCCCTCCCCCATGTTTTCCTCCTCCTCCGCCGGTTTTCCTTGCCACCCGCCGAAGCTTGCCGGACCGCCGCCGTGCCGCCGCTGTCCGTCGGCCGCCGTCGCTGCTGCTACCTCGTCCAGCCACCACCCACCAGCAGCACTGCCCCATCTCGTCTCTCTTTCTCTCTCTTTCTTTCCCGTTTGGCGTAAGGAACCGCCGTGTACCACCGCTTGGAGGTCGAACTCCGCCGCGCCGGAGCTCAATCGGGAGAGCTACTGCCACAGCGACCATCCAGTAGCCCGTACGTCACTGTACATCGCTGTTTCGTACGGCGTCCGTACAGTGTCCGTACGGCGTTCGTATGTCGCCCCCGTCCGTATGTCAGCGGCGACGCTGCTACTGTTCCAGTTGTCCTGGTCACCATCCAGCCAGCTTGTCCTGTTTTTATAGTGTAAGTGACTTCCCCAATCGACACCTAGGACTTCGGGTATTGTTAGACTAATTTAGGGCTCGGTTTAGACGATTTTTGTGACTGTTTTAGGACTTAGAACGGGGCTGGCTATTCAGAGGTTATGGACTGATTTGGGGTGTTGAAAATGCATGGTTTGGTAGGCTCGGATGGGGCTAAGGTGTTGTGTAATGGTTGCGGCTGAATTGTGCGATTGATTGGCGAGATTGTGCCTTGAATGGAAATTTGGTATGTGATTGGGTGAATTGTGTTTATTGGCTGATTTTCGAGTGATTGTCGGACCGAATGTGAATTGGTGATATGCCATGTGTGTTTGGCCGTGAGGTGCGATGGTGTGGTAGTGTGATCGTGTAATGAATTCGTGTGCCGAGTGTGTATGGCCGTACAGTGTGTTCGCATGGCAAGGATGTGAAATGGTAAAATGTGTGTGAGGTGTGAGATTTCGTGTGACTGTGTGTTTGTGTGGTGGCGTGGTACGTGTGGAATGAGTGGAACGAAGGTACGGGTGTGTAGGATTGATTGGGAAAGGTCCGTCCTGAGGCGTGTTCGTTTACGCGGGACGATGCCGTCCTTAAGGAGGTGACGATGTCCGGCCCGACGGGGTGACGATGCCTGACGTGGTCAAAAGACCATTGGCCTGATGCGTTTTACGCGGGCGCGGTAGAAGGAAAGTGTGTGTAGGATTCTGTCCTGAGGTGTGTTCGTTTACGCGGGACGATGCCGTCCCTGACAAGGTGACGATGCCCGGCCCGACGGGGTGTCGATGCCTGACGAAGTTAGAAGACCATTGGCCTGATGCGTTTTACGCGGGCGCGGTAGTGGTGGAAGAGTTGAGAATGTGTGGGAATTGGCTTGAGGTGTGAGGTTTGAGAAAGTGACGCATATTGTGAGTAGTGTGCGAGTGTGTTTGTATCGCGTGATGTGATGCTTAATTATGAGGTAAAAACTGTTAGGCACGGTATGGGATGTGCCCAAGTGGATTTTATCTTATAAATGAGGCACATGCGTGTCTGTGAATCATTGCTGCGATATATTGGCTGTGTTATTGTCTAACGTGTAGGGACGTGTATGATGGATTCCAGGTAGGGTTGTGTGTGGTTGTTATTTTGATTGATTGTCGTGTGTTATGCGTGTTTTCGTCTGGCGGTACGTGAGTGCCTACGTGGGGGTTTGGAGTTGTACACTTATTGAGATTCGTCTCATAGTTGTATAATCCACAATTTCAGACCCCCAGCCGTAAACCCGGGAAGTGCGCCTTTTCTTTTTAGAAGTTCGAGGAAACGCTTTTGGTGCCCGGTGGAACTGCAGGCGAGTGTCCGGAGGCTGAAGCCTGAAGAATCAGGAGCAGAACGAAAGGTGATCCTTAGGTTTTCCCTAGGGTGTTTTAGGGGTTGTGTAAATCGGGCTGACCCATAGGGAAGTTAAGTTAACCAGATCCTGATCTTTTGTTATGACGGTGATTTCGGATGCTAGTTTGCTGCATATGTTTGTAATATAATGTTAGTTTTTGTGGTGCAGTAATATTGTATGAAATGCTGTTATTGTTGTTTGTCTGTTCTGTTGTTCTACCCCATTGTCGTTATCTTTTTGTCCGGGGTTTTGTTTTATATATTTCGCTTCCGCATGTGGCTCTGATGTTTGGGTTGGGTCGGCGACGTTCCTGGGACATCGCATCATTTCGACCGAAGCGGGATGTCGCGAGCTCGATGGGGTTCGGGGCGTGACAAATTCTATCTCATATAAAGGAGAAACCACATCAAACTTTATTTTCGTTAAACTGAGAATGATAACGAATAGTGAAGATTAACTTGCTAATGAAATAAAAATCAAGTTTGACTATAGAAGAGACGATTAATATTACAAATCTCCCTCCTCAACATTCCTTTGTTCTCTGAGCTCTAAAGTTAATCTTAAAGTATACAAACTTACTATCATGCTATCGTGTGCCTTGTGCTAATCTCACGCCACCCTTGCTCCCAAACAGATCACTACAAAAAAATAAGGATTTAGCCACGAAAAATTAGCGACGAAAAATACACTCGTTGCTAATTTGCAACGAAAAAAAATTCGTCGCTAATTTGCAATGAAATTTGCTACGTAAAAAAAATTTGTCGCTAATTTGCGACAAAAAAAAATTCGTTGCTAATTAGCGATGGAAAAAAAATCCGTCGCTAATTAGTGACGGAAAAAAAATTCGTTGCTAATTTGTTACGAAAAAAAAATTTGTAGCGACGAATTTTGCCACGAATATAGTTTGTTGCAATTTAGTAACGAAAAATTCAATTTTGCGACACCGAATTGGCGACGAAATTTTTTTCGTCGCAAATTCGTTTAGGGACGAATTTTTCCTTTTTTTTTGTGGCAAAATTCGTCGCTAAAACATACTTTTTTTTTTGGGTAACTAAAGTGTCCGGGCCAGCTTGCGCACACCTCAACTAATCATCGGGGGAGACTAGCACAGCAACCCACCACCATGGCGCCTCACTTAAATCATAAGTACTTAGCTGGAGAATCAAACTTGGGACCAGTGCACCTAACCACACAATCTCAAGTACGCCCTAACCAACTGAGCTACCCATGAGTGGGTTAAAACCTACTTCTTTTGTAGTGACATAAATTAGAAAAGCAACGGTAGATTCATTTTTTTTAAATGAGATCATAAAGTCGAGTTGCAATTTGAAATCCTATTATAAGTTTATAAGGGTTTGAATGGATTGGGAACGTGATTATATCGAAGCCGCTACTAAGGGTGTTCATAAGAACCCATCGAAATGTGTGGGATAAAACCATTAGAACTTGAGAGTATATGATAAGCTTCGAGATTTGGAATCATAACTATATCATATCCTCATTATAACTTTTACTCGTGCATACTACACGATGGATGGTCCTTTCAGATAATTATTTGTACCAAAAATGTATGAGAATATGGTAATTACTTGCTGGTTTATAGTTTTTAGGTACAAGTTTCAATATAAACTTGTAGAATTATTTTGTATTTTAGTTGTGCAATATCATTGGGTTTTGCTATCAATACAGTGAATTTGTACTTCATCGTATGATATACGAGTTTTTCTCGTGTTGCGACGTAATAGAATAGCTTTTTGATAAGTTAAAATGCACAAGTTTTCTTTTATAGAAATTCAACAAACTATTTAGTAATTTTTTCTTAAGAAAGAGTAGATCAATGGATTTTGGGTTTCAAATTGAGGCAAATACCATTCTCACATAAAAGCCTACTATCGCATAATAACATCCTAACTTTCCTTGCCATGTGAGGGAAAAATTGTTCGGTGACACGCGCAAACTCTGTCTCCGTAATTGGTTTCTGGCATTCTCCATCACATTGAACTGACTATATTATTCTTTGCGGATCTCACTTTTAATTTAAGATTATTTCTTACATTTTTTCTTCTTTTTCTTTTGCTTTATATTATATTAAAAGACAAAACTGCTCACGCTCCTTTCAAATAATTTTTTTCACTCTAGCCTCATCTTCCACACCCATTCATTGCAAGGTTTCCTTCATGTCTGTCTTCTTCTAAACTTATTCCAACAATTATTAACTTTATTTCCCCGAATAATCCTCATGGTCATGAATTTTTCAACTTTGATTTTTGGTACAAATTTATGAAAATTTACTTAAAGATTGAATATTGTGGTTGATGAATGCATTATACTCAATTTACTCATATTTTATTGGAAGATAATATTGAAGAGGACCCAAATTGCTTAAATGTATCTATTGATAATGAAACTGCGAATGGAGAACGTAATCAATCATGTCAATAAGTTCATTTGGTGCTTCTTGCACTAAACATTGAAACTTATTCCTTGATATATTAGTGTTTTAAGTGAATAATGACTTTCTTATTGATGCAATTGAAAACTTTTATTGTTTGATTCTGATAAAATATTTTTTCAAGAGAGTAACAGTTTTCAGGGGAGTTAAGCAACTAAATAAACAATATCTTTTATTAACGCTCCTCCCCCTCTTCTTACGACAAAAAAAACACTAATTAATTATTTTTTTATTTTTTAAATAATAATAATTAAAAAATCTTCGAAACTCGAAGGCGCGAACTCGCCTCCCCTTCTCGCGCCATCGTCTCCCCTTCGCTCGCTCTTTTTATTCCCCCACCACCACCGCGCTCCCTCGCTCTCTCTCTCTCTCTCTCTCGCTCTAGCTTCCTCCGCCGCTCCTCCGCCATGCACCGCCGCCTCCACCAGCCCCACCTCCCCCCCTCCGACTCCCCCGCCGCCCCCTCCTCCTCCTCCGACGACGCCGCCGCCAAGCGCGGCAAGAAGCGCGGCAACTACAACTGCAGCCGCTGCGGCCTCCCCAAGAAGGGCCACTCCTGCCACGCTGGCTCCTCCCCCTCCCCTGCCGCCGACTCCTCCTCCTCCTCCTCTGCCACCGCCGCTGCCGCGGCCTCCTCCACGCCCGTCAACGCCGTCGCCGCCGCCTCCTCCTCGGCGTCCGCCGCCGCCCTCGCGCCGTCCTCGCTCTCCTTCGCCGCCCGCCCTCCCCAGTCGCCGCCCCCCCTCCTGCCGCGCCACCCGATCTCGCACCTCCACCGCGCGCTCTCCTTCGACGACCTCTACGTCCGCGCCGACGAGGAGGACTTCGACGAGGTCGAGCCGGATCTCGACGAGCGGGATCGGGATTTCGTGGACGGGGATGCGGACGCCGGCGGGCTGCCCACGAGGTGCTTGTGGGAGGTCCTGAGGAGGCTGCTGCCGGCGGAGCTGCTCGCGGTGGCGGGGGTGTGCAAGGGGTGGCGGGAGACCTCGAGGAGGCTGTGGAGGGCTGCCGAGGATCTGAAGCTCAGGGTTCCCCCGAGAGCTCAGCTCTGTTTTGTCGGATCGGTGTTGAGCAAGTGACCTGAGCTCGTTAGGCTACCTCTGAGGATGGAAAGGTTAGGAATCAGTCATGGATTCGGATCTACGATGATTTTTTGCGAGGTGGATAGGATCGGTTGATGTTGATGCACTGATGAGACAGGGTTCATCTGGGCGTTATCAATTAGGACCGAAGTTGATGCACGAGCCAATAACCGCAAGTGAACTGTTTGATCAATTGAATTGAAGCTAAAATTAACAAAAAGAAAAGTATGCTGCGAGTAGTGGAAATGCTGCTTGATCAGCATTTATGGACAAACTTTCATGAATTAGGGAGTTTCAGGATTTGCACATTAACCCTTTAAGGAAAGACTACAACTTGTGAATCAGTTGTGAGCATCCTTATTAGATCTCACAATTAATTCCAGTTCGAGATCATGTGCTTGAGCTTCGTCAAATTTTTCTGGATTTATGACACTGATTCGGTTCTTGTTCTATTGGTTGGCTTTCGCAGTGATGTAGATGCGACGATGCTGGCTTGCATTGCGTTCTCATGCCCTAATCTGGAGTCTGTGGAGATCTCAACATCCTCTAATGCTATCAACCGGATTACAGGGTAAACTTTCTGTACCCCCTTTGTGGGTTAGGTCTTTCATATGAGGTTTGTTTGGATCTTGGTTATATATGTATTGAGGCATTTCTGGCTGCGGAGAACCCTAAGATCCCTGTATTACAGCTCAATTGATGGTTGCAAATGGATATCACTTTCAAGCATGATGTTCCTTGAGAAAACTATATGCAAAGCACTGGCAAATGTAAATTGCAAGCAACATTTGTTCGAAATGGATAGACTTTAGCGGGGTCTACTCTGGTTGTAAAGGTTTTGATCACCTGTCTGTGATTTGCAAAGTTTTTTGCATCTCCATGATCTAGGAGGGCCACTAGAAAATGTGATGGCTCTTCCAATTGTGGTGTGTGCATCATTATTTCGTCCTTGACTAGCAATGGCTAGGAGAGGAAAGCTGTCAGTTTTTTATGCTGCTTTTTGTACCAACTATTTAAGAGATCAACATGTTGAGATCTTACTCTTGGTTGCTCATGCTTGTAACATCTTAGTTTCGCAAGTAAATATCCATTTTACAGCTTTAATAACATCTTGTTTGTTTCCAGCAGGGAGGTTACATAGCCTTTTTAATGGTTTTTAGTAATATCTAAGCAGTTTGATCTTCATATTCTTATTCGTGCACGCAGAAATCTTGGAAATGTAATCTTCATTTACCATATTAACTTGTGCAAACTTCTGCAGAGATGAATCGGGTCGTTTTGTTGCTGACAAACGATGCCTAATGTGTCTTAAAATGGAAGGTTGCTCTAACCTTGGGGGTTTGGCTCTCTGCTCATCAGAGTCTTTCTACAGCTTTCTGATCTAAACTCCCTCTCAAAGATGGTGATTGCATCCCTTTGCTTTTTTATGTTCTAGGATCTCTCCTCTGTATCTTGCCTGTTTATTCCTGTCTTTGATAGATGTAAAAAATGATGCTAACTCATTTTCACATCCCTACAGGTATTTAACTGCCCCAACTTAAGAGAAATCTCCTTGGAATTCTCTTGCAACGGAAATGATTGTACAGATTTGATTGCCACAGTTGATGGTCTGGGAAGGAGTTGTCCAATTTTACAAAATATTCACATTGCGTCGGTTCGGCTTTCTCATGCGGTTGTACTAGCTCTTACAGCTTCAAATTTAAGGTGTGTTCTGTAACTTGGTCATGCATGTTGCATATGATAACAGCTTCAAAGAGGCATTTATTTCCTTTAAGCTCTAGAGCTTTGTAAGTCCTTGTTCCACACATTTTGCTATCTAGTGATCATATAGATCCTAAGTTCACTTCCTAGATACTAAAGACTGAAATTTTCCATAGGAGCATTGAAGCATCTTTGATTAGATACAGCTTTGATGACCATTGCTAAATTTTTTCATTGTACAGGGGTTTGCAGATGCTATCACTGGTGCTTGGATCAGAAATCACTAATGCATCTGTTGCTGCTATAGCTTCAAGCTTTTCGGATTTAGAATTGCTTGATCTCAGTGGGTATGTTCTGCTGTGAGGTCTTATGTTATTTGATTTATGCGATATCACAGTGGTATAGAAAATTCAGCTTCATCGCGTCAATTCATGGTTTTTTTTTTCTTTTGCAAAAGTTCCCATACATGATATAAACACATTTGGTTTCAAATAGTGTGACAAATAGGGCGCATTGGTAATGACCATAGAAGCTTAGAGCATGAAGGAATATAATTTAATCATGAGCCCCAACAATTGCACTTCTTTTTTAATCATGAATTTATTGTTACATGCAGGTCAAGCATTAGTGACAGTGGCATCGGGATTATATGCAATGTGTTTCCTGAAACATTATCAAGACTCCTACTTGCCCTTTGTCCTAACATCTCTTCAAGCAACTTCGTAGACTACTCTGTAAATAAATGGCATTTCCTTTCAGTTAGCACTATAGGTTCATTGTTCATCATGCTGAACGTGAATCTATTCAAATCATTTCTTGCATTTTATTTTGGTTCACTAACTGTTTATATATTTCAGGTGAAATTCAGTTTGCCACAGCTCAGCTGCCTCTTCTTGAACTCATGGATTGTGATATGACTGTATGTGATAGTAACGACGAAAGCCTCATCTCTGATGAAGCCATCAACCATGGGATGGAGAAAAGGCCCAACAGCAATCTTCACCTCATACACCAGAAGCTTATTATAAAGCACAACAAATTTAAAAAACTCAGCTTGTGGGGTTGTATTGGCTTAGGTGTGAGACTCCTAGATCCTATGATTTGTATATTGCATTCTGTTACCATGGTTTCCTTGTGGTTCTTATTTTGTTGATTGAAATGCAGGCCCTGTATTTGAACTGCCCGGAGTTGAATAACCTGAATCTCAATGCCTGTAAAAATTTGCTCCCTGGTACGTTTTAAAAAATGTAATGGTCTTGATTGAGTGCTTACTTTAATTAATGGGATATGGATGCATCTCACATGCTTTCCTAATTTGCATCCTAATCTAACTTTAATTTTCTTTGCATTCTCAGATCGATTGCTAATTCAGTGCCCCAGTTTAGAGAATGTATATGCATCAGGTTGTCAAGAATTGTTAAGAGGTTATTCAAAACCAGGTACGATCTGAATTTAATCAGAATATAGCATTAACATCAATTTGTGCTGCTTGTCAATATGCTTCTCTAACCTATATGAGCTTGTTGATTACATCATCAGGCATTTTAAAACTTGAATTTGCGGAACAAACCTACCTCATAGACAATGTTAACCTTGCTGGAAACTTGATGTGATATTCTACTGACTCGAAAGTCTGTATGTCTCACTTTCTTGTTGAGACCCTTGTCTTGAGAATCCTGTATGTGAGAAGTTATACCTTGTTCTATCCCCCACTTTTCTTTGTCCTTACAGTAACTTAAGATTTATTTATATATTAAATAAATTGTTTGATCTCAAAGATTCAATGGTTTGAGGAAAGCATTAACATTTGTATTGCATCTACTTATAGGTCAACAATGATTCTTTTCCCGTGGAAAACCATTTGCCCTTTAAACGTCTGGCTGATGGTTCCAAGAGAGTTCGGGTTCCCCATTTTCTGTGCCAACAGGTGAAGTCCCTCACCTACATATCTTCTAGTGGTTGTAACCTAAATGTCAATGCCATTTCTTAGATACAGCTCCTTTTCTCTTTCATGTGAGCAAATGGAAAATGAATTGACAACAGCAAATCTGATTATTGATTAGATAACAAGCAAATAGATAGACAATAGCATTAATGTCACGAGAGTATCTTGAAATATTGTATTTGTATTCTATTACTGGTGATGAAATAGAATAGGGAATCATATCATAACATTGCCTCACGTGTTAACCATCTTGACTCTTCTCTTTTTTCCAAGCAGCAAAAGGAGGCGGCCGTGTAATGTGCTTGCAGAATGATTATACATGTGGACAGTTTTGACAATTGACATGGTGATAGCTTCACTTGTTTGATGTCATATTACTGCTGAGGCAAGGCCCTCTAGACTGACTTCTTGTGGGTTCCCAACATTATTGCCGGTTGCTGATGCCTAGTAGAATTCTTAGGCATTGTGTGGCCCCCTGGTCACTATACTAGAAAACACTCTGGAGCTTAGCTTCAGTAGCATAACTTCACCATTCTAAAATAAAGTTATCAACCTATGTAATTTCTGTGCAAACTGTCTTCGTATCAGGAGTTTCATGAAAAGACTGTAATTTACTGAGAATTTATGTTAGAGCATGAACTGTTGCTGTTAATATTAATGTACTTGATATCAGAGGTTAGAAGGAACTCTGCAAGGTTGAGTTTGTGGTAGATATACCAGGTTTCAGCCATGGATTATATATAGTTTGCACTTTGTCACAAACTTATTTGTGGCAAAATTTGTTGTTAATTTGTCACGAAAAATTTTTATTTTTGCCACAAACATTGTTTTGGAACGAATTTAGTGACGAATTTAAATCTGCCGCTAAATTAGCGATGAATTATAAAAATAGTTGCTAATGTGCGGCGAAAGTTATTTTCGTTGCTAAATTCATCACAAATTAGCGACGGAATTAGCGATGAACTATAAAATTCGTGGTATGTTTCGGACTATTTTATTTTCGTCGCTAATTAGCAATGGATTCAAATTCGTTGCTAAATTCATTCCGGAACAATGGTCGTGTCAAAAATAAAAAATTTTCGTGGCAAATTAGCGACGAATTTTGCCACAAATAAGTTCGTTGCAAATTACTAACAAAAAAATAATTTCATGACAAATTAGCGACGAATTTTGCCATGAATAATTAGCGACAAATTTTGTTACGAAAAATTAGTGACGAATTTTACCACGAAAAATTAGCGACGAATTTTGTCACGAATATAGTTCGTGATTAATTAGCGACGAATTTTGTTACGAATAATTAGCGACGAATTTTGCTACAAATATATTTTGTTGCAATTTAGCGACGCCAAATTGGCGACAAAATTTTTTTCGTCGCAAAATTTGTTTAATTTTTCCATTTTTTTCGTGGCAAAATTCATCGCTAAAATCTACTTTTTTTGTAGTGGATCTGCTCGACCTGGAGCAGGG